>PVHY01000031.1:0-388275 GCA_004024945.1 Uropsilus gracilis
TTGTCCTATCAGCAGTCTCAGAATACCAAATGAAATTAGGTAAAACAATAAATCAGATGATGTTTCTCAGTTTCATTGAAAACAGTTCAGTTTTGGTCCAGTGCTCAATAATAATAAGGACTTACTCTTTTCATCTTTCCCTTTTGCCATCTTCAGACCACTGGTTAACCTCTTCTTTGAAAGATATCAACTATACCTTCATTTACCTATTAGAAATAGGAAGAAGTCAGATAGAAATGATATTTTGTTCTGGTCATAAACTCAATCATTTCCTCACTTATAATAAGGCAATTTTAATTGGAAATGAGGAATGGGATCATCCTGATTTCACTATTTGCCATTGATATCATAGCTCTTGGCATAACACCAAAAACGATATTCTATTGAGAAAGAACAAAATTGATGTTCATCTAACATCATTCGTAGTGTCACTTAATATTTTACCATTATGACCTTCACCTCACTGTCTAAATAGTTGCAGCAAAATAACATCAGCACTCAACAATCATGAATTAGACTGTGAATATGGTTAAAACCAAGGAATGACATTTTTATATTTTTGCTGAAGGGAAGTTTTGTGAAACTCTTCTACACAGGGCATTTCTATTCACACCAGTTTAAAAGGGGATCTGCTGGTCTGTTGTAGATGTTGTGGTCAAATCTTCTCTTTCAGGATAGAGGTTGCACTCCCCAAACTCCCATGATTATCTGTTCAAAATAGGATTCATATGATTTGTTCTCATGGTTTCCCTCTAATATCCCCTGACTGTTACAGAATAAAGAAGATCCTCTTGCTGCCACATGAAAGTAAAAATAAAAATATTTTCCTATTGGTATGAGGTTACTTTTCTGAAACAATAACATTTTCTGTTTTATATGGCTTGATTTTAGTGGTATACACTTTTATCCCAAATATTCATTACAGGATTTTATAACTATAAATGGGAAGTTGGACAGATAACTGAAATAAGGTATGGAAAAACCTATTAGTGGGAAACACAGAAGTCAAAGATAGGATAACAGTTATTTTTTAGATATCTCCATGTCTTAATCCCTGTCTCTTATGAATATGCCACTTTCTATGGCAAAGCGGTATTGAGGTAACAGATAAAACAGTACAAAAGGGTGTTAATTTGGCTAATTTTAAAATGAGAATATCCTGGATCACCTTGTTAGGTTCAGTCAACACATGTTGCAGTGGGATCACAATGCCCCATCAAAGAAGAGGGTGACTGAGGACATCATAACACTGCTCTGTGGAGTCTCAACCTGTTCTGGCCAGGAGCCAACATATGTGGTCAGTCTCTAGAAGCTTGGAATTGTAGCAATCTCTTTAGAAAGAAACATGGCATTGCAGACACTTTGCTTTTAGTCCTGTGAGAATTCCAGTCTAGAACTGTGAGATAAGTTTATGTTGTTTTAAGTCGCTGTGTTTTTGGTAATTTGTTCTGACCATGATGAAATACTAATGGTGAAGCCTTGAATTAAATTAAAGTTTGGACTCAGGAGAGCAAAGGCTCAAGAATACACAGACATTTGGGTTTGATGAGTATAGATTTGTTTGGCAATAGAAGTGAAAAGTTGAGTGAACTTCATATGTATTTCAGGAGCTAGGTTAAACCTTAACATTGACATTGAAATTCAACTGCAAAGGAAGATCCTATTTCTGTGCTGTCATTACCACTGCTGTTTGTTACTGCTGTGAACTCCTTGATTTCCTATGCTCACATTTGCATGATATTGAATCCTGAGCTTGGGTTCATGATCCTATGTTTATGCTCCTTTCTAAAACCAATCTCAAGGCTGCAATTACGCTGTAGCCATCTATTCCACAAAGACCACAGCTCAGCTCATCTTCTAAAACTGTGGTTCTCAAACTAGAATATACTAAAAACAGAAACTAGTCTGGGATAAGCAAAGCCATAGACTCTCCATAAATAATCTTTAGCAAATTTCAACTTTATTCAAAGACCACAAGGCATTTTTTGTACATTACAATTAGACAGAACTATAGAAATTTTGATCACACAATATGCATACATATACATGCAGAACTCAACAAAACCACTTAGTAATTGTGTCCTATCAATTCTTTTCTGTTTACAAATAATTGAATATGCATATTTTAAATACTGAATTGTTGCCTTTATAATTTTCTTTATTTTAGTTTTTTTTAATTCGATTTGCTTTTTGCTTTTTAAAATGAAAGCATTTTAAATTATATTTCCAACTAAAGTGAGAGAAAACATTAAAACTGGAAGTCTGAGTAAAGAAAGAACTCAGTATGAATTTCCAGAAATGAATTTAGGATACTCAAAATCCTTTCAAATCTCTGAAGATTAAAATACACTTGCTGTGCTCTCTGGTCCTCAAATGAAGTAAGTTAATTTTATAATAATCTTCTAGTACTACCCCAAAATATAGTTAGATTTGTAGAAGCAGCACTCATTTACCATAACCTAGATTTTTACAAATATTTCTACTTTATTATGACAGAGATATAACTAAGTTTAATAAAATCAAAATGGTTTTATTTATGTGTAACTTGTGAGCCTTCTTATCCAGATATTTTGGAGCTTTTATTCTACCTCTCCCCTGAGATCACCATCTGTAGAAGCCAGAACTTTCTTAATGGAGGATAAGAATCCACATGGAACAAAGTAAATTGACTCAGCTGGACCCTTCCAGAAACTGTTCCACAGAAAGCACCAACTTCAAGACACATGAGGGAGGCCATCTTAGAATATTAAATCCTAATGAAGCCATTCAATCCAGCTACATGAACGATCCTAGGCAAAACCAGCAGAGCCCTGCCTGGCTAAAACCAACTCAAAATGACCCTGACCATAAGCTTACAATTTTTTAGGTTGTTTTGTTACATAGCAATAGATAGCTAATGCAATGCATTATCAAATATATTTTCAAAACCTCATATCTTTATGAGAACAGAAGCTTATGAAACTGCTCTAAATCAATTGACTTCATTAATATTTGCCTTGGGAATGTCCTCAGTCATAGCCACATGTTCATTACACAGATTTTCTACCATCCATAGTACTACAGATGACAGTTTTGACATTTTCTATACAACTACATAATACGGGTTAATAGTTTTCTAACCTCAATTAACAATTTTCAAGTGCTCTCCATTTCTCAGCTTCTAGCCTCCTTTGCCATTTCTCAGCCCTGCAATTTTTCCAGCTTCTTCCCACTGTACTGCCTTATACTATAGCTGATGTTGCTTGTTTTCAGTTTTTGTTATGGCATTATTCTACTTCTCTGCACTAATTCCAGTATCAGTTATCTCAATAACTATTATTACAAATCATCCCAAACATGAAGGACTAAAACAAGCTGATTTATTCATTATTCTGTTGACAATTTTCACTTGGTAGACATGGCCACTTCTACTGGTAGTGCCGTCTGACATTTGCCAGGATTTGGAAGTACTACAGTAGCTTCACTAGAATAACTGGCAACTGGTACTGGGTATAGGTCCAGAGGACATCTATTGGAAAAATTTCTTTGTCCCATATGTCTTTTCATACTCCAATAGGTTAGACTAGACATTTATTTTTTTAACTTAATATTCTCAGGACTGCATTTAAGGAAGGTACACATAGAAGCTAGATGTTACTGAAGACCATACTGATTCTATCGCAAACTAATAGTCAAACTCATCATCAGACTACTTCAGATTTAAACAAGTGATGTAGTGAATTGAAAGATGGCCCTACCAAATATGTCTATTTCATAGTAATTGGACCCTATTATAGTATTTGGAAAAGGGATCTTTGCAGATGTAATTAAATTATCTTGTGATGAGACCACTGTGGATTAAACCTTCCTCCTACCTGCCAGCACCTAATCCAATGTCAAAGCTATTACAACTGACTGAAGAGAAAAAAAGGAAGAAAATGGTGAGGCCCTGTAAGTACTGAGGCTGAGATTGTTGTGAAGCAGTTAGAAAGGAGAATAGTACCAGTAGCTGGAAGAGGCAAGGAAAGATTCCCTCTAGAGCCTTTAGTATGCCCCTGTTGACACCTTAGTTTTAGATTTCTGAAATCTGGATCCCTGAGAAAATAGTTTTATGTTGTTTTAGGTCTTTGCATTTTTGGAGATTCATTACCATGGGAAAGGAATAGAATGTGCACCTTGTTGTGGGAGTTGAGAGAAACAAAGTGACTTTGCTAATGGGTAAATATAGGAAAGGAAGGAATTATCACAGACATATTTGACAACAATCTACCACTTCTATAAAGTCATTTCTCCTGCAGCAGTATTTTAGTCATTTGCATTAAAAGCGGAAAGTTGAAAGAACATAACAATTTTATTCAATTAAAATGTGAGATTCTTTGCATAGAAACAATACATCCAGGAGTTCATTTCAACATGCAAAACTTTTAAAGATATTGTGATCTTTTAGGTAATACTGTAATAGAACAGTTTCCTAAATTGGGAGTTTTATAACATGAACTTTGCACAAGAAAGCAACTTGGCTGAAAAATATCTTATTTTAAATGTTGATGTGTTTGACTACAAACTTTAGACTTGAGTCATTACTTATCGAAAGATAGCACCTCATATTATAATACTTATATTGGCATTTTATTTATGTTTATAATGATAATTTCTAATAATATGAAAATTGTTTTATAGTAAAATGTATGTTGAAGATATTTTGACAAGGTAAGTAGATTTTTTAGCAAGCAAAATTAACCATTAGAAAAATAATAATGATGATGGATCTATGCCCAGTCAGAGCTAATTCTATGGGGAAAAAGCAAATGTGAGTGGCATCTCAAAAATCTTTGGTGACCCTAAATGATTACTCATCAATGATGTAGCAAAGATATCATCTCTTGATTACCAATGGAATGATAAAATTGAAGGTTTTATTCAAAGAAAAAACATTGGTTTTAACACTCATATTTGAAACAAAGTTATAGTAAAGTAGAAAAGATATCTGCAAAAACACCTTGCCACAGCAAATCAGTTCAAGAATGTGTTACATTTGAACTTGGAGTTAAATTAGTCTTGGTGAATTTGCTTCTTTGTTATGAAGGAGAAAAAACGAAAAGGAGACACAAAGGAATTAAAAGCTCAATTAATGGAATGATGTCACTCATGTATCTATGCACAATGTCTCACCAACTCAGGGAGCTTGGTGGATATATTTCCAAGATGCAATATCCCTCAAGAACAATTTCAAGACAAAATTATTATTATTGTTGTTATTATTATTATTATTATTATTTTGTATTTCAAAGAATGCTTTATTTTTATGTTTGATGGTATTTTATTTAGAGAATGAAAATTATGACAATTACAGCTTCATTGTGGATTATATCTTTTGTGCAGTTTAAAAAATATTTTGTACAGATACATCTTTTTTACCTTGTTTTTTTATACTAAAATAATTTATTTATATATAAATTTCACTTCTTTGTAATCCCTGGGCTTTTACCCCACCCCCGACTATTCCCACTCTGCTTACCCCCCCCCAAATTATTATTTTTATGGTATAAAACAAATGGGAAAACAATGAGGTGACAAAGCAACAATAATTGTTAAATGAAGAAATTAGATGAGAAAAAAATGATAAGAAAATTCTTATCTGTTAAACAGTAGCTTCAATGAGAAATCAAAGAATAACACCATAAATTACTTTCCTTCATTCAATAATTCATCTAAGTAATTATTTTCTTGACATACTCAGAAAGACTGACCAGTGGGTCATAACCCACTCAGTCTAACACTTCACAAACGGTTTTCCATTTTTCTTTCCCATACTTATATTCCCTTGAAAATAAAAGTTCTACTAATGTTTCACTTGGGTTAAGTTTTGTAGGCAGTTAGGTAATACTCTATTGTAGCTGGTCACAGTGATTGAATGAAAAAAACAACAGCTATTACTTGTATAATGTATTAATCTAAGACTAAGTTATCAAAACCTTGTGAAAAAAAAACTTCCTATAATGATGCCCCCTATTATAATTTCTAACTTATTTTAGCTTATACACTCAATGTAACAGCTGGTCTTCATTTCAGTGTTAAGAGAAGTACAAATATTTTAGTTGATAAATTAAGATGTATATTAACACATATCAGAGGTTTTTCATGAAAAACTTCAAGCAGAATCATCATCTTGTGATATTTTTATACAAGTTATATTCAGAGCCCCCATGCTTGAATTCACTGCCAATGGCTACTTAAGTTTGAATAGTTTGAGACACACTATTCTAAGACATGTTTCATCATTATATCGTGTTTTTTGCAAACACTGTTTGAGGTGTAAATTTTTGGTTTTATCTGTTCTGTGGATAATCAACAACCTACTATGTTGTTGTATTAACACCAGTTTGTGGTGTGGGGGAGGAGGTATCATGTGTACATATCTGGGAGGAAATCTATAATTTCTTAATACCTCTGAGTTCTTTCACCTTAAAAAGTTATCCTAAAAAATAATATGAAAATAAGCTTGTCTTCACACTTCACACTCATCTGCTCAATAAGTAGTCGAGAGGTACATTGATATATATATAGCTGCATCTCCAAAAAGCTTAAATTTTTATTATTTTAATTATTTATTAGTTTTAATTTTTTTACATTTCACACACGATAGATAGATGATAGATAGATAGATAGATAGATAGATAGATAGATAGATAGATAGATAGATAGATAGATAGATAGATAGATAGATAGATAGATAGATAGATAGATAGATAGATAGATAGATAGATAGATGATAGAAAGATAGATAGAGAGATAGACAGACAGATAGATAGCATCACTATATACCCCAGATCTTCCACCACCGTATCACACATAAACCATTAACCTTGATCTCTTGTGTTCATCTCTTCCCTGATTTTACCATTTACCTCCCTTTCCCTTGCTGTTTACTCTTTTTGCCAGTTTAGTTTTAGCTTTTTCTGATCAAGATTAAATTTTTAATGGTAAAATTAATGTAGTATATGCAGATGTTGACTGTAATGACACATGCCTGAAATTTGCATATGTTTTAGCACACTATTAATTCAATTATAAAAATTTATTTTCAGTACATCAAATACTAACATGCCAATAAAAAAGAAATATCAATTTCTTTATCCAGTGTTTCACACACACACACACACACACACACACACATCACCTTTGGACAGTGTTTGTAGATTAAACTTAACTAACAGTAAAGCTCCCTCTTAAAGTATTATATAAAACTCACTATGATAACCTATGAAATCTGATATTTCTCCAGATTTCAGGGTCCAAACTTCTGTCAATACCCAGGTCTTTTTAATTTCTTTGAAACGTCTTGAATCTGAGTCTTAACTACTTTAATTTACTGACCTCCTTATCTTTTTAAAAACATCCACTAGGGTATCAACATATACTTCATGCTGTTCAAGACTGTACCTACAGTCAAAGAATTGAGAGTGTCTCAATGTCTTCAAAAGACACATGTCAAAGTAAATGCTTA
Source organism: Uropsilus gracilis (assembly GCA_004024945.1). NCBI lineage: Eukaryota > Metazoa > Chordata > Mammalia > Eulipotyphla > Talpidae > Uropsilus > Uropsilus gracilis. The sequence goes on from PVHY01000031.1 coordinate 7,487, forward strand.
GTTATTCATTTTTTATTAAATCCCCAGATATAGTTGTAAGGATTTATTTCTATATTTTGGTAAGTCAAAAACAGCATGAGTCCTATATCAGCTTAATCTTTGGCATTTTCTATTTAGCATTTCTAAAAATGTTAAAATTTTATTAATATAATGAGTCAGGACTTAGTTAGAAATGTCAAAGCTATTCTTATTGAAAAGATGATCAATTTATGGTAGCATTGCTACAAATTATTGAAATGTTTGTTTCTTAATTCAACAAGTAATAGGTTTAAGATTAAGTGGCTTAACAAATAGATTATTCCTTTTGTTTGTTTTTTGTTTTTGTTTTTGTTTTTTTTTTGAGACTAGGTCTCGCTGTTTTTGCCCGTGGAATCGCAAGCTCACGTTGCCCGGGGTACCACGGACTCAAGTGGTCCCCAGCCTCAGTTTCCCAGGTAGCTGGGATTACAGGCACGCGCACCACGCCCAGCTGTGTTTTTTTTGGAACTAGGTCTCGCTACAGGCCCCAGACGGGACTCAAACCATGATCCCTAGCCCCGGCCGCTTCATAGACTGAAGTTTACAGGCACAAGCCACCATGCCCGGATGACAAATAGATTATTCTTAAGCATGCTATGCACTCAGACATGTGTGGGTCCTGTTGCTGTATTCTGAAATTATACCAAAAAAATTAGAGAAACTGCTGTTTATAGTCAAATTTCAATTTATTAAAATTGCTATCTTGTCAACATATTACTTATGGGGCTTGATTTGTATCTTTCTAGATAAGTTCTTTTGAGCTTTATACATTTCTTTACTCTCTTGAAGAAAATGGAAAATAAAATTTAAGTCTGTTAACATGATGTTGTCATAAGCAAATATTCATATTTGTGGTTTGCTTGGTATTTAAATGGAAAGGGTAAATGTGATTACTTGTTTACTGCTATTCTCCATGTATTTATAAGGCAACTAAAGAAATAACTAGAATCTATTTTTGTTAAATGATATTTTGTACAATGAAAGATTCTTTTCTTCTTAGAGATATCTAGACTTCCAGGGATACATAGTTTTAAAGATACATAGAGTTCCAGGTATTTGATAACTTTGTCTCATGTTTTGACATGACAAAAGTGCCAATCCATTAACTTGCTATAGATATTGTTACACAAGTCATTTTGTAAAAATAAATCAGATTAGAACTCAAGGGAATTTTTTCACTTTGACATGATGTATTCATTGAACTTTCAAAATTTATTTGGTAAATACAAAAGCTCACTACGTAAAAAAGTTGTAGGATAAAAATATCAAAAGTTCACTTATTTTTTAATTTAAATCTTTCTCAGATAATTTGTAGATTTGTTCAGTCACTCAATAAAGATTTCATAGTGTGCCTACACATCTTAAACACTCTTGCAGGGACTATAGATACACTGTACACTCAATTTACCCTTCTCATGGCTTTTACATAATGTGTTAGGAAAGAAGTATTAAATAGAAGAATTTGATAAGTGAATTAACTTTGTAATGTTTCAGTTGATGTAAGACATGATAAGAAAGAAGATAGCAGTTCCTGGGTGAGTGTTGCTAATTGGTATAGGATGTCTGGGGAGGGAAACATTTCTGATAAGGTGACATTTCAGTAGAGATTTAAGGTAAGAGAATGAGTCCTGGAGATAATATTGTCAAACAGTGTTTTCAAGCATAGCTTGACATAGTAATTCAAAGGAAAGAAATAAGATCTTGCTTATTTTTGTCCATGACTAATAAAAGAATAGTGTGCCTAAGGTGTTTTATTATTTTTATTGCCAATATTTGAATTTAATACTACTGTGAAGACCATTAAAATAAAGCAAACATTTGCACATATTATTGTTGGCTCACATTACATGTTTGTTTGCAGTATATATGAAATTATTGTCTCAATATTTATAAGAAAAGAAAATAAACTATAAAGATTTTAAGGGCATGGCCTCAATTCTCACAACTGCTGAGTGGCCAAGTTGAAACTAGAAACCAAATCTCCTCATTCCTGCAGCGTATTTTTCACCCTTCTATAACATTTAATATTAGAGTAAAACTAAAGAGAGTATTGATTAGTCTCTGAAATATTAAATCTAAGAATTGAGAAGCACAAGCCCAGAGCAATCATGGTGGATGTTTGTTGAAATTTTCACTGTTTTAGAGAGAAAAACTGAGGCCAAGGAATACATGTTATTAAAGCTCATGAGGCTTTTGAACTGAAAATACTTTTTCTCCTAAGAAGTAGCATATTCGTTGACTATAGGTAAAGAATATTAACCAATAATCAGTCCATAATTAATTGACATATAAACTTCAAATTTATAGTTCAAATACCAAGGATATAGCAGAAATATATTGAGTATATTTTGAACACGATATACCATCTTTCTGCCATCCTTTTGTCTTTTAATATCCTCTACATAGAAGTCCATTTTCCTTTTCTCCACCTAATTTTTTTGTTGTTTGATATAGCATTCTTAGCACCACTGTGTCAATCCTCTCTCATAGTTAATGCTTATGTTCACTACTTATTTTGCAACTCGTAGTAAATATATATTTTATTGTGAGTTAATGTTTGAATTTATTTGTCCTGATATCCCAAAAGACACTAGTAATGCACTTATGAGCTTTTTGTATTTTCAGACTCTTTATACATAGATATACACATGCACACAACAAACACAAGCATACATATAAATAAGCATAAACATGTATATGATAATCAAAAGTGTATGCTGAGAAGAAAATCTTAAAAGTGTTAGTGTCCATTCTAATTAAAATTTACAAGTTTAGAATATATTTCAAACCAAATATTTACTAATCTCTCTTTGCAGATATGGAAGGGGAAAAGGATATAGTGTTATTTCTATAAATGCTTTATTTTTAAAATCAACTTTCAAGGAAGAAGTGTTATATAAATACTTTAGTCTTTAAAAATGAAAAATTCTACTTTGTTTACCATAGATTAATTCTTACTATTTAACTTATGATAGCCAGAAGATATATAGGTGAAAGATAGAAAATGTTCACATAGAAAAGATTTAATATAGAAAAATTTAATATAGTTGAAACAATACAACTGTTGTGCATTGTTCTGCAAATGACATTTTTGTACAATATTTCTTGGAAATACTTTGTACATACTGATTTATATCATTCTCTTTAAATACTATAGGATATTCCACAGTAGGGAATACTACAGGAAATATATTTAGTTATTCTCTCAAAGAAGAAATTTAAGATGGTTCAAGGACTTTCTTTATAGAATGAATCAGAGAATTTCCCCTCTTGAAACTCCAAAGAAGTTCCTTATAAGTGAACTAAGTATTAACAGTTCTCTTACTACTTGAACCCTTAGCCTCCCTAATTATGTCTCAAGGGTTTAATAACCTGGCAGAAAGGGAATTCGGTTTCATGCTTATTCCAAAATTTTTTAAAGGACAGAAATTTTGCTTTGCTTTATATATCCAAAGTAAATCAACTATTAAACCAAGATGTTTTTAGGAATTGGGAATGAATGTAATATCTTCAACCTTATATTTTTACTAAGGGGGAGGCAAGTTTTAATAATTTAACCAAAGGTCAAGATGAAAATTCAAAACACAAATGAACTTAAAGCATGAGAAAAATTAGCAAGCATTCAGTCATGTTTTTAATAATCAGAGAATGACAGAGATAATAATGCATCTCATACTTAAGAAACACCTCTTGATTTAAGTAAATTAATGCATGGGAATTGACTTGATACTCATGTATTCAGATAAACAAAAAAGTTTGACTATGAGTGCAGATACAGTGGCATCTAGTCAAAGAGACTAAGTTTAGTTTCATTCTGTATGTTGCAGGAAAGGTATCAAGCAGTAGTTCTGGATGTTTTGCCATGATAATTTTTAACAAGTTAGAATCTTGGGTGACAGAAACCTGAGATCATGATTATCTCCTGGTGGGATTTGAAGAGGTCAAATGTGTGAATGTAGAAATTAAAAACTGATAATTCTTAACTGAATTCATGGCTCAAGCTATAGTTAAATAACAGCACCATTAAACAAATGAAATGTAAAGAATGATATGCAATTTTAAGTAAAAGTAAAAGCAAGAAAAAAAAAGAGTATCCTTTTGGAGGGAAATAGGAAAAACAAATTCCTGGGAAATTGTAGACCAAATGTCTTCAATTTTGCTCCAAAGTATTGTGGATAATCTATAATTCGAGACTTTAAATCATGAACACATCTTAAATATGGTTGCCTGGATATATAGTTTTTACAAAATGAACATTTTTTTGAAATGTTTGTGAGGGGGAGGGGCATAGCCATTAGTTATTTTAGAAAAGTCTGTGAAACTGCCACAATGCTATATATCTGACATGCATCATGAGTAACAACCTTGGGTTGTGCTAGATAAAAAGAATAGCAACAGTGGGCATTGTCTAAATGCTTATTGTGTATCCAGTATGCTCTAAGCATAAACACCCACTTAATCATTACAACAACCTCATGAGGTGTTATTCACTCCATCTTTTTTAGATGAGAAAACTGCAAAATCAACAAACAAAGGAAATGAGAAGCTAGAGAGCCAGAAAAAAATGTGGCCGTATGTTCAAAAACCATTGAAAGATGAATTTTTTTTTTTGGCTAGTCTTTCCAGGCTGATACAGTCCATGATGGTTGCTCCACTCACTTCTAAACTGTTCATAAAATATATCACTACATAGAAATTGAATTAATTTAGCTTTAGAATGGTTCCGTTTTAAGGCATATACTAAAAAATGAGCCAAATATTGATTTTTGGGAAATAACTACTAGAAATTAAGGTTCAGACTCATAAAAGAAATAACCAGTGATTGACATCAATATTTGTCAAAACATAATCATGCTATCACTATGCTTTGTCACCATTTGCTCTTAAGCACTTAACCTCTTCACACTGATAATAGCTAAGTTCCATTTAAGAAACACGATTATAAATCAGCCATCTTGGTGCTTCTTAAAATGGTGGTTTCTTGCACTATGATATATAGGTCCTACAACTGGACTTTTTCTGAAATTAAGGTAATACGGTTTTATGTTCAAAGAAACAAAAGGTCTATTTAAAATATTTTCCCAAGATTTTTCCATGACAGTCATTTTCCTTTCTTTTTGTGATTCATTGCTTAAAAAGGCCCACATTGAATCAGTGGTGTATATTTCACCTCCTATAGTACTTTCCTTTTTGTAGCTAATGCAATATTAAGTAAATATAAATTCTAAATCAATGTCTGATTTTTTTTGTCAGCAATTATTCTAAGTACATTAGTACCTCAAAGACTTCTCTATCATGACTGTATACGTATATGAGGGAAACTTGAGGTACAGCAATTCTGTAACCCAAAGACATTACAAAAAATAAAATTTGTGAAAGGGAAAATGAGCATTTTAACTGAAACACTTGGAGAAGTGTCCCATTATGGTATAATGTATCTCTCATGGTTAGGACTCACTTTTAAATTATTCTTTTTTGTTCTTTGATTATATTCCTTACTCTAAAAATTCTGTCATATCCCTTCTTCATTTTTAAGAATTACTGCTAGAGAATTCTTATTTATGAATTAGCTGATCAAAAACACACCTGTTATTATCCAATCATGAAGACACTTAAATTATTTTAATTTCCTGCATCATTTTTTCTTTATAATTAAAATGTAGACCCAAAAGAAAATAGCTTAGGAGGTGGCATTATCACACTTGCTTGAATAAACATTGTCCAATTATTTTCTATGTGCAGTATATAACTTTATTCTTTTTTCCTTCTTTTCTTTTAGGGCAAGATAATAAAAGTATCTTATAAGTAACACAAGTCAAGTTAGGTGCTTCCCCTGCTAGTATGGATATATTAATTGAAACTGAGTCCTCATTATTTTTTGTCTATTGTCTAGTTAATATTTATTCATTAATTCATCTTCCTCTTTTCTCAATAGATGTGACCCTGATCATGAGTCACCCCTTAAATATTTTCATTATCATATTCTATAGTATAGAATAAATTGGGATCAAGATTTTAAGACACTATGCATTTCCCTCTTGATTTTCATGAGTTCTATTAATCAAAGAAATATTTTTTAGTTTGAACAACGAATCTGAATTATTGTTTTTCCTAAGATATCTCAAAAAGTATTCTGACAGGCAGTGATTCTGAAATAGCAACAAAATAACAGAGTTTCTGTGACTTGTATTCAGTCACAAGTGTGCAGCTTTCCATTTACCCACTTTGTTATCTAGTGCACATATTGGAAACTCATTTTTGTTTAATGTGATGCAAACTGGTCTCACTAGGAAGTGAATATCTTCACTCAGACTACTCTGCAATCTCGTTTGTCTGCCTAGACAAGCTAATCTGATTGTAATCATGTTACTTATCTTTTAATTTCTTTTGAGCTGATGTACATCAGAAGTGGCATTCAACTGAGAATCGTGTAGGTAAAATTGATTTTTATCACATTTAAAAGTTTCTGGGCCTGGGCATGCAAACTTAAACCACCTTGGGTGGGAGTTCAACAGAGAAACCATTAACATAAACTCAGTGATGGAGTATAGCAAGACTGAATTGATAGAAACAAATCATAAATAAGGATCTGGTGATTCTGATCATCACTGATTTTTTTTCAGAGTGAACTGACCGTTCTAAGTAACAAGTACATTTTGTTACAGAACTGAGCAACCACTGTTGTTCAAACACCTATTTTCTTCTTCAGTTGCATAATCCTATTAACGATAACAAATATTAGGGGAAAAATGTATTTCTAAATTGCATTCATGAGAAATTTGAAAAGGGTAGTATTTATTAGCGAAGGCCTTTTAACATGTGGCAAAGAGAGTAAATTTTTTACTTTGATAACCACAGATTAAGCAGGAAAAGCTAGAACCAAAAAAAAAAAAACTTGTAATGATTTTATTTAATTTATATTTTTGTAGCAAGCTACTGATCTTAGAGATGCAAGTAGGAGTCTATTGTAGAATACTAAATTAGATAATCTTGCAAATTCCCTACATCAGAATTGAGTGCTTAAATATTTAATATGGCGAGGGGACCCATGAGTAGAGATGCAAAAATGGGGGTTAGAGGAGAATGAAATTTGAAAGTGGGATCTGAAACTAGGGTGACAGTCATTAAGTGATTGAACCTAGGGAGGGTGATCACTCACAGCATTGTGGGTAGTAACTGAGATTTGGTACTAACTAAATGAATTGTGAGAAAATAGATGACTAGTATGTGGATTAGTAATGTAACAATCAGAAATAATATGCAATCAGTGAGATAGAAATACTGAGACACATGGAGAGAGAATTCAAGTACAGAAGAAAAAGTGAGAAAACAAAATAGAACATATCACTGCACTTTTTTAATCCTTCCAAACTAAAACTTTTACAAATTTTGTACACATACCAAAAATGTAAAAGCAGATAGAATGAATTCATTGATCTCCTGATATTTGTCTCTAAAATCATAGGCAAAGATTCTTGTAAAGAATTTAGGATTAAAAACATTGTATTATTTGCACTTTTCTGTATTTGTTCATGTATTTAAGCAATGAAAAAAAAAGAAAACACAGGCGATGACTTCAAAAATTTAGGATTAAAAATATTGTTGTATTATTTGTACTTTTCTGTATTTGTTCATGTATTTAAGCAATGAAAATAAAAAGAGAAAACACAGGCAATGACTTCAAGAGCTCCAGAGTTTTTGGAGACATTATGGTAAAGGATGAATTTAGGTGCATATCTTGCTGGGGAAACCATTTACAACAGGAGGAAAATATCATCAATTTCACTTGCTAAGGGTGATTGTATTATTCAGGAAACTTGGTTACAAAAAAGTGTAACCCATGTTAAAGTAATTAAACAAGGCATCCATTCAACTGAGGTGGTTCTAACTTGTTGGTGACTTATATAAGTGAAATCTAAACTAGACCCAATGCACTGGAATTTGAGAAAGTGAAACTTATGACAACCTATTACACACACTTAACTACACTTCCGCAATACTCAAGCTTAGCAACATTCCAACAATCACTTTTTTCTTTCTGCTTTTTCTGTATCTTGACACTGCCTCAGATTGGCAAAGCACTTCTAGTCACTTTCAGTGTGGGCTGCCCAATTCATGCCAGTATATTCTCAAATAAACTTTTGAAAGTTTGAGTGTACTACCATTTATCTTTTAGCACCCCAAACACCAATGTAATTATGTGGAAATATTTAAAAAATACAAACACATAGTATTAGTAAGCTGAGAGTGGTGACTAGTCTTAGGATTAAACAAAAATCAGATGCATAAGAATTCACAACTTTGCCCACCTTGTATGTTTCCTTCATTTTTCTCTATCTCCTCCTATACCAGGCTCCTTCTCCATTTAACTGTCAATATGGTAAGCAACATATTAAATGCCAGATCACATCTCTTCATGTTAAACATCTTATGGTCCCAGTTCTCAGCTTCCTTCTACACACATACTCACCCAAACTGGGTCTCTTACAAACCTCTGGGTCAGTTCAGTTGTGTTCATATAAAGAAGCAAAATAAGATATACAGAGGTGCTACTGTGTGAAAATCCAAAAGGAAAGAAAATATCACTCTCCTTGTAACCATCCATTAAGAGACTGGGGAGCTCTTTTATAGTTAGGAGTCTGCATAGACAAATATCATATATGTTGAAAGAATGTATATAATTAGACATGTAGGTCTTTGAAGTACGTTCAATCATAGTCTTAAAGACCCAGTAAAATTTTTTAAATAAGTATAATTTATACTACTTTATTTTTACCATCAATAGTCAATTGTTTATTGAGCATTATGGTCAATGATATTCATATAAATGTTATATAAGTATAAGAAATGTTGATAGTCACAGTATTTTAATTCATTGCAGGATTATAGATCTTGGACTTATTGAAACAGAAAGAACTGCAGTGTAGTGAGAGCTCAATTGTCAGTATCCCACATGATATATATTGTTTTTATTTAGTCTATATTTGAGTTAATTCAGTAATTTACATAACAACAAATTCATCCTTTGAGGACTTTTTTTCATTCTATTAAGAAAAAATTCTTTATCTAATAACAAAGTACTTTCTGCTGGCTGAGATGAGGTATCATTTACAGTATTAACAACCACAGGTAGGTAGTTCAGATTTTGTGTAACTCATACACACGTTGTAGTTCATTACATTTTATTTTGAGACATTTTTGAGAAATATAAACTAAAGATGTTTCATAAGAAAAGCCAAAAAGTAGTAATTTGCCAAAAAATGTTAAATAGACTAGCCCAGAATGAATTTGCAACTAAAGTTTTATACTTTATAATTTTTGAACATAGATTTATATTTAGAAATACACCCACCTAGTATCACTTCTGTTTCCCTGAATATTCTCAAAGGTGCCAGAGATAAAAATAAGAAATTATTAAATCACTTAGCAATCCCAATGCATTAGTTGTTATTGTTGGTTTTGTATTTCTTTTTCTTTTGTTAGGTTTACTTTTAGATACTGAAACTATTCTTGTAACTTTATATTATTTAACCTCATAAAGCATTTCCAAATTCCCACAACTGACAAATATAATTAGAAATTTTCCCAATAGAAAGGAAAACTAGATTGAAGAAAGCATGTATAACTAGATTATTATAGACATGGACATCTTTACAGATATATATATATATATATGTGTGTGTATGTATGTGTGTGTGTGTGCATATATATATATATATATATATATATATATATATATATATGCACACACAGATAAGGCAGTAATATGGAACCCCCAGAAGGAGAGAAGAAAAAGTAGAGGGAATTATTCAAAGCCTATTGGCTAAGAAATTTCTAAATTTAATGAAATATATTCAGTTATGCAAACTGTTTTGAAAATGGTCAGTGAACCCCGGGCTGGATAAGTACAAAATATTAGACCAACGCCAATAGAAGAAGTAAAAATAAACAGAAAATTTCATGCTCAGGCAGTAACAGAAAAGCACAAAACATACAGAAGAACAATAATGACTGTTAAGCAGACATCTCTTTAGAAACAGTTATGATAAGAGGTCAACAATGCAGCATTTCAAAAGTGCTTTTAAAAAGCCATAAGGCTTCTGTAACCAGTGAAAATATCTTCCAAAACTGAAAATGAAATAAAGAGAATCTCAGGCAGACATAAGCTAAAAGAATATGCTTCTAGCAGAACTTCACTTGGAGATAGGCTAAAATTAGTTCATCATGATTAAAGAAAATGACAAAAGATGGAAATCTAGATTTTAAGAAGGAATTAAAGGTATCTGCAAAGGTATTCATGTAGTAAACAGCAGATCTCTTTCATTATGTTAACTTTGTATAAATGTATTTGTGTAAATATCTCTGTATGTGTATGTGTTCCTGTGCACATAAAATTAGCTTTATATATGGTTAATTGTTTAAAGCAAAAAAAAAACCATGTATAGTATTTTTATAGCACACATAGAAATAAAATATATCACAACAGAAACATGTAACATCAGAATATTAAACAGAATTACACTGTGAAGTATATCTTATGTTCTTTAAAGTAGTTTAATGTATAGAGTTAAATTATGATAAGTTAAATAATGGCATTTTCATCTCTATTGCATCTACTAATCTACATTATAATAAAATAGAATTAAACATTAAATGTAGTTAAAATACTAAGATTGTAAACATGGATAAAATAAGACTCATCATATTATCTTTATAAAATCCTTACTTTACATACTTTACAACTAGAAAGACAAAATCTCATCAGTTCAGAATATCCTAATCTTATAATCTACTTAATCTAAGTTATGAATAAATAAAATTCTGGAGCAAAAAAACATATGATAAGGTTTATAAAGATTGCCATGACCCCTCCTCCCAAACAAACAAACAAACAAATAGAGAAAAGGATAGGATGAAAAATGTCAACAATATCAAACAATTTGAACAGCCAGCTAGGAAAATTCTACTTTGCTTCAGAAGTTCAGAAATAATCCTCTTTTTCTGAACTAGTGGTTTATCTTTAACTTTGTAATTAATAGCTGTTTCCTACCTGCAAATTGATGAGCATCTGATATTGATAAAATCTCATTTGCCATGAAAAACAACATTTTCACAATATCCAGGATTGGATATAGACAACTGTAATGGACCACTTTTCTGTTTACCATGAAGGACATTGACAAGTTCATCTGGTCTGGGGTAGCAGAATTTCATCACTTGATTGTAAGCAGTGAAGAATAACTTACCAACTTGTAAACATAAGAAGTATTGTAAAACAGTGGAAGAGAAAATGGCATCTTTCATCAGTGCAGCAGGGAACAGTTTTCCCTTGAGAACATTGATCAGAGTAGTGACTGTACCAAGATTTATTAGTTTCTAGAATGATGTACCATGTCCTACAAAATCCTTGAAATATCACACCTTCAACATTTTTCTGAAAGCCAAGTATATTGGATAAATATATTGCATATATGTTGATGTGCGATAAATTACTTTAAAAGCTATTTACTTTAGAGAAAATAAATATCTGCTATGGTTGTGTGAATCAGGAGTGTGGGTATCTTTTGAATGGTTGGGTTAACCATGGGTAACTTTTGAATTAACAGTCAGTATAATAGGGGTTGAAGATTCACAGGACCTACAAGATCAGCTTCTGATGATCTGCTAGAAGGTTCTGTCTATTGGTAGAAGGTGTTGATTTATTGCCATATGGATCTCTTAGTGTGGTTGCTTGACATTTTTATTATCTTCTTCCTAAGTGAACAAATAAGAGCAAGGCAGAAGTAGTGATTTCTTTAGTATTGTCCACATACTGTTGGTCACATAGATCATTCCAAAGAGAATTTTATGAATACTTCACAAGGGAAAGAACATCTCTAGGTAAGTTTCGTTGGGGGCCATCTTGAAGATGGCTACCACAGTAAGCTATAGAGAAATTATGAGAAAATATATTATAAGATCATCTGTGAAACAAATTTCCAAAAGGCTAATATGGGGAAATCTCTGTGATCAAGAGAGGATTTGAAAGCAGTACTTAAAAAAAAAGAAAAAAAGTCTTTCTTATCTCTCTTCTAAAATTATAATTACATTTGATTTAGGGAAGAAAACTGTGATTAAGTAAGCAGAAGACTTCATGAAAAAATAGAATATGGTTTATATGTAAAGCATATAAGTTAAAATAGATCTAAACTATGGAAAACATATTTATATCTAGCATCTGAGACCCTGGTACAACACTTATCAAATGTGTGTTTACAGAACTAATTTGCAGAAGTACACACAATTTCCAATGAGACATTTCAACACATTTTCCAAAAATGCACTTTTACATGGGAATTTATCTCCTATTTCAGAAATCCCCTTGATTCCAAATTTGCTATTAAGCAATCATAATCAACAGGAAAAGTAAGAGGTTATCTTACTTTTTTCTCTAAGCAGAACAGTTTGGATTGTATTAAAAGGAAGTGAATAATTCTTTGGATTTCTGTTCCAAATCTTGCCTTTTGCTTGGTAGTAACAGTGACCAATAGTGCTGCCCCAGGCTAATGCAGTTCCTGTAATGTAGAAAGTATATTTATATAGCTTCTTTTGGAAACACTAAGTTAAAGCATGTGATACATGGAAACTGGACACCAGAATAAGCTTCATTAAAGAAAAACACTTTTGCCTGCTTTATCTAAGAAAATATAACCTGATTTTGGTAATGTTCCTTTTCAAAAAAGATAAAAATAATAAAGGGAAATTGTTGGCATGGGTTCCTGAGATAAATGTAAGATAGCCATGCAACAAATGCAGTTTTAATCCTTATTTTTTTCTAGCAGGGTGCTGGAATAATACATCCTAACCTTTACAGAATTCAACATGAAGTGTCCTGACACTTGTCAGTGTTAAGAGATATCAATTAGTCACCCTTTTTCTCTCCAGGTTTCGCATGGGGGATCCAGAGCATAAAGTGGTCAAGATGAGAATGAAAATATCAGTTTTATTTATGACCACCCCAAACACAGAAGCATCTTGCAATAGAGGATAATCTTGGGGTATATAACCAACGAGAGATGAGCAGCCCCTCCTAATAATTTACAACTGATTTCTTTCCATTTGGCCACATTTAGGTGAAATCTGACAAAATGGATGCTTACCCAGTACAACAGCAAAAACTGTTTATCCTTAGGGATTAACATGCATTTTTATGTCCCTGTCTGAATGTCTAAAGATAAACCTAGTGCTATACAGCAGCTTCTCCCACTGTGACAGGTTCTTAGTTGCTCTAAATAGGCCTGGAATGTATCAGCTATCTGACACCTACAGTCTCTCAGTCTCTCGCATTAACATATCTCAGTCCTGGTAGTAGTACTGCTCATGTGATTGTTGAAGTCACTGCAATTTACAACAAAACTCTCAAATGAGTTGGAAGATTTTAGGGGAAGTCTAAAGTCATTTTCAATATGACTTCATTAATTTCTCTCTCTGGTTAGAGAGAGAAAGAAAACAAATTACAACGAAAGAGCTTAAGACTCCTTTGGAGTACGTGTAAAAAAGTTGCTTTGAAACATAGGAAACATGAAATAGGAATGAATTAAACTGATACCATTTCATTTTACTAATGAACAAATATTTAAACAACTTTATCTGCCATTTGGGTAGCTGCCAACATGAAAGCTCCTTCAATAAAGAGTTGCTATCCCTTTGCTTATTAATGTTGTATCTTTTTATATATCTATTTTCTTACAGGGTTTTGGTGGAAAAAAATGTATACAGGGTTTTGGTGGGAAAAAATGTGTACATTCAAGTAAGAGGGTAAGAGGTCAAGCAACCCTGAAATATTTTAGGTTACCTCTTAGGCATATGAATTAATTAGGTTCATAATAATTACTGGAATCTACATTAATCCATTGGAAGAACTTGACATAAGAAAAAGGGAGCTAAAATAATCTAATATTAGACTTGAAAATTATTATGCAATAACCAAAGTACAGAGAACAGACCCAGCTAATAACACTCTCACTTATAGCTAGACTGTCTTTTCTTCCAATTTTAACTTTGCCAAAGTTTAACCAAAAGAAAGAATTGATGTTAAATATCTACACACCTGTAAATGTGCCCCCTCCCCCATGTACACCCAGGTGCACACACACGCACGCACACACACACACACACACAGATTTTCTGGTTTTGGAAATCAGTTATCTTTCATCTCATATCTGCATGTTCAATGCCTATGTAGACTTGAAGACTGTACAGTTAGTACTGATAAAACAGATCATTATAAAAGATCTCAAAGATTAAGAAGTGCAGATTAAAATGAAGCATTGCTTTCTTAGCCTAGTGGTTAAACCTTTTTGGTCAAATGTAGTAGTCACTATAAAGAACAGACATATCACTGCCTCTCTGTTAACACTGGCTAAATATTATTGCTCTGCTATTTCAAAGCAAACTGCAGGCCTTTGGAGCCAGCAGGCTCTCCTCAAGGACTTGCTGATGTGTAGCAAAAATATTTTAGTGTGAAAAAACTACTCCCTAGTGCACTTGTTTGCAAACTGCTGAATTTCTAGATAACTCTATGTTTGAGGACTATTTTTGATAGTGCAGATCTGGTGCTGAAATGCTTCTAAAGAATCAACACTTCTTTCTCTTTTCTTTCTTTTTTTTCTTTTATACTCACAGCATGACAAACCCAATAGAAACACAAAGCTGCTTGGGTGGCATTTTTTTATTTTGTGCAGTAATTTGTTGTGTTGAACCCAGACCTCCCTATTTCATGCTTACAAAACAGTAAAAAGCAGTGAAGTGAAATGCAAATTAATATGAAACTCAAATACTCTACTTAACAGCTTTCAACTTAGTAGACTCAATTGCCAAAGGAATGTAAAGCAAAGCTTAACACTGCTGTTAATTATGCTTTTCTTGCCAGAAACACTTTTGCCATTACCTAGAAACTGTAAAGAATTGTTTTTATTTCATCCAGAAATTTCTGTATAATTTTACTACTGTTTATTTCTGTTTTATCTTCATCTGCATTAAGTTAACATAAAATCCAGCAACTAAGTAAATACTGTTTTGAATTTTCTATTGAGCTGTACACCAAAGTGAAGTCCATTTAATTTCCAAGATAAAATCTAGATAAAGTAAGACTGAAGATTTATTTTTTGATTGATGCAATTTATATGGATTACATGAACTTTCAGTTTTATGTTCTTTGCTACTAGGAATATGCTTTTGCATGTTTAATTAATCTCTGCTAATAAATTTCTCATACACCTGAATTTATGTTTGTATGGAAATAAAGTCAATATAGATAATCAAGACTGCAAGATAATCTTGTGCTGACACTAGAGTCATGCAACAACAAAATTTCCCATTCAAGAATGGGATACCTTAATACAGTCCAGTGTTGAAAAGACAAAAAACAAAAGAAAACAAAACAAAAGCAAATTCCTCCTTTGCAGAATTTAATATTAATGAGGGAATATATCTCAACAAATAGTTGCATATATATATAGATATAGATATATCTCAACAAATAGTTGCAAAAGAGTATACATTTTTAGTAAAAACATACTTTGTCCTATCTTCAGACATGTGATTTTGTGACTTGTACATAGCAAGTCTGAAATCAGGATGAGTTGCTTCTACTGTATTTTTCTATCACATTGGGGGCACCACTAATTGCCCAATTTATCAGTATTTCCAGCACTTTCTATTGTCAACAGGAGGCCAGAATATCTCCTAGTTCACTAAATCATTTAAGTTTGAGACCATGAAGTAGTACTGCCTTTAGTACACCATATAAAGCCTGATGTTGACAATAAAACTAAATTTGATTCTGGTCTGAATATTTAATTACAGTTGAATAACTGACAAATCTTCACTTCATTTTACAATATGAGAACACATGCCGTCCTTCATACGCTAAAGTGACTTTGCTGACCCACCATCTGCCTTGAGAACCTTGCCTGGTGGTGAAAGTGAATTTTCACAGAACTATCTACACCTGGTCCCTTTTGTGACAAAGGACATGTATTTTGGAGACAGCTGTCCAAAGTTAGGTTCATGCTGTGTGGTTGAGAAACAGGGCAACTTTAACTGGCCCACATGGGAACTGAACCATGGCCTCGTTAGTAATATACCATAATCAGTTGAACTCAAGAGTCACTAACAGCTCTTTGAAAACCAATAATTTGTTCATTCATCCTTTGTGAATATGCTTTTCCTTTAGTATGTTGGATCTGAGGTTCTCTATGAGAATTAATTTTTTTTTTCATTTCTGCTAAGTTCTAGTTGCATACTATTGCCTCCATTTTCCTACAACCATGCTTTTCTCCACCTTATTTGACTTTATCCCTATTTCCTCAGGTCCCTTCCTATTTCAATCATTTCTATTTCATAGAAGCAATAAGTGATAATAAACTAAAATGCACTAATGTCCCACAGCTCAAAGAATGAGTGTTAGGGAATGTAAATCATGAAGTAAGGGTAAAGGAGAGAGGAAGACTCTAAAAAAGAACTATTGCTTACCAATGAATATTAGCATAATTATCTCACTAAATTAATTTGATCTTTTAATTATCATGAACATTGTAAGAAATACCAATGATTTTTTTGCATCCCTACATTTCAGTTTTAAGTTCATGAACTTTAGACCTAGAAATGTATAACTAGCCCATGAAATCCAAATAGACTAAAGGAACTTTCAGCACTACAAATGTTATGTTAGGCAATGGTATAGGTGAATTTTACATTAGGTAAAGCTTAAGCTAAATTGCTTTAACTAAGAGTCCAAAATAGAGAGACCAGAATAGATCCCTTTTAGGTAACTATAGAAAGGTATATTCTATTAAACATTATAGACAGTGGATCAGTGCTATCTGAAAAGTTCTACCATCTTTAACATTTGACGCTCATTTCAATTTTTAGTTCCAAGAGTGACTGGCCTTTTCTCTCACTTCCAAGCTGATGTGAATGGTGAATAAAGAACAGGAGACTGCATACCAGTTGTTATCTATCACTTCTCACATTTCTCAGTCAGTATTTAGTCACAAGGTGTAGCACAGTACAAAAGAGCCCATGAACGTGTACTTTATCTGGAACACTTTTTGCCCAGTTCACTGTTGGAAAGCTACGTTTCTGTTATTTAAAAAAAAAAAAAACCAACTAG
This sequence comes from Uropsilus gracilis, assembly GCA_004024945.1. Lineage (NCBI taxonomy): Eukaryota > Metazoa > Chordata > Mammalia > Eulipotyphla > Talpidae > Uropsilus > Uropsilus gracilis. Next base: position 24,660 of record PVHY01000031.1, read on the forward strand.
GAAATTAATTAATTTACATTATTGAACAACTAACTGTTACTGCTATGGAAATTCTGATGTCTTAATAATCAAAGGAGGAGCTTTTATAGAATGATAACCCTATAATTTGTATAATTTATTCTGTTGCTAAAAAAATATTTGCATTATTAGAATATTTGCATTATTAGAATATCATATCAGCATACCATCTCTGTAGCCAATGTAGAGGAACTTTCCTGTAGGCCTTTGTAACTTTTTCATATTACTGTTGATGTTAAAAAGCTATGGATATTTAGAATTTTAGAATTATATAATATTTGAATTAAACATTTGAATTTGAATTGTATAATACCTTTGCATTATACAATTTCTTTATTGTATAATAAAGGCACAATGAATACTTGAATCCAATGTTTTATTCTAATTAAGAACATCAATAGATTTACACATGAACCTTCAACCTTTGCTGAATTAATTTACAGTATGATACTTGAACATGTAAAAAGGAATTTCTGCATTTATTTCAAAGTGAACTTATTATACTGACAAATATTCAAAAGAATTTTATGAGTCTCACTGAGCAAGCTCTAGTGCCTAGAATAATGGAAACAATTTAGAGAATCAAATGAGTTTTTGAACAAATGGATGCATAAACAAGTAAGTGAAGGTTCTTTCCCTGAGAACTTTGTCATAGTGACCTGTACAGATTAAATATTAAAAACTGCTTGTAGCATTGAATTTATATTTTTCCCAGGAGATTACCTATTGTCTTTTGACTCTTTGATCATCAAAATCAGTTTTAATCCTTTCTGACTTTGCTTTAAGAATTTAATAATCAGAATATGTTTGAATGTACACAAAATTCAAAATTTGGCTGGTCGTTTTCATTTTTTACCTGAATATATAAATATACTATATTTCCATATTAGGAAGAAAGTGACATAAATTCCTACTCTTATCAATAAAATATCCGAAGACATTTGCTGTCCTTATAACTTGGAATTATCAAGATTCCAGTTAACTTGGCTGACCTCTTGTACATTATAGTGTAATATTGTTACTAAAATTCCTAAAGCTATTTCCTTCCTGTTCTGTTTTCTTATTGTTTTCTATCTTTCTTTTTTCCTTTCTTGAGTTTCTTGTCATTTATCTTCTTCACTTATAAAAATGTCATCCAAAGGTTTCCCAATGATATGCTGTGGTAATTCTTTTACGGTATTCTTACTTTCTTAGTTTTAGTTGGGAGTTGAAAAATTATCACTGCAGACAGCGGGATGCACTGTACTACTGACCTATGGAGTCTAACACTATTTCTTTGTTTTCATTTCTCTTTGAAAAATTCTGGCCCTGAGCCATAACCCATTCTTTCGCTTCCAGGCCCCACCCAGGTCACAGACCAGCTTTCTCAATGGCACCACACCCTTAGAAACAAGGAATTCCTCCCTTTGTAGGGTTTAGCTGTCATTCCCTGGGCTCTGAATATAAAAGGATCATTTCTCTGCTTCCCATAAACACATCCACTTTTGAAAGAACACTTCTATTGCTCTAAAACTGTTGACAACCTTAAGACATTATTTACAGAGATTTCAAAATACAGAGATGGATTTTGTAAGCACCTACCATGTTATCTAGTAGGATCACTAAGGATACACCTAACTATATAACATGATTTTATAGTAAAATTGCTAAATCTAATAATGCATTTCCTGTCTTTTACAAATTCAATTTAAAGAACATTTCCAAGGTCTGGTTATAATATAGTATCTCTTCATTAATGGTTGTTTCTACCAGCTGAAATCTGGTATATGAAGTAAATCAGTACTTCTTTGTTTCTTGAATTTATATTTTAAACCAAATTGAGAACTATAGGGCTGTGACTTTTTCTATTTTATTTCTTGCCTGTCATTTCAAGTTTTTAAGAGAAAAATAAGCTATAGGGTGATGAGTTTCTATTATCTGTTCTTTTGACACTAATTGAAAGCATGCAAATGGAAATTAGCTTTATTAGGAAAGCATACATAATTGCATTAGCATTTTTTATATATTCATATTTTAAGGTTGTATGAAATTTCTATATAAATTTCTCTAATGTCAAATTAGCCAAAATAGAACAAATTTCATAAATTAAAAAGTACATAGTACATATGTTCACAAATTTCAAAATTAGTAAAATTCAGTTTTCTGTAAATTAAAAAGAGAAAAAGAATAAAACGCACAGTATATCATTTGGGAAAAGAAGTTAGTACATGATAGCATCCCCTAAGTACCTAAAGGAATATTCTAGGAGGGATGTTTCATTTTGAAGGACCTAAGAGTAGACCTAGGTATAATCCATACAAATCACAGGAAAATTGATTGCATTTTATTATGGAATCTTTCCAGAAGAGTCATTGAGGATGTAATCAGTTGTTTTGTGAGGTTTTGAGAATCTTCTCAGGACCAGTATCTGGAGAGTTACTGACAGAATGCCTAAGTTTGGGGGGGTTAAAATGAAAAAGGATGGTCACATGCAAAAACAAAACAAAACAAAAAAACACATGACCACAAGAAAAACCTGATTTGGCGTTTGTCCAAAATTACTTCTACTGTTTGTTATATTCTATCCCATCTGGTCTGAATTTCTCCTTTTCAGTTATCTTTTAATTTTTTTTTTTAAAGTCTAAAACGTAAAGGAATTATGTCACAGAAGTCCTCCCTTAAGCAAATTTAAATTCCTTGGGTATGCCCTTTTAAGGTGTACCTCATTATCATATGAAGATCAGGCAGATGATCAGAATAATTTACTGGTGCAGTACACATGACATGCAGCAGGGATAGTGCACACTACAGCAAGTGCTGGATGATAGGAAGTAAAACCCTGGATGAGACTACAGTCCTAGAAGAGATACTGGTAACAGAAAGCATAGGAAATCATCTTAAGGTAAAAACAAATCCTTCCAATTTGCTTGTTTTTCCAAGGCATGAAGGGCTTATTTACTCCCACTTGGACTCCCAATTTGATCAAATGTTGATCTTCTAGACTTCTAACTCTGAGACAGAAGTCTTGCAGACTCAAAGAAAAGTGCAGCAAACTACAAAAGTGCAATAAACAACAAAGTTGCAGTCCTCATGGTATTTACAATCTCTGAGGGGACTCCTAGAAACAATTGTAGCAATGAGGTCTTATCCAGATAACCCAAGTAAAAGTATCTCCTCAAATTCTAACAAGAAATAAAATTATAAAAATATTTGAAATATTCCATCTTGCTTTACTGAGAAAATGTTCAAGGAAGACTGATGGATTCTCACTGTCGGTGTGTAAACTGAGGAGTGTCCCACAATCCCCAAACCTACACACTCTAAATGGGTTCTGATATCTGCTGCTCATACAAAACATAAAATAACTTTATTAGAATTAGTGTGTCATAGAGAGAAGAAAAGATACTTTTAGTTTCCAATAAAACATGCAAAATCATCCATCCCATTTTGGATATATGGCCAACCAAACAGGGCTGGGCCACAGTTGGGCCACTGAGACCAGAAAGCTTAACACAAATCTAAGGTACCATCAGAAATCAGCAGGTGATGGCAAGAAGATCTGGAAGGAAAGAAGCACAATGAAAGTACAGGCCAAGATAAAGGTTGCCATTGGCAATGCTCAAGAGTCTCTTCCAAGTGCTTCTTTCCATGTCCACCAAGTTCCTAGTTAAAGTCCAACACTGAGAAGCAAGCATGGCTCCTTCACATCTCTCTGTACTGCACAGTTCTCCCCCAAGTCTTCTCTCCCTGGTCCTTTATAGCTTCACATTGACCTTCAACTTCACTCTTCAATAGGTGGCGTAGGGAACATGGAACCTCCCATATAGGTTACATTGTTAAACAAATATCAACAAATACTGATTGACTAAAGAAAGAAGGGTCTAACAACATTCATTCATTCATTTTGTGACTTTTAATTTCGGTATTTCTTGAATAGGTCATTTATTGCAAAAGTTAATTAATACACGCAAAAAATTCAAAAGATAAAATATAGAATGAAAAGTGTCTCTCTCATTGACCCCTCTCATTCTTACTCCCCTCACTTAAAAGGTACAGCAACCATTATGATTGACCAAGTTTGTGTTTATGCCAGGAAATATGAGTCACAAAGTTGAATTGTTCATGCAAAATATTTTATACAGAAAGAGGAATTGGAAGTCCGAAGTGAAGGTCTTCCCCAGGAAGACCAAATCCCTCTGCTTCTGCTCTGAAGCCTTTCAGGCTTGCTTCCATCTTCCTCTTGCCTCCACAGTGAGGGGGGTTCAAACCTGATTGGCACATTTCCAAAATTGGCTCTAGTTTCAAATCCAATTAGTGCCTTTTCAAAACTGGCCTGGGTTTCAAAACCCAATTGGCACTAGAACAGGTTTAAATCTGATTGGCATGTTTTCAAAACTGGCACAGGTTTCAAATTTTAACCCCTCTGTTTTGAGAAACCCAGCCTGCCAGTGCTGGTTGTCTGCAATGAAGCAGTGAAGAAAGTTCCAGGGGTTACTCTTGCCCAATAGGAAGTCCAGTGACTATCACTGTATAACTTTATTTATGTTTTTGTTTCAGACTGATTTTTTTTGTTTTCTCATTATAAATAATGATAAAATTAATGTAGTCCGCTTTCTAGCCCACTACTTGTACTTTATGGTTCCATTTTGTTATTGATACTTTAATAATTTACTGAGATACTTTAAATAAGTTTATAGACTTGTGTTTGGTCAATTTTAAATATTTCATCCTAACTTCAAAGTAATGAAATTGGGTCAAAAGGGGCAAAAGCCTCCAACCAATAGGCTACAGGTGTGCATCACCCGCGGGGAGCAGTTGCCACTCAAAATGCAGTTTAACAAGGCGTTTTATTTACAAGGGAATATTAGCAGGGAAAACAAAAAGTCATCTTACCCCGGTCAACATTCTCAATCCCAAAGGTCCCAAAGACACATGTCCATCATGGTGCCCCTTTGTCCTTCCAAACCTGAGGCAGACAAAGACACGTCTTTCTCCAGCATCTTCTTTTAGCTTCTTCGCCAGTGTTTTGCACTGCTCCGCTTCTCCAAGGCTCTTCAAACTTCTTCAGCAAATGCTGATGCGCAAATCAGCTTTTCAAATCCCTGGCCATCTCCAGGTACCATCTCACTACGCCACTTTGCTACTGTGGTGCTACACTGTCCACACCAGCCACTCTTCTACCAGTCACCTTGGGTCTGTGCCAACACTCGCTCACTCTTCTGCCCAGCCTGGTCATTCGGCTATGCGTTAGCTGCCTGCATTCTTGTCTCTTCTCTCCCCAAAAGTTCTGTCTCTCTAGCCTCTGCTCCTTGCCTTTTATCTTCCTCTTTTTTTTTTTTTTCTTCCTCCTGAAAGTCAAAGGCTCCAATTTCCCTCTACACACTCTCTAGGTGACACATTCTCTCCTCCAGGGTCCACATCTGAAATTTTGCAACAAAGTAAAAGTACCCTTCCTGTTTAGGCCTCTTTTACCTTTGTTTTTTCAGATACAGTGAGAGGCATCAGTGCCTCTCACTGAGGTACTGATAAATTTCAATACTGCCTATATTGGGGGGTCCCAGCTGATATAGTCATCAAACATTTTCTCTTTTCATTTTTGATACTGTAACATTTCCCCATTGAAAGGGTATATGCCATTTCTATTTTGTCCTATAAATAATCATCATAATTGTTTTAGTTTCGGGTAAACTAATTTCAGTATCAACACTTTTAAAGTCAATTGCTATAATTTTACAGTATTTTTTTCAAATTTTCTCATTGCTGACTAAAATTATCTATAGTCTACTGAGGTATGACTCAAAGGTAAAAATACTTGCATGATCATAGTGGTCAGTAGCTTTTACACTGGAAACACAGTTTGGCTAGATACAAAATCTACTTTACTCTTCATGCTTTCATTTTCATTGGTCAAATTTGATGTAGTAAAATAATATTAGCCTTAATGCTTTCCCTTAAAGAGATTTAATTTTAAATTTTTTCTTAAACTATGATACGTCTTGATGTTTATCATTTCAGGTCAACATTTCTTGACAAAGGACCTATCTGAGCAATGTAGTTTTATTTGTATTCTTCTTGAAATATATCATGAGTTTTACCTTCACAAATACCCCTACACCTTAAACATGATTATAATATTTTTTTCTGTTTTTTTTTGGGGGGGGTGTACCACAAACATGTTTATGTTGGTGCTCCTCTGTGCATCTTCTGTAATTACTTGTTTTCTTTTCACTCTTTTTTTCCCACTTTTCCATATCTATCCTCCCCAATGTTTCTACATTCTTCTGTATTGTTGTACATTCTTCTTATATTGTTGTAATGACATTTCATTCTTCCCTTTAGATCAGGTTTTACCACTTTTGTTTCATTTATTTGAATTATCTAGCATCATTTCATAATGTTCTACATCTCTACTAAACTATTTGGTTTTCCTCCAAATAGGTGATTGCTTCATTCTATTCTTTGAAACCATAAATTTCAGGTGCAATTGTTCCTTTACAAATTCTGTACCTATTTGTACTTTCTTTTGTCTTTGACTTGATGCCGTGCTTGCTACTTTTCTGATTACTCTACTGTGAATGATTTGTCCTTTCCTTAACTAGTCCTTTTCAAAAGAATCTCATGGAGCATATGGAAAGTAGGACACCAGGGTCACCTTCCAGATTTCACAAAACAAAGCCTTTTTATTTTGGTTTGTGAAGAAAACATCTTGTAGCAGCAACTCTGTTACCCTTTGTGTAACTTTACCTCTTCTTTCCTATCATTTTGTGTCAAGAGGAACTTTTCCTGCAAGCCCTCTTCACCCCAATTTCCACCACTATTATTGGCCACAAAAGCTTCAATATTTCCCCTGCACAATCATACCCTTACCTTCAGGAAGTGTGTTTTGCTGGTCTTTTTTGAGATCTGACACCACTTGGCTCTTACCCGATGCTTTGTTATTTTAGTTGACTACCATTCTTTAAGTGTTTTGCCCTATTTTAGACATTTTTAATAAGTCTTATTTTAAAATCTTTAAATTTTACTATTTTGGTTTTGCTTAAAATGGACTTATTTCATTTTGGAAAATGGAAGAACAGATGATAATTTACACAGATATAATCTTTCAGGAAATTGATAAATTGTTATTTTTATGTAGAAAATATTAGCTATGGGAGACCAGGATGGGTAGAAATGGATTTTGCTTATTGGATTTCAGGGTTTTTTTTTATGATAGCAAATATTCATCAAAGTATCAATATTTATTGTTATCAGGTATAGAGAAACATCATTCTAGGGGAATCAAAACTTATTTAACAAAGGGAAAATATAAGCAAAAACTTATCTTTTTTCCTAACATTATCTTTTTTGTTAACCATTGCAAAAGAGACAGATGCTATAAAAATCAAATATTAGTAGGTTTAGTTGTTGATTCTTTTAAACCTGATTACAAGGTAGTTTGAAAACTCATACAATTTGATATTAAATTTTCACCAAGACTCTACTATCCATTTTCTATTTCATTAATTAAACCAGTAATCAACCAATTGCTTGCTCAAGAGGTTAATTAGTTAGTTGCACCTGCATTCTTGCACCTGCAATTTTGGTGACCTTTTGACATTAATATCCCTGCATTTATACATATTTCTACCTTGTTAGTGAACTACCGTTGGTTTTTGCCTTTATTATTCAAACACTTTTTAATATTTCCCAAATGAATTTAGAGGCAAGCAATATATGAACTGAAAGTGGGTTAAATAAAAAAAGTTGAATACTTTTGTTTAAAATGAACAAATGATGAAATTTTCCAAAAGAACATTACTTATAAATAAACAAATCAAATATAGGATTCAACTTTAAAATATAATTAGGGAGAAAAACATACTTAAGCAATCTTACAAATTATGCTTATATTTAGTCTTTCCATGTATCATGTAAGATTCAAAGATTGTAGTGAAAACATATGGCTTATGAAAACTGAATGGTCACCTCCAATAAAAAGATTAACATTGAGACCCTTAATATTTTTATATTTTGAAAAGAAATGTCTACATTCAGGGTACAATAATTTGAAATTAAATCAAAAAGACATACCACTTAAGAAACCACTGAGATGAAAAGTAATTTTTGAAAATGAATTTATTCTCTAAAAATTTAATTACTTATTGATATAAAAGTCATTGGTTAGGATCAAAGGTAATCTTTAGATACACTGTTTCTCATTAGGTGCTTTCATTACAAAAGTTTTTAATTTTCAGGAAACATCAGAATGCGCATTAAAAAAGGTAAGTTAAATGTTGACTTATTTTGTCAACTCATTGCCAGTTTGTTCTGAGAATACATGAATCTTATGAAGTCTGTTCAATTTTTAAATATTTTCAAGGAGATGCTGAAGTCCCATCAACACAAACCAAGAAAAATATTGATTTGCTGAGACCTTCAGATCTTTAGAAGTACTATACCAATCCAAACTAATCTATCGTCAACTAAACTGTTGTCAGCTGTGAGGCTGGAAGGCTTGTTTGTACATTTCCTGTGACTGTTACTGTATTTTATGAATTTGCAAAAGAAGGAAGGGAAGATAGATTTATTACATATTTTCCATTACCCTCCCTGTTTAGGATCTACCAGGTCTATGACCCTTGACTCAGAACTGTGTTGACTTAACACAAACTATTCAGTTTCCTAACTGAAAGTTTGTTCTAATTGATAGAGTCCTTTAGACATCACACTGAGATATACAGAAATATGTTTGCTGTAAGATTTAGAGAAACCACTATTCAGAGGGTTGCACATTGTCTTTTCATCAAAACAATTGGGAAAACAACCCTGGACCTGTTTATTTTAATTGTTTCCCATATCAGAAATTCATACTATTATATCTTGACTTTATCATCTTCCCTGTTCCTGTTGGTTGCCAAGAAGCTTAAAACTCCATTATGACTAACCTTGATGAAAATATTAGCAAATTTGACAAGCTTCTTAGATATTTTGTATCATCTTTCCCTGAATGCATTTTGTCTTTTTTCTTATTCATTTATATTTGTAGGGGTCCAACTGTTACCAAAAAAACAAACAAACAAAAAAAAAAAACAAAAAAAAAGTATTTTAGACATTATCTCCTATAGAACTTCTATTTTAGAACTATTGGTCAAAAACACCAAAATTTTTACTTGTTCGTGAGTTTATATTTTCTAATAGTTCCTAGTATTTATAAAAGGACAGGAGAAAACAGGAAATTAGCATTAATAGAGGTGACAGCTTTTCTGTAAAGTTCATGCCTCCTCCTGTAAAATGTGTGTTTACGTGGAGGAGGGGGTGGGGGGGGACCTATGACAGGTGTAATTGTCACTTTGCCATATTATCCTAATAGAGCCTTGATTTTCTTGAGTCATCAAAGAGACCCCTTTATCTCTGAAACAGTGGATCTAAAATTTCTTATAGAGAGTGGTTCATTTCTCTTTATTTCTCATAAAAGAAATAAAGGAGAAATCTGCAAAAATAGTTGTATGTAGAAGAAAATAGTGTAAAAAGTTATCTTTCTATAGTGGTTTCCAATCCTACTTCAGAATCAGGTCTTGATGTCTAGAGATGCGGTAGCCTTTAAAATAGCTATGAGGCAGCATATTTAAATCTAGGCCAATATTCTGAGGATCATGGAGAAGATAGAGAAAATGCCTGTTTTCTTTTTTTTATTATTATATGTTTGAATAGTGAACCAAAATTTATCAACTTTTCACCTCCCATCTTAGTACTGTATAGAAGAAAACAAATATTTTTAATGGTACTTAATTATTATTAGATGGTGCTTACTAGTAGAATGTGCTCCTAATGTACCTTTGAAGACAAAAATTATTAAATGCTTACAAACCTAGCCAACATATTTAAATTGATGCAGTTATTAATTAATTACATTAGATATCCTTACAAAATCTTAGACATAGATATCCTTTGTAATTTTGAGGTAGACGTATCCAAAATTTTTTTTGTTTAAAACATATATAAGGGAGGATTATTTTTCATATAATATGCACCATATTTTGATAATTCTGTAGGAAAACCTGCCACTACAGTAATTTTAGATTAGAAATGGGATGTTATATGCAGATGAAAGAAAACCTATTAAGAATTTCATAAACTGTCTATAGAAATTAGGAGGAAAGTACATTTATGGATTTCAATAACATTACAAACAAAGCATTCATCTCTACATTTTATTCTCTATTCTTTCCATTAACAGGACTGTGAGCAAGAATTTGACATTAAGCAATTAAACAAAAATATCATAGTGATAGATTATTGATGATATTTAGACATCATTGATCACTGGCATAATATTATGCCAAAAATATTGCTTATAAAATTTCATTTAAAACTTGCAACTACCCTATACTTTTATATTAGTTTCTCTACCTTTCAAGTAAACTGAACCCTGGATTTGGTATTTTTCCCACAACTATACAGTTAAAAATTGAAGTAAGGACTGACTTAGGTCTTAATATAATTATAGAACCTATATTTCTGCATATTACTACAAATATATACAATAATATATATTTAATTGTAGATAACGTCTATGCTTTTATCTAGTATAAATTTGTATTTTCATTTATGCCCCAAATTCTGCTTTCCACTAATGCTTCAGAGGACTTAAGTCAATGTTACAATTTGAGTATTCATGTAATACAAAATTTTATCATTGTACATATCAGCCAAACTGTTTTCAACAACCATTTTCATGTCTGCTCTTCAATTAATGTTAATCACAGTGATTATGCTAATCTAAGTTGTATACTGTATACAAGAAATAACAAGGAGAACCATTTTAGACTAAACGCCAAAACAAGATCCACAGTAGACACAAATACTTGAATTGTAAATAACTTGAATCAGGTCATATGCTGAATAAATAGCAAACTTATTTAAATATCGAAGAACAGATAGAATTTCCTATTTAGAATGATACACGAAAGCATTTCTCTTGACATTTATGCTCTTACTTTATTTCTGCCTTTACATACTGTTTATCATTTTGAAATAATAAAGCAATCTAAAAAAATGATAGAAGTTTTGTCTAAACAATCCAGGGGGGTTTAGTAATAATACTATGTGACTCTCCCTCATGTAGTATTACACAAGATGATTGTGAGTACTTGCGCATAACCTTGGAAAAACTAAAAAGGTGATGCTTGGTCAGTACTTTGTAGCTAATAATCAAAATGAAGCTGAGAAAAAGAAGTTAAGCTTGAAGAAAATGTAACCCCTATGTGTACTATCAAAATATCCTATGTTTAGAAACAATTATAGAAGGTTAATAAAAGATCTTTAGTCAAAATATGCAAATATTTATTACAGCCTAAATTATCTACTCTTTTCTCACCATTATCAATCTTCATAGACCCACCTAGTAGAAATGTGTATCTTCATATTGATCATGAGGCATGTTTATGTGCATAATAGTGGCAGATGGCAAAATAAACACCATTTTTTTATTTAAAATTTTGATATTTTTTAATTGTGACTTCAATATTAATTTTCATTTGCCTAATAATTTACTTAAAATATTATTTATTTTGATCACTAAATGTTTTAAGTCTTTTTAAATTCTGAACCTGAGGTACAAACTCCTTTATCTAATCCCAGTCCCACTCTATAAATCTCTTCTAATTTTATGTGCCAAGATGCACAGAAAAATCCAAGCATACCCAATGGACATTCTCAGTGGACATTCATAAAGGCATCATAAAGCTGATGCCTGAGACTACATTGTGCTATGTCTTTGAATAATTGCAGAGAAGAAATCATAGCAAGCATACAAAGAGTTTTCCTAGAAAGTGGACTCTAATGAAGAGGGGAAGATACATGGCTCCATTTTCATTAGCTCAGACAGAAGTGAAGGTATAAATCTATTTCATTCTTCTTCATTGGTAAGAAGTTGCTTTTTTTTTTTTTTTTAATGTAAGAGCAATTTGGCTACTAGACAGTGAGGATTTGAACAAATATATTAGAACTCTCAGATTTAAATATGTGGTGTCTTCTTTATAGTCATATATGTGGTGTCTTCCTTATAGTCATATATATTTGTCATATATATTAGTCATATATATTTGTTAATTCCATTGAATTAGTTCCCATTCGGCATTATGAAGTTCATTCCTATCATTACTCCCAGAACTAGATCATGAGTCATAGGAGTGAAACAATTTAATTTTGAGCAACACATATTTTTCTTAAAACAATCATGCCAATGTATGTGCCTAATGCTTAAAAGATGTGACTTTTGACTGTTAATAGGAAGTGAGTATGAACTCTGACTGATCACATGCCAAGATTAATCATAACAAATGATTTGCACAAATATCAAAGAATATTTTAAGAGAAGAAATTAGAATATATATATTAGTGTATATAACTTAAATAAAAATACCATATTTTAAGAATTTGGTTTACTCTGGTCTAATAATACCTGAATAAATTTGCCAAAAACTCAGTTGAATTATTTTATCTTCATACCTTATACATTGCTTATGACTGATGTCCTTTGATCTTCTGCAGATTAGTAGTCATGCTGGTTTTCTACAATAATTATAGAGGGAAGAAGTAAAAAATAAGAAATATTTTACAAATGCATATGAGTATGTATAGAAATAGCAAATGAAATATATATATATATATATATATATAGTTTCCTATAGTTAATAATATCCTTGAAATTTTCCAAAGATCTACTTAAGTAGATGTCTCAACTCTCTAAGTTCAATTCAGCATGCCATTAAAGGTATATTTTCCATTATTTGAATAAATTGTGGTTTCTTAAATGTTGAGCACTAAGTGAATACTCTGTTTTATTTACAAAACACATAATCAAAAATACATAGTTCTAAATACTGTAAACCTACTCAATATGGTGATCAGTTTACACTATGATATACATGTGGGAATTGAAACCAAATAAAAGGAAAGTAAATTTATATTCTAATTTTCATGGCAATCCCAAGACATTTGTTTCTTTGAGTGGAATGTTGGGTAAAATAGCCTACAACATTAACATTTAACTATATTTTCTCTATCTGGTGTGTGTTAGTTTAAATTACAATTTAAGTAAAATATAACAGAGAGAGATGAGAATTCCATGTATTTAATTGAAGGCTGATGTCTTTTTTAGATCTACCTTATAATTGTAATAGAATTAATTTCTATGAAGACAAATGGCTATTTCATTTATGATCTAGGTGCTCTAAGTGATACTATGGGTCAAAAGTTAGGTTAAGCTAGGAGTGCTCAATTTTGTTTTAAATAACCTAATTAAAACCCTTAGTCTATCCACAGGTTTAATACTGCTTTGTGTATCAAATTAAGGACTAACTACTCAAAAGACAAATTTACCAAAACATACAAAAGAAGATATAGATATTTTAAATAAAAATACTTAAAAGATTAAGATAATAATTAATAACCTACCAAAATATAAACTAGATGGATTCACTGGAAAATATTACCAAACATTAAAAAACATCTATACCAGGGCTCTACAATATCTTAAAGAAAAAGAGATGGATGAAACATTTTCTACTTGCTGTGTGGACATTGCCCTGAAGAAAAAAAAAAAAAAAAAACAGACAAGAAGAAAAGAAAATCATATTCCAATATCTCTCATGAACATTAATGAAAAGTCTTGATAAACTATGATCATGTAGAATTTATCCCAGTTAGTAGGCAAACATATGCTTCTCATATTTCCTTTTCAATATCATAATGAAATTCCAAGTGAATATGATAAAATAAGAAAAGAAATTAAATTGTATATAGATTGGAAATGAAAGAAAACTTTTGAAGATACATAATCATTTATGCAAAAATCTCTGAACAAATCAACAAAAGAACTCTTGGAACTAATTGACTACAAGATACGATACATGGCCAAATGCTTTCCTGTGTACCAATAATGCTCAAATAAATTTGAAATTTAAAAGCACAATGACATTCATATTAGCATCCAAGAATTTATTACTTAGGCATTATCTATCTAGCTATCTAGCTATCTATCTATCTAGCTGGCTAATTAGCAAGCTAGCTGTCTGTCTGTCTATCTATATTATATATCTTTATATCTATATATCTATATATAATCTATATATATAATCTGTATATCTATATATAATCTCTATGTATAGATACGTGTATTTAGATAATTTATAATTCTATATGTATCTATATATAATCTATATACAATCTATATATAGATTATGCCTATATATAGATATATAGATTATAGATTATATATATGTATATACAGATATATGTATGTCTGTATATATGTATGCAGATATATGTATATATACATATATGTATATATACATATAATCTATATATAATATATTATATATTATATGATAATATATTATATAATATATAATATAAATGATCTCTATATAATCTATATGTATATATAATCTATGTATGTATATATAATCTCCATATATAATCTATATATACAATCTATATAGAGAGATTATATATAGATCATATATACATAGATATAAATTATATATAGATATAATAGATTATATATATAGATTACATATGGAGATTATATATAGAGATCATATATATATAGATTATATATATAGAATTATAAATTATCTAAATACCACATATATAATATTATATACAGAGTATATATACTATTCCTAAGTAATACAATCTTGGTTATTAATATGAATGGCATTGTGCTTTTAAGTATGTATATAGATATATATATTTCTGAGGAAAATTAAAACTCTGAAGAATAAAATCATAGGACTAAAATAAATGAAGAGATAATTCCATTTTATGCATAGGAAGAATATATATTTCCAAGGCATTCATTCTGCTCAATTTGATCTATAGATCCAAAGCAATCTCAATCAAATCCCAGTAAGATATTATTTCAATACTGAATAACAAATTTAAACTTTATAAGGATAAGACCAATAGTAGCCAATATGTTATTGAAAGAGAAGAACAAAGTTAGAGGAGTGACATTATAGGACGTCAAGATTCATGATAAAATTTTAGTAATCAAGACACTGTGCTACAGGTTTTAAAAAAAAAGACAAATAGATCAACAGGACAGAACAAGTCTAGAATATCTAGAATAAACCCTCATTCATAATTTCAAATGATCTTTGACAAAGGATAATAGGTCAAACAGTGGAATAAAGATGTTCTCTTTAACAAACAGTGCTATGATAACTGGGTAACAGTATGAAGACAAAACAAAATAAGAATTTAGACACATACCTTCCATCCTACACAAAAATCAACCAAAATATTTCATAGACATAACTGCACACTAAAAAACCATAAAACTACCGGAAGATAGCATAAAAGAAAACCAAGATGACCTTAGACATAAAACCTAACTTTTAGGTAGCTAGAACATGTGAAATTATATGTGTACCTATACGTTAAAGTATATTTTAAACTATGACTATAGCTATTTTCATTTACAATAAATAATCATTTACAATATTCATTTACAAAAATTCATTTACAATAAATGAAAATATAACATGTTAACTTGAATTAGTATATACATATTAGTCAACTTTTTTAAAGTTCTCTCTAAGGAGCTTATAATAAAAACATATATCTAATTTTTAACAAAAATTGAATATATGGAATCAGTTTTCATTGTAGTTAGCAATCCCAGGTATGCTAACATTAATTCACAAAATAAAATCAGGAAATGAAGCATATGATTCACATTACCATTATTCCTCATCATGCTTTCACTTATTTCTTCTACATTTTTTTTGTCTTGTGCAATATTTTATGAAACTGAGCCCAGAACTGATGATCTAGTATATGCTATTAATTGTTGGTTGTTTAAATGGTAGACAAAAACACGTATCTTTCAAAACCCCAAATCTGACATCTCCAGCAAGGGTAGCAGTGTGATTTATTGGCTATTGGTTACATTTAAAAATAAAGGGTACACTGTATAATTCAAGTTTAGAGAACAAAGTCAATCAGGAAGTGCTAGTTTCCTACTCAGTATATGATCATGTGGGAGCAGATATATTTATGACAGACTCTTTCAGCTGTATTTACTGTTCCTAATATTAAAAGGGTTCTTTGTGACCTTCAGTATCCTCACATTCTAACGCCTATGTGTATCTTCCAGTTCTAAATATCTAGAATGACTTTTGTGATCTGCCCAAATTCTTAGTCATCAAATAAGTTCCCAGGAGTCATGTCTGTATTTAAGACCTTGAACTATGCAGCTGGCAGATGACTCAAGCTGAGCCAGTGTGTTCCTTTCTTTAGGATTTAGAATTAGAAGTGATACTGACCTCAGCTGGGGTTAGTCTCTTCAACAGGAGATGAGTAATAAGCACATGTTAATCTCCCTTTTGCCACATGGACAGAGGAACAGGGAAAGCTGACCTCAAGAGAGTGGAATGAGGTAAGGAGACAGATGCCTAGAAAGAATAAAAGACAAGAAAGAGGTGTAAAAGGGAGGGAAAGAAAGAATGAAGAGAGAGTGAAAGATGTAGGGAGACACTACATTTCTAGAAGACTCAATGTCTTGTTGCACTTGTCTGCCCCTGACTTTTAAACCATAACTATGTCCTTAGAACAAGTTTGTGGCTTAATTTGTTTCAAGTTCATTTTTGCTATTTGTATGTTCAGATCTTATGAATAGTTACCTTTAGATTGTTAGTTCCTAGCAAGTGAGTGAATGTGTCCAAAACAGAAAATACAGAAATGCTCAAAACTGTCTCACTGCCCTGTGCTGGCTCTCATCAATCCCAAACATGTCTGGCATTCTGCGCTACATTCCAGCACAAAATCTTAGGTTGCACAGTGCATTTCTGCAAACAACTGTGGGTCAGAAGATTATCAGTAGCATGCATTTTCTTGGGGCTGTAGATGTTACAGGTAAATTTTATAAGATTCAAAATTATCGGTGTGTTTATATGCATTTCCTGAACTTTTTAGCCCTTCAGAGTGTCTAATATAATAAATCAAAATAATCCCTTGCTCCATGATGGGGTTGGGAGAAATGCCTTTTATTAAATTCCAATCCTGGGTGAGCTAAGAAAAAAAAACTCCAGATCAAAATTAAAAGCTGACTAGATTTCATAAGGGAAAATATATTCAATAAAAAAACATTGTTATTAGCTATTTTATCAATTGGAAATCACAAGAAAGGATGCAGTCCTGACATACCCCGCACACATCTGGCCTCTAATAATCAGAGAGATTGACAGCATTGTTAAGATATTGTGAAAGGTGCCTGACAAAATAGCAAAGTTAAAATGATAGCTGGTTGCTTAACCTAAGAAGTTAAATCCAGAGAGAAAAATAAATTCCCTATGGGAAATGCCATATGATTGAAGACAGGGCACTTCAGAAGTTCAGAGGAAAGGGTAGGAGTTTTTAATATTGAGGTTGATTAGAAATGTAAGAAGTCACAATTGTTTTTTACAGGAGAGGAGGAGGAAATTTATGAGGAAATAATTTCTCATCACAGTGGAGGCCTGGTAAATTGAGTGCTAGTTCACCTGGAGCCCTCAGAGTGTCTGTCTATCAGTATGAAACAGGGCATCAATTGGCTGGCCTTCTTGCTGACCTCATCACACAAGTGGTATCATCAGGGGAGGAAAGAAAAAGATGATTTCATCAAAGTAATGATGGATGTGGATCTGGTCATTAGCCTCTATGACCAGCACCTGTGGTAATGTGCTCTCCCCAAGATGGTATGTCTTGGTCCCGTGTGAGTGGGCTCACCTGTGCCTAGGAGAAGAGGCTAAAAGGGTGGGTCACCCAGGGGCTGGGGCAGAGAGGAGAGAGGAGAATGCAGGGGAGAATTAGAAATTGAGAGAAGGAACTCAAGTGGCTGTTTCTTTTCTACCCATTCCCCCCTCTTCAATATTAAAAATTCTGTGAAGATAATTCCAAGGACTCTGAAATTCTTTAGCTGCTAGAACCAAAGAAGAACCTATCCAGATTGGGATGGTGGCAAAATAAAATATAAAACTCTTTTTTTATTATTCCTTATATTTGATGATGTGAGGAAGAGGAAGAATGGTGTGTGCTTCCCAGAAAAATGTCTGCATGACTGTGTTTGGTCCTGTGGGTTAATAAACAGTCACTAGGGAGGTTGTTTTCCACAATGAGGGAGGTCAGTTGAGATGTTGGAGGGACTTATCTAGAGGGAATCATCTGTCAAAGGAGAGAAGAGAGTGAATCGGGACACTTGAAAGATAAGGGTCAGGATTTATAGGAACCAAGAAGCAGCCATGGTTGCTGGAAAGACGCACGTGTCTGAAGTAGAGTGGATGTTAGGCTCCGAGAGCCTGTACTGTTTGGTTAAGTCTGAGTCAGCTTTGCATTTTTGAGTCTGCTATGCAAGTCGGTGCTGGTCTTTCTTCAGTTGTGAGATTTTGGTTAATACTTAATCTCTTTGTGCAAGTTTTCACAATTATAATAAACTGAACAAAATAATTATCTTTTTTTCAAAATAACTGAACAAAAATGGGATAGTTTAAGGCTATAACAGAAGAAAACCTTTTGGCACAGTATTTATTAAATAATAGAAATCAATAAGATATATTAGAGCAATAGAAGGAAACAAATATTCACATGCATTAGGGAATTTGTAAGATAATAAATTTCTTCAATAAATATGCAATGGGTCTTACTTTAGGATTAAACATTTATTTGAAGGAATATCACCTACATAAATTAACAAAAACTTAAATTCAAGAGAATAAAATTATAGAAGAGCATATATGTAAAAACAAAATATTACTCTTGGCAAAATGACAGAGTACAAGAGATAATAGGGAACATTGAGAGGGAGATATACAGCATTCTGTCACATTTTAAAAAATTAATTCAATTTTTATTCATTCAGATTTTTTACAATGTCAGCAAATGGTTATTGGAATGCCTTCCCCCCTCCCCCCCACTGACGCTCCCTCTGTTCACTCAGACCCCTCTCTCTTTGCTTGTTGATCTATGTTGAGTCATTTGGTCTCTGTTTTCTGTGGCATTGTCTTTTTCTTGGGTTAGGGACTCTGTTCCCGGGATATAGCAAGCCATGCTGATAGGTGTTTGGTCTTAGCTTTGTGTTGGGCAGTCAGTCCGTTTTCATTTGGAGTCCGCGAGTGTCTTCTCATTGTTGACTGTCTACTCCAATCAGATCTTTTTCAGTAAAGAAGTTTCCCATTGTGAACAGGCATCTGCTGAAGACCTTTGCTGTTCATTTTCTCTCCCTCAGGTTGTAGCTTTGCTGTGAGGTTGATGCCCCAACTCTGTGACCTTCCTACCTGTGAAATGGAGAGGGGCACCTCACTCTCTTGAGTGGTGTATCAGCCCTTAGATTTTGACTCATCCACTCCTTGTGGGGCTCTAGATGTGATTTTGTGATAATCTCCATGAGCATTTCTCCAGTCCAGTATTCAATGGTTTTCTCCAAATTCCTTCTCTTGCATTCCGCCCAGGTGTGTGGGCAGAATTCTTATCTCGTCCCACACCCATTCTATCAGTTCTATGTGTTTGTATTATTTGTTCTCTTCTCATTCCTTCTGAAGATTAAGTGGAGTTCAAGTGAAATAGAAGGGGTACTTTTATCATCTCTCCCCCTCCCTCCCACCCTACTTTGCCCATGCACCAGCCAGCCCAGTCACCACCTGAACCAGTCCACCACTCTGTTCTGTCACATTTAAATTAGTGTTCTTGTCTGGGCATGGTGGCACATGCCTGTAAGTGGCAGCCTAGGAAGCCGCGGCTGGGGCCAGGGATCATGGTTCGAGTCCCATCTGGGGCACATCGTGAGACCTAGTTCCAAAAAAATATAGCTGGGCTTGGTGGTGCATACCTGTAATCCCAGCTACCTGGGAAACTGAGGCTGGGATTGCTTGAGTCTGCGGTACCATGGGAAACATGAGCCCGCAGTTCCACAGATAAAAATATCAAGACCAAGTCTCAATAAATAAATAAATAAATAAATAAATAAATAAATAAATAAATAAATAAATAAATAAATAAATTAGTGTTCTCCCTCTATTTGTTAAACCTCTTTAGGTTTACATCAACATTCAGAATAAATTTGAGAAATGTGTTTGTATACGGACAAGCTGGTTGAATAAAGAAATGAATGTAAGAAAATATGTAATGCTAAGGTAATACTGAATTCAAAGTGATAAATATTGCCTAAAAGTTGCAGATTTTATAAAATAGTCAGAGAATAACTGTACATATAAGGTGTTACTCTAGAAAGAACAGACATTTTAAAATAAAATCATGCTCAGAATTGTCTCTTTCCATTTACACTCATGGTGCAGTAATTGTGAACTCGTCCACCTTATCATGAATTTCTACCATGGTGTAGACTTAAGCATCTTCCATCCATTTTTTCCTTAAATGGGTTAATTTCCTTCTCACTTTAAGTTCTTAATCCATAACACTCTCTACCTCTTAGTATCTCCATCCTCCCCTTATCTAATAAATTCTTTTCAGTCTTCTTAGATTAGTAATCAGTTCCCCAGGTTGTGATTGAATAGACTAGATACTATAATTATTTCAATCACCCTCTATTTTTCTTTTTCATTCCATATGTCTGATCACTGAAAATAAAGTGCACCACCCATACACACATACATACACAGAGAGACACATGCAATAACTGAAATTAAACAAGGACTACTTGAGTTTTGATCAATTTTTTATTTCCCTGAGTTGAGCATGATGTCTGGGATATACTTGCTACAAACATTAATGATCGAAAAACACACTGTCAAATAGGACATTTAAAATTAGTATAAAAAATGACAGACAAATGAGCTAACCACTCAAATTTTCTACACTTCAACAGGCATTACTTTATCCATGAATGGTGATTTTCTTCTCTTTTCCTGTTTAAGATTACAGATCTTGACTCCTATCATTCATTGAAAATAATTTGCTTTGCCTTTGCCACCAAAAATTCCCTCTTTATGTATAATAATAAAGCTGTCACAATGCACAATGATGATACCTTCTATAATCATATACTCACAGAAATAAATAAAAAAGGAGGAAACCTCTATGACCTTGCAGCCTACTTTAAATTTTCTTCAATTTAAGAGATTCCATGAAACAAGAAAGCTATGTTTTTCAGCTCCATGTGGACATACTGCACTACATAAAATATTTGGCTTGGTGCAGTGTCTGAATCCAAAAATATCTCCTTATGTTATGGCTGCTGCTATCTCTTACAAAATTAGCTCAACTGTAGAGATAAGAATGTTCTCATATTTTACACAAGATATCCACGTCCATGTTTATGCACACATGGAGGTATAAAAAGAGAGAACTGGACAAAACTGAGATTTTTCTAACATGGAACACAAAAGCAATTGTGATAGAAAGCATTCTACTGTCAATCTGCAAAATTGTGCGGCCCAGTGACAGGGTCTATAGAAATATTCCCAGTGCTAGTGCTACTTTAATTCACTTTTCCTTGTAAAATCTTATTTAAAAAAGGAAGGAAAACTATCTCTCTATATCTACCAAATATCTAAGTCAAGATAAATGTATTCATATTCATATTTTATCTTTCTTTACTGATCAAAAAAAGCCAGAATTTCACTTTTCTGAATATCATTGGTTGGGTGAAAATAAAACTCAGAGACCTCAATGTTAAGGACATTTATCAAAGAAATAGAACAGATTTTAGGTACAGTAAAATTATTTAATTTGATTTTATTCTAATTCTGTAGTCAGAGACCCCTCCTTTTAAGTCCAATTGCCTCAGTTAGAGGGAAGATTTGTGCACTTGTAGGAATAACCCCATAAACTTAGAAAAACCCTTAAAGTCAGATGTTTAGTTATATGCAACTCAAGAGGCTGCTATAGAGATGTAGCAACCTGTAGTTTTACCTGGGCAATTCACTCAGGTAAGTGACTAGAGGGCATTTGGGGAACTCGCCCCCTGTTATTAATAAACATGCAATCTGAAACTGAAAGAGAAATTTAAATTACCCATTTAACATTTTCATAAATTTAGCATTTAAATTTGACTTAGTAATTTAAATACCTTTATTTGCATGCATAATATACTGGATTATTTAAAGTGGCAAAAGATTAAGGATAATGAAACTAAATATAAATTTATCATTTCAACTATAGAAATAGAAAATAATTTGTAAATTCCTATTTCATGCCAATCTATGAAATCCTTGATTATTTTTTTGTTTATTGTAAGAATTTTCACAATGGGCATGGGCACTAACAGAATTATACTCTGAAGGCAGGGTGCTTACTAAGGTTTAAGAACAATAGGAAAACATATACCTCTGTCTAATGTAATAGGTCAGATTCACAGAGTGGTTTTTCTAGTCTAGGTATTGTCCTGAACAAGAAAAGAAAAATATCTCTTGCCTGTAGGAAGCTAAACCTATCAAGTTAGAGATGGGAACTCAATTACTAAAATGTGATGATAATGCTTTACAGACATATGTATTCCATACTATAGTAACTTGAATCAAAGAGCAATTAATTCTGCACAACCAGAGTAGTTTTTAGAACTGTACTATCAATAAAAATTGGGTCTTCTAGAAATAATATTGTTAATTACACAGTGTTTATTTCCAAAAGATGTATAGAGATTATTTGTACCCTTCAAATTACCTTGCTCTCTTCCTGATGTATGGGGGTACTTTATTTAATGTGTAAATAGTCATTTATGTATTTTTTAGAAATTTAAGAAATTAAGTGATGGGGAAATGTAAAAAAGACAAAGAACATTGTATAAATTCTAAATGTACAATGTGTTGACTTGACATATCAGATCATTATAATCATACAGGGAATCCTTAGCCAAGCATCCATAAGGAAATGCCTTTTGAATAAAATCTATCATAATTTACTTAGATTTTGCTTGATTTGTATGGACACATTTGCTTTTACCCAAATGCACACAGCAATTTGAAAATATACTTATCCCAAGAATGGAAGTATACAAAGCTATACAGCCATACAAAGATAATGTGAAAATTACTCTCCCTCACGAAAACACTTTAGATTTTCAAGATGAATTCAGTACAATTTCTGAAAGAATAAATCAAAACATGGATGAATATATTGGGTCTCTTCAAAAACATGTGAGGGAAATTTTGCATAAATCAGTCAATCTAGAGTTTAAATATATTTTTGAATTTATTGCAAAAGTTTATCCTTTTAAACTTAACTCCTTGCTAAACATTTCTGAATAGCAACATTATTAAGGAATAAAGTGGGCAAACTCAGATGACTCAAGCTGAGATCCATACACTACTAATGAAAATAATAAAATATGCTTTCACAAATTGTGAACAAGATTCCTTAGCAGAGATAGTCTAAGTTGGAGATGAGTCAATGGAAATGAAAAGAAACAGAGAAAAGACAGGAAAATAAATAGTTGGCAAGCAGAAATAATAATATAATGCTAATTACCATTTAATGAATACTCAATTGATAACCGGGGATTCTCTATGTCTTCATAATTCTCACAATACCCATCAAGTAAAATTATTCTCCATATAGTAGGAATATGAATTTTCAATGGATTCAGGACTCACTGCAGGCTGCTCTGAATATAAGGAAAAGAGTTGGGTTATACAGCCATATTTTTCATCACCATCACAATCTACTTAGAAGACAGTGTCTTTTGTGCTGCAATAAAATTCAGGATTTAACTGAGAATTATGATGTATACCAAAGAAAATTTTAGTTAGTTGAATTGAAATACGTATGGAATACCTGGAAAATAAGATATGTTAAAGACACCCTGGAAAATGCAGAACTTAGAGTAATCCATTTTTTTGTGGTTAAAAATATTTTCTCACCTACGTTGTCCCCATTTTATAGTTAAAGACCTATTTACTAACAGGCCAATAAAAAAGTAGGTCAGATATAATTCACTGATATAACAAGATGCTGTTCTTAGTTACATCTGATGTAAAACTTAGACACACACACACACACACATGCTTTTTAATACTGAATATACAAACAAGAGAACAAAATGGACTTTAATTCAGGGCATGAGCATTAACCTAAAAACTATTCCATTGTCACGTTAGAAAACTGCATCACACTTAGCAAGTTGTGGTTTAACTTCATTACCTTCATACACTTCATTAGCTTAGAGAAATTTAAGAGGAATAATATGTACATATATTATAGTTCTATAGAAAAAAAAAACTCAATCTCTTGAACTGGAAATCTATTCATAACATTTTACTGCACTTATATTTAATGAAGAAGAAATCAAATTACTTTTGTTTCTGAGGGGAAATTCTCAAATAATGTATTTGAATGTCTAATTAAAATGCTTCTGTACCTTGCCTAATTAAAACTAGACACTTATTCAAAATAACAGGACATCTAATGCATCCATCTATAAATAACTTGGATGAAAATCCTGAAAACCAGGAGAAGTGGAGTAACTGAATTCTGTTCAGGCTTTAACCTTCAAGACCCTCCATCCATTTACTTTCCACAGGAAAACTTTGTATAAAATAAGTTCTGTCCTAATCAAGCATTTAAAAAGATCTCTAGTGGTGCCATAACATAAAGGCAAAACAACTAATGATAGCATTTCATTTCATTTTTGTTTTTACCCCAAGTGGTGTAACCACAACTCCAAAATGCATTAGTCATACTGGAATTAGATGACCTTTTTAAAAAGGTTTTTAAGGATTTGTGAATGCAAAATGGACTCAAAAAGCCTGCCTACTTTCTATCTGTTTAAATGTCTTTAATCATAGAAAGAGCCTCTATCTTAGAAGACAGAAACTATTTATAAAAATCTTAAATCTTGGATGAGGATCTAGGACATGTCATAATGTTCCTAAATAGTTGAATGAATGGGATAGGATAATGGAATATTTCCTGGAATATGGAAGATTTGAAATTTGTTATTAATACTTTTAATGAGAACTTTCCTAGAGCCTAGATCAAAATTCATTCAGTTATAATCTGCTATATTCATCTTCTTTATAAATTCTTGAAATGCAATTCATGTTTATTTCCTCAATTTCTGAATATCAGAAGTTACAATTTTGAAGTAAATATAAATTGACTTGCTTCACTGCAGTAATTTTACATGTCCTCTTCCCACAAAAAAATTTTGAATTCTATAGATATTGTGAGAAAAGTCAGAAAAGTGATTTTTCTACAACATAACAGGAAAACATTTAGAATGTAGAGTTAATTTCATTCTTTCTAAAACAGGCTAAAATTTCTGAATGTGAGGTTGTTCATTTAAAAAAATTTAAAGAATAGACTACTGACATTTTCAATAACGCTCTCTTTAAATTAGTAAAACCCTGTCTTCTTCACGCCTCCTCTTCTCAGCATCCCTCTCTTCATGCTTCCTTACCTTTTTGTCCCTTTTATCCCTCCTTTCTTTGCCATGTTTTCTTGGTCAGCAAATATGTGCCTTCAACTGTGTTGATTGAATAACGTATACCTGCTATCTGTTTTCCAATAATTGGACAAAGAAAGTCTGTCCATTTCTTTGATCATCATGGCCAAGTAAGTCCATCTTGGAAACTACAAAAACAAAAATTGCATCTTCCTCAACCAGCTAGTGAGGATCTCAGTTAGTTAATATCAACCATGATCAACTTCAACTGAATTTATAAATCATAAAATCATCTCTACTTTGCCTCAACAATTGGTTATTCACCAATAATTCAGTCCCAGTTCTCCCCAAGGATTTTCTTTAGGATTTAGGAAAAAAGTCTTACAACTTCTGAAAGAGCATAGCAACCACTTAATTAACATTTCTCCATATCTGTCTGTTTTTAAATGAGAGCTACATAATTACAAAGTTGACCATCTCACACCCATTTTCACATTTGAATACACTGATTCATGTGTGCTTATTTCTGCAAGCCCTACCATTTGAATTTTCATTGATTTCAGTTTTGAAGTTTCAACTCTATCAATTATAAACACACAGACATAGAAGTAAAAATTCACAAGAATTCAGTAGCCTTAAGTAGGCCAAAAGCTGTGCTCACAGACTCTCCAGAATTATTTAAGCCTCCTTGCAAAGATGCAACTCCACAAAACTGTGCATTCTATTCACCTGGGACAGCCTTGAAGTCAGCTTCTCCCTGGCATCTGAAGTGCCACTAGATTATGCAAGATAGTGAGCTACCTCTGATTTATAGGAAACATTTTTTGAAGGAGATATTCATCCACAGCATTAGAAAGTCATCTCCAACTTCTGAGAGAGTATGTACAAATAGTCAGCTATTCTTCTGTGTTTGAAAGGTTGGAGTAAATGTGACTTCACTTGTCAAGAAGGCTTAAATCAGTTTTAAAAGGCACAGATTTTCTAAAAGCTGATGGCCTAGCTGTCGGCCTGGCTAGCTCAGTCCGTAGAGCATGAGACTCTTAAAAGCTGATGTCCTGACTTGAAATTTGTAATTCGCTTTTGGATGATCTGCAACTTTCTTTGTCTTGGTTTTCTTCCTTGGAAAATAATAATAGCTATTGTTCTTATAGGTTTTTTTGTGTTTTTTTTTTTTTTTTTTGAGTGTTAAATAATCAGTAAAACCCTTGGAATATTACCAGGCATATATTAAGCCATAAATATGTATGTGTATATATACATGCATACATGCATGCATACATACATACATGGACATACATAGAGATAGATACAAAATACCACCAGCTTTTGAAACTCAGCATTCATTGAATTGAGCAGAGAACATGGACATCAACAAATAGTCAGATCTAGACTTCAGCTTTCTCATTACAGACAGACATACCTGTTGAGTGGAGGGAAACATCAAGGAAAACTAACTGAAGGAGAAAGTTCTGCATTGATGTCAAATAGCCAAGAATAACACAGAAGCCCTATGGAAATTACAATATGAAAATCATTTAAATCTCTCCTGCACAGATTACTTATGTACTGGAAGTAAAAGGCAGTACTCACCTTAAGTCTTTCCCTGAAAAAATATCCTCAGGGTAATGATTGCTTCTGGTTCTTTCAAATGTAGATCAAAGGCTTTACTCTATCTCTAAGTTATTCTAGTTAGCTCTAAGTGGGGGTATCCTTAGAGATGTCATGTCCTTACCAATCACTTATGATCTTTTGCAAAAATCACACAAGATTTCAAGGAATCATTGCCAATTTTTTGTATGAAAGAAGGATCTCTTCTGAGAGAGGTAAGTAAAATTACTTAAATCTACTAAAAGATATGAGAAGAGCAGATTCCAAAAGAATAGAGCCTTTTTTTACATGTTAGAAATGTTTTCTTTTCCATCAATATCTTGCAGAAAAATTCAAATTATTTTCAGAGAATAACATATTAGAATCTATTTATGGATTTTATTACTGGATAATTACATCTTATATTGTCTTTTTATAAAATACACTGGCTAAGTTTTTTTCTTTTTATAAAACACACTGGCTAAAATTCAAAATGAACAAAATATCCATCTGACTTTAAATGCCATTATGTTTATCACATAAACAGATTTTTTTTTTTTTTTGTTTTTTTTTTGTTTGAGACTAAGTCTCGCTATTTTTGCCCATGGAACTGCAGGCTCACGTTGCCCGGGGTACCACGAACTCAAACAATCCCCAGCCTCAGCTTCCCAGTAGCTGGGATTACAGGCACGCACCACCATGCCCAGCTATATTTTTTTGGTGTGTGTGGGGGGTGCGACTAGGGCTCGCTGTGTTGCCCTGAGTGGGACTCGAACCGCGATCCCTAGCCCCAGCTGCTTCATAGGCTGAAGCTTAAAGGCACGAGCCACCATGCCCGACTTTGTTTATTGCCTCAACAGTCTTTTGATAGCTGCCCTTTGCTTTGTTTTTCTGATATGAATTCCCCTAACACATATACACTTTAATGTCTTATAAGAGAGAGAGAGAGAGAGAGAAAGAGAGAGAGAGAGAGAGAGAGACAGGGAGACAGAGAGACAGGCAGGCAGGCAGACAGACAGGCAGGAAGGAAGGGAGGAAGGGAGGGAGGGAGGAGCAAATGTGAAAGCCCTCATAACTACTTCAGCACTCTTATTACATAAAGGAGTTGTAAATGAAAGAAAAAAATGACTTTTAAGTAAGTAGCAAGTGGTTCTGAAAGTCTTTGGTTTATTATATTTTAATGAGTCATTTATGCTGTTGAACCAGCACTGCCCATTTCTGTTATTTTCCATTTTGGTGAGAAAAAAAAATTCACAGAAATATGTTACCTACCTACACAAAGCGAAAATCACACAACTATTTTTATTTTATATATTTATTTTTTTTTCCTGCCCATCACTCATACAACTTTTAAATGCAAGTGTTATTTTTGGCAATTGATTTATATTAATCTCAGTGGTAAATTGTAATTTTCTTTAATGTAAAAGATTTTTAAATGTTCTAGAAAAAATTATAAAGCAGTCTATAATCTAAATTACAATTTTACAATTTCTCAGCTATTTCCTTTTTTCTCGAGTACTGAGGTGACTACACCATTCAAAAGATTGTGGTAAAAACATGTATAATCACTGAAAAATTATTGTTTTTAAGCTGTTTCAAAGAAGAAAGAAGAGAGAAAGGGAGAAGACAGAAGGGAGAAAGGGAGAAAGACAGAAGGACTAAAGGGAAGGTAAAAGCAGGGAAGAAAGAAGGTAATAAGGAAGGAACAGAAGAAAACAGGTGTAGAAATCTCAGGAGATGTGGGTAAATCAAGATGAAAGAATAAAAGTTCCTTTTAACAACTTTTTAATTTATGTACACAAAATTGCATGTGATTCAGTTTGAATCGGCATTATTTTTGTTCTTTAAATGATGTTTCAAAATAGGGAAATGATATTGTGGTACTTGTACACATTAATATATTTACATTAATGTGTACCATGTAAGGTAACCCAAAACATGAATTACTCAAAATTCAGTTCTTCCTGGCTGGTATTTAACCAATTCAAAAATAAAATGTAGAACAGTTCTTTGGGGGCAGTTTGCATCAACACTTATTCTGGTGTTGGGAAGAGATAATGTCTAGACATTTTTAATTTAATAGGAAGAAGTGCTGTTAGAATCTAGTGACTAGAAGCCAGGAATGTGCCCATAGTTCTCAGAGCTGTCCCCCACAAAATAAATAATCTGGGCCAATATGTTAGCGGTGTCACTGTTGAAAACTCGTGTTATAGAAAGAAATTCTTGTCTTGTCTTTACAATGTGTACTAAGTTAATTAGGACAGCATAGGACTAGCACAGGACACAATCACTGCAGCAGATTTGAAAAGTCTACACTGAAAGTCTACACTGGAAACTCCGAAGTAGGGATTTGAAAGTCATTCAGATACAGTTAAATAGCTCTCATATCTTTCAGTTCATAGTTGAATAATTCAGTTAGCTTGATTAAGACTCAATTTCCCCATTTGAAAACAGTGTTTTTAAAAGCCAATTCATATGTTTATTTAGATGTTATTTGGGGATGACATTAAACTTGGAGACTGGAGCATAAGTAGTTGGCAAATAACTGTGGTTTTTATTATTGCTGTTATATTTATCTTTCTGAAGGCATACAATTAAACTCACATTAAAAAGTGTTTAGGTCTTCAACGGACTTTCTGTTAGCTCCACAAGTTAACTAAAATTAGCATCACTTGTTAACATTTTGAAAAGGAAGTCTAAGTAAATTTATTTTTCATCACAAGCACGGGATCTGCCACAACCTCACTCCTTTCTAGTTTTTATAATTATAGACCTCTGTTCTACTCTTACACTAAGACAATCTTTTTTTATTCATTCCACAGTTGCCTACGTTAAAAACAATAATACTACAAATAAGAATGTTGATGACTATCTTCAGTTGAAGGATCAACAATATCAGTGCTATTATATATATGTAGAAATTGAATTACTATATAAAATTTAAATAAGAATAGGCAGATTATGTGTGCATGACATTAAATGTTATATATAGCATTCATAACATGAATTAGTTAAAATTCAAAGAGAGTTTAAAAAAGGGACAAGTGTATATATTAATTTAAATTATTCACAAAATAACACTTGAAATGGGAAAATAATGCCCATTTCCATATATTATAAATTCTAAAACACACCCAAAGTTTTGCCAAAGTATATTATAAATATTTAAGCTAATCTTGAAAAAATTTAAAAACACACTTTTTGGGGCCTCTTTGCATTATTATAAATCACAGTACTGTTCATGAGCAATGAATAAAGACACCTACTAATCAGTAATCAGTCACTCAAAATTAGTGCATTAGAGAATCCTGAAACTGTTGAAATACAATGAATGATTTAGCAGAAAATGTGCTCAATTATTTCCAAGAATATTTTTCCATAACTACAGGTAGTATCACTCTTGAAACCTTTTTGTATTAGAACATAATTTTCCTTAAAATGATACCTCAGAAGCAACAAGATATTAGGGTAAGTGTTTTGTCAGTCTTAGGAGAGTTGGCATTTCATCAGTATTGGAAGTGTTGGATGGCACTGTCTCTCACTTGCACTTTTATAACAAGAATTGTGGAAGAAGGCTGGGGAAACCTTCAGATTCTCCAACACTATCAATACCACTATATCTAAATGATATGACCTGTACGATAAGGGTATAAAAGATTATGTAAAGAAAATGGTCTAACAAAAGATTGAAAGAAAAAATAATCTCCTGGGTTTATATTTTTAGGAAAAGAAAATTCTTCTTGATTCAATTAAAAAATAGCAAATGTCTGTTTTTCTCGCCCACAAACCAGTTCATTCTTCTGCTATGAGGAAGAGTGGGAGTAGGGCAAGAAGCTAGGAGAATGTTGTGAAATCCTCTAAAATAGGAAATGAGAAATAAATATATTTACCTCCCCAAATCAGAGTTTCAAAGAAGAGAGAGATGATTGTAATCTACAGTAAACAGATAATGTAGTAGGGAGTTTAAAATTTACATAGGTGTTTTACCATCAATAGGATTGGGATAAAATTGGGATTATATTAACAACTGTAGTCAGAAAGATATTAAGGGATCTGGAGCTGTCAGTAGATAAATAAATGTTGAAACTTGATAGTGTAATGAATAACAACTCAAGTTTTCTAAGAGAGCTAGCTGTTCCATTGCTGAGATGAACTTTGAACTTTCTTACTTCTCACAATTACTATGCTAATCTGAGTATATCTCAGTTCTTTGAAAAAGAAGAACATTAATAGTGCAATTATTTAATTATAAAATATTGTGATTTTTTTCGGAAGACATGGAGAAACATTTACAGGGTTCATTTCCTTCTTAACAATTTACCACTCTTACCACTTCTTACCACCCATTACACTCAGTCCCTGCCCCCTCACCTTTTACCCTTAAAATACCTCCACACTCACATTTTCTCTATTATTTCCTTATCATGTAGCTCCTTCAGTTTTTTAAATTCTCATGCTCTCTCAGAGTTCCTGGGTTTATATACACTGTCATTGCCATATAAACACTTTATCTCTCACTCCCATCTGTCCATTCTCTGGCTAATCTGGAAGTCTCTTTGAATGGCTATTCCTATTGCAAAATTAGATGATCCAAAAGTTATTTTAAACAACTTTTACATTGTCATCACTGTGCCTAGTATGTATGAAGTCTTGTGCAGTTCTTATCACTTTCAATGTTTTCATTTTCCTTTGGCTACCTCCCACCTAGATTATAAAACTCTAAGAGAAATATCCCTCTATATTTTCCTCACCACTGTACCCCAAGTATTTAAGATTGTGTTTAATGTACCTAATATATTTTTGCTAAATTAATAAATTACATCCAAATTTCCTACAGGAAATGCACAATATTAAACAGTTCAGAAGGGGGTGAAAGGTCAATGAGTAAGGATGTGGTTTTTTTGTTGTCTTTCAATAAAGTCATCCACATGGATTAGAAAAAGTGGAAAAACACCTTTGAAGGCAGACGGGTAATGCCCATTTTAGCGGATGATTTTCCAAAGGTGGCTTTCCTCTACAACTGAAGAAACCTGAGAGATGGCATCACATTTTTTGTGATGCTATTGACATGTACTTTCTGACTTGAAACTTAGAAACTATGTAGAGCCTCACAAATTATAACTAGGAGTTTCATATTGGTTAAAACTAAACAAGTTATATCTAAAATAAACTGGGAACTAATGGGAATATCCTGACTTCCCTAAGTAGAATGTGATCAGATTTGATTCCACTATTGTGATTCTTTTAAATGTGTGGAGGGAGTGATACCTTTGGAAATCTCACTGCTGCAGTAGGGTGTGGCATACAGATAAGGCACTTTCTGCTTTGCTTTTATGAGTCCCAGGAGAACAAATGCTATTCCAGATTAAATTAAGGAAATGTGTTTCCAAACCACTATAATGAAAAATCTTTTTATGTTTGTAACTTAGATTTAAATTGATATTGACTTTCTGTGTACATAGTTTTCTACTTTCTTGAAGAGTTAAAGTGTAAGTTGGTACCTTCACCCCATTCAAACACCAAAGCAATGTATGATTCTGTTTCCAGCATGGGTTTGATTACACAATAGTATGAAGAGTATTTTTTCCATCTGTGACACTATCATTATAATCATCTAACTTGCATTTATGACCAAGTCGGAGTGTTTCTCTGATGACTTAGAGCCTTAGTCATCTGAGGGCAACAAATTGCGGTTTTGAGTTTGTATAAATCCCCAGGAGAGAAAAATCCAATCACCTGTGAACATACTATTTGTTTTTAACTAACAACAGATGGAAAATAAGAGGAAAAAAAATAAACCTGGAGTATTCCAGGAAATTTGAGGAAAAAAATTCACAGGCAGTATATTAAACATCTCTCTCTACAGAAGACTAGTTCATGTATTCAAAATGTTGACTCTTGAGAATGAGGTTTTCTGGATAAAAGTCATACTGCTTGTTCTGTTTGCACTTTTGGTCAATAATATTTAGAGTCTTGAAGCAAGTTTTCCAATGGTAACATCCTTAATTATCTGTGCCTGACAATTGAGAATTTATCTTTTATTTGCTATAATAATATTCCCAGATAATTTTAGTCAATGAGAATGTCAAATATTTTTACACTAAGCATAGGTTTTTACAGAATTTTTTTCAATAACTTCCCCTCTGAACATTTAGCAAAATCAACTGGTTCTGTCACTACTATATAGGCAATATCTACAATAATTCTCAAACTGAGACTCCAGAGATAGTCCTAATGGAGAATTCATATTGAAATAATATCATTTACATGCTGAAACACTGATCAATACTTGCTGTGTTGATCAAAACTTAGATGATAGTTTCATTGTGGTTATTTTTATTTATTTTTTGGCATCATTATATGTTACTTTCCTCAAAAAAAAAAAAAAAGCTTTGCATTTAATTCACAGGCTTAGCAGTGTTCATTCAGATTTAATTTTTTTTTAGGAAGATTATTTCCTTTGCACTAGTTTGATAACAATAATCTCAGAAGTTATTTAGTGTACCATATTTACTTTGCTGGAATATGAAATAGCTAATGACTAATGTTACACTAGAGTGATAATCTGAGTTTATTTTTAGTACAATTTCCTTTACAGGCATTATCACATGAAAAATGTTCTATGTTTTAAACTCAAATTATTTCTTTTATTGCTGTTAAGCTTATTCAGTCAACTGCCCATAATTTTAGGATACTTTCAAAATGTTCACTACTTTTATGTTGTAATGCAAAATGTATTTATTCATGCCTACAATTTGGAGAACATAAAAAAGTACAAAAAAATACGTCACCCCACCCAAGAACACTGGTATATTGATGACAGTATTTCTTATTTTGACTTTGACCTTCTCCAAATATGAGTTTTTATACTATTTTTCACTTAATAAAATGAGCCCCTACCCATAGCATTTAATTCAAAATATGTTCAAAGATTTTGATCCAATGGAAAAAGCACATCTCCCACCTGTAAAATAAACTGGGAACGTCCACATAGTGATCTTTTGAAAACTGTGTTGTGAAATGAATGATGATGCCTACGTTGAGACGACCGTGAATATTTTTTCCAGTGACCTAGGACTTCATGTACATCAATATGCATCTCTTACAGAGTCTACATTTTGTGATGAAGCCATGAGATTTTTTACAGCGTATAAATGGAAAGGAATGACTGATGATGAGTGTAACCACACAATATAACATGCAAGGATGATCATTTGTGACTTTGCTGGACAGTCATAAACCAGCACTGTCCTGGTCAAACAGGGACATGCTTAAGTAAGATAAAAGATTTTTAGTCATCACTTCTAAAATTAGTATCAATTGAAATAGTTTGCAGTTCGTGCCAGGGTTGGCAAACTGTGATTCATTGGTCATGGCAACTTTTGTTTGACTCCTTGACTAAGAATGGTATTTATTCATTTAAATGATTGAAAATCTGGAAACATGTTTTACCTCATCATATAAATACCTATATAATATCTTGATTTTTGTTCCTTGAATTGCTAAAATAAAAAAATATTTTCTATCTAGTCATTTACAGAAAAATTTTGTCAACTTCTTGTTTATATTCATAGCTCTTACTTCAACCATTTACATTGTTTATCATATCTTATCCAACTCTCTGATTTAGTATTTCTTACAACTGAGTAAAAGAGATATCCCTTTGAAGGAAAAAAAATCACTTTAGCTTTAAAGTCTAGAGGAATAGTTTAGACAGACAACAAATAGATACTGATTGACTTATAAATATTTTATTGTATTAATTTCAGCTTCAACTGAGAATTTTCACTGATAATTTAGCTGAGAGAGTACCTTTTTATTATATTATTTTTATTGTGATAACAATACCTGACAATGTTGCATATGCTTGAAGGGCATAGGTTCAAACCTCTTTAGAGGTAAGAACACCACATTACACCAACCATCAAAATAACCCGACCTCCCCACTCCCACCCAAGTGCATATGACTCCCATTCTTCTTTTGCCCTCCTCCATAATCC
Source organism: Uropsilus gracilis (assembly GCA_004024945.1). Taxonomy (NCBI): domain Eukaryota; kingdom Metazoa; phylum Chordata; class Mammalia; order Eulipotyphla; family Talpidae; genus Uropsilus; species Uropsilus gracilis. The sequence continues at coordinate 59,604 of PVHY01000031.1, forward strand.
TCTCCATCAGGTAGTTTCTACAGTCAGATTTATAGCATTGATTGTTGGGTGGATTTTGTCTTTTCCTTTGATTTGTTGCTTTGTATTCTTATACAATTAAAACCATTGGTATTGGTCTTTCTCCTTTTGACTTAGCATAATCCCCTCCAGTTCCATGAATATTGTTGCCAATGGCAAAATTTCATCTTTTTTTTATACCTGAGTAGTATTCCATCATTGATATACCACATCTTCTTAAGGGACTCATTTGCCCTGGGCAAAATGTTGCCTGTGTAAATTGGCTATTGTAAATAGTGCTGCTCAGATTAGTGTTTTGTGCAACTGAAAGATTACTTCCATTATGATATTAATAAAACTCAAAATTTAAAAAATTCTCATATAATATTAGATCTTTAAAATTCTAGGGTGTCTCAAGATAACTCAAACACCAGTTTGAGAAATACTATTCTGTTACATTACAGTTGCACTGTGGGATCTGAAAAAGCAATTAAATATTTGCTTCAGTCTAAAAGGCCTTTGGAAAATGACCTATCCATTGACTTACTTTTTCTTTATTTTATTCTAACATTATTTCCCCTTCACTTCCTTACTATAAATTTGTATTACAAAATGGTTTAAATGTGTGGTCAATTTTTATAAGAATTCATAAAACTGCAATAAAGTGTTATGTGTATTAGCACATAAAACACATCTAGGATAAAATGACTTTCTACTAGCAAGTGTCTACTAATTTTGCTAAGTCTATGATATTGTAATGTACTTTTATTTAAATTATTCAATTAAGCATCTTGTTTTCATGCCCTTCTTTAGATCGCTTTATACAGGTGTTTCTTTAATGAACTTTTTTTTTAATTAGCCACATTAATTAAAATTTTTACTTTTCAAAGCCCATTCTAATCCCTAAGATTATATCTGTTATTTCTACATAGCCTCATGCATCTTTCTCATGAACTTTCTGGTAACAGATCATTTGAATCGTAATTTTTAATGGAAAAAAGACAAGCAGTACTAATAAACTACATATATATGTGTGTGTGTGTGTGTATATATATATATATATATATAGAGAGAGAGAGAGAGAGCGAGAGAGCATCATCTAAATGTGTTGGGGGCAAATTTTATACCTATAAATGTTTAAACATCTACATCTTCCCACAGGGTGTTCAATAAATGATAAAATTATTTCCGTGTGGGTCACACATATTAAATTCAACCAATGAATAAAATTTACATTTAATAGCAGCACAACAGGGAAAAATAAAGTTAGGGTTAAAGGAGAGTATAAATGTTTAGCTTTCCACATTTCACATTCATATCCTTTCTGTACTCCCTGCAGCTTAGAAAATTTATATTATCTTGGTTAATCACCTTCTTCCATGCAGTTCATAAACAAGTATTACAGTAAGAATAAAGATTAGAGAAAAATAAACAAATGTAATTTTAGTCCCTATTCACTCTACCTTGTAAAAGCTGGAGTAGTAATATGGTAAATTTCCATTAAAATAAAGCTGATTGGGTTGCAAATCTTCCAGTCATTGGTTAAGTACCTAGCATCCCTTACCTTCAGGGAAAACTGGGCTTGATTTTCCCTTTGGAAAAACACTCCCAAGTCAGGCAAAGGCTTCAGATATGACACTAAAAGGTTAAAAGTTAAACCAGAAAAAAACTCCAATGCCTAAACATGTAGCAAAAGACAACATGTAATGAATGGATTTGTGTGTGTGTGTGTGTGTGTGTGTGTGTGTGTGTGAAATCAAAATGTTTAAACTGAAGGAAATTTGGGAATTCTACAAATAGTTGATTGATTTATACAGTATGACTGTGATGATCATGCAATTCCCTATGCTTAGATTATTTAGCTCACCTACATGCACCAAGACTTCGTTGTCTGATAGATTAGACTACTGTATTTAGCATAAAGAAATTAGACTTTGATGCTTTCAAGATTTACAATTTGCTGTCATAGATCCCATACAAGTTACAATTACTATTGGGGTATGTTGTGTTATATCAAGTCATGATAATTACCTGTCAATCTCCATAATTAGGTCCTCCCCAGACACCCCCCCCCCCCCGTCCTGCTTTACTAAAAGTCTATCTTATTTATTTAAGTGTGGAGAGTTTCTTTGTCATTCTGCTAAATCATGCAAAATGTAAAAATGTTTTGATTGGTACATAAGTTAGTAGAGGGAAAATGTTCATATTATTACAACTATACAATACTTTATTCATTCAGAGAATTATTAAATAAAAGTAAAACCCACCTTTACACTTGGCTCATCTAACATATTCTATAGCTTATTTGCAAGTATGACTATTTTGCAATAAATCTTATACGATATTTGTAAAATATTCTGCATGTTAAGATAGTGAGCTTTGTAACCAGATCATTATGCTGAGTCATACTTTTCACTAACAGAATATTTGTCATTATGCTGGGTCAGACTTTTCTATCTAGCATTCTATCTTTTAACTAGATAGAATATTTCCCATAAGTTAGAGGACATTATCAAACCTTGATCTTTGGAGTAATCCATGCAAGATTTGCTAGTCTGTCTCCTATATATATTTTTTTCTCTCTGAAGTGCATCAATCTATACATTTGAGAAACTCCTACAAATATTTTTAACCTCAGAATGAAATTTCATCTTAAAGGGAAATATGTCAGATCTACATTAAGACTTTAAAACAAGAATACATGATGATTTCACTGGTACTGATGCTTGGGTCTCACCATTAGAAAAGCAAAAAAGTCAACATGAATGCACATATCATTATTTCACTTCTGTACGACTGGAAAAATTTCTTACCATATGTCACTATTAATTCCTTCTTTAGAGAAGGAAGACTGCCAGTCAAAATGCATTTATAAAGATATCTTTGTTTTAAGAATTTTATCTAAAGTATTTTGAAATTTTGTCCAAGAGAGGGAAAATAAATGGTAAAGAAACTTCAAGGCAAGAATCTTCAGGTTGTCGACTTTTTCATGTAAGTACATACTTGTGAAGTGGCACAAAAATTCCACACCCTCTCTTAGTATTTACAGAAAGTATCTCTTTCTCTTTTAAGTTGCTGAGTTGGAAGGAAGATCGTGATTGAGAGACTGGAGATAAGAATCTCTTGCTTGAATAGAAATCAATAAAAAATAAGAAAGATAACTATTATAGTCAAGAGTATAATGGATAACAGAGTGAATGGTATAGTTCAAAAATAAAGATAATAATTGAAAAAATATAAAGGGAAAATTCAATTAAAATTCATAATGTAAAATTTATGTTTTTTGCCTCAAGTTTTTTTTCTGCATCCCCCACAAAAGCTAATGGTAGTTTTTTCTTTCTTTTTAATGTATCTAATCTTTACTTATTAGTTTACATTTAAAAAATAATGTTCCTTATAGAAGTCGATTTAGAATTAATTTTGTAATAAAAGTGAAATTTTATAGATAACCCCCTAAAATAAATCAGTCATCATGTGAATGATGAGATGTTTTTCTATTGTATGCTTTAAGAACTAAAAACTACTGGGCAACCATATTAAGAATTATTTTGATTAAACTGTAGAATCCAAATTTCTGTTCTTTGATAAAAGAATGCATATGGCAGTTATGCATGGTGGTCCCTTTTCAACAATTACTAAGGCGTTATCTTCTTCACTCTATTCTCATTTAATATAAATTAAACCATTTTATATAAAAATGGAACATGTGTCCATTCACTTCATCTCCAATCAAAACTGAATTACCTGTCACAGAGAAGTACACTTACAAGTGTGAAACCATTTGACCATGTTATATTTTAATTTGCAGAGACAAAAATGACAAGCAATTTATTTACATAAAACTGTACAAAAGTAAATTAAATTATGTAAAGTATTTCATAAATATTGGACGAGTGTTTAATACATTTCTCCATGTTTAGCATAGTTGCGTGCATAGTGACTCATAATAAACGATGATAAATTGTTCTCTGCTTCACTATCAACATCCAAGTAGCAGAACAATAGTCAATGATTAACATTACAAACAGATCGAACCACACTGAATGCAAGTGCTTTAAAATGTAGGAAAAGTCACCTGAAAGTAAACCCTAGGTAGCAGAAAAAAAGGATGCCTTCCTCCAGATATTACTATACCTTTGCCTGGGTCACCACTAACACAGTTTAAGATATTTGTGATCATCTTCTCATCTTCTTCTCTCTCTCTCTCTCTCTCTCTCTCTCTTTTTTTTTAGCTTAAAGACCCATTGTGCATTTATCACTGAAGCAATATACCAAAAACTAATAAGTTCTTCAGATTTCTTATGACTAATTTTAGGATGGCTGCTTGATTCTGGCAAGTTTCTTATTCTCAGCATCTTACTTTATCTTCCTCTAAGACAGATTCCTAGGGTAGCCTTTCAGTCAGACATATTCAGTACCATTTTAGTTCCTCTTTCCATAAAAATAATGCCTCCTTTGTCTTCTGGAACTCAGGCAGCAGGCCAGTCAGAAACCATATAGAAATGATATCTGGAGGTTCAGAATGAGCATTAGCTTTTGACTGAAGCTATAGACATTTTAATACACATTAATTTATATAGTTACTCATTAATTTATAAATGTGTCCTAATGTATAATGCATGCAAAGTTCACTTGAGATTCTTGTGTACAGAAAACAAGGATGATTTATATATTGTACAACCAAAATAAAACAGCAGCTGAAAAAAAATGACAAAAACAAAATAAAGAACAGAAATTCTAAATCAAAATTTTACCTGCAAAATTAACTGATTTCGCCCCAGTATCTCTCCATACTTAGGATTACAAGAAATGCTTTAGTCTTCTAGTCAAAATTATGCAGTCCATATTAATATCCTAAATTTTTCTTATGAATGAATAATATTTAAGACTGGTCCATTATCTGAGTTTGTCGGAAGGCAAATTTTTAATATATTATTTATTATTTTCAGAAAATAAACATGGATACATATACAGGATCAAAAAAGTTGGGAATAGCCCATTTCCCCTCATTGTCCAAACCCAACAACCGTTTTTTTACCATAACAACAGGTATAAAAGGCACAGTTGCTTATTTTGCATTCACTCATTTATTTATTTTTTTGTTTGTTTTTACTGATTTTTTTTCAAAAGCACTCTATATGTGGAGTGGCACCAGATTTAACCTATTTAAAATAAAAGTCATACAAACACAAAATATATTTCTGTGTCATGCCAGCTCATTATATAATAAACATGTTATGATAGCTAATTCTACTAGAATTACTGCGAATACTTACAGTACACTGAATTTTATTCTTTCACACCCAGTTTAGTTCTAAAGAGAGGCTCACAAACCAAATGACAATGGTGCGACTGTCTTGAATATGGTGCAAACGTCATTGGGGAATGTGGATCCAATTAATTCGGAGGTCCGATATGACCCGTATTAGCTTTATAGACAACGGAAGGGTTTTTAAGATAGAGTGAAATGTGCTATCTAACGATTTTAAGTGTCTCGTGAAAGAAAAGAAAATGCATTAAAAAAATTCCGTTGAACATCTGTGTTATGCAATTGAATATTTCCTTTGTAACGTGCAAGAAAAAATATGTATACATTTCATAAGTATCTTTAGAAGTATTTTGTCTTAATAGGTACTTACAGATTATACAAGGCAGAACTGCTTTAATGCAGTTTCCTAGCAAAGTACTAGAATTGCATCTTTCCATCCTGTAAATAATAATCAAACATAGCATGTTCAATTATTGATATTTTATGCCAATGTTTCTTATTTCAATTACATATCTTTTTCATTCTAACTATTATACATAAACTAACATCAAAATGAAAATTCCATTTAAGAAAGAGCATAAGGAAATGACCCCAAAGACCCTACCAAACAGAGAAATGGTTTTCAAAGATAAACATTTTGATGACCTAGAGTGAATTAACAAAGTGTATTCCAGGCTGCTTCACCTAATAGTCTAAGAAATTCTGCAAAGCATGAAACTACCCAAAGCTACATTGTTTCTACAGCTTGCTAGAGAGCCATCAGGCTATGCCTTCCTGACCAGGTTACAAACATTCAGTAATGGAAACATTTGTTCTCATCACCTGTTAACTTCTATTCTGTCCCTGGATTGTCATTTGTTGAATGTCCCCGCTCAATTTTCAACTGTATTATATCACCCTCTATATAGTAAGTGAATCAAAATCTGCATATTCTGTTTCTTTCTATTACACTAAAAAACCTGCATATTTTCCAATTTTGAGCTATATGTGCTGTAAGACATGTCACTGCCCAGAACGCATTTCTTTCATGTCCAGAGTGGCTTTTTTAAAAGACATTTTAAATAATCCTCAAATCATATTGGTGACAAACTCACCTTCATTCAATATCGAGTCATGAAATATTTCTATATTGCACAGGATTCAAAATTAATGCACTTGTGTTATGTGGAAGTGTGCATAGAACAAGTAAAATAAGTGGTCATTGAAAGGGATAATAGTGGACTTTAAATTATAAGACTACGCTGATACATCTTTCTGTCCCTGCCTACCTACAAATACCATTTTAAAAAGTAGACTCTTCCCTGATAGTATTTTTTGAAACTGAGCTCAAACCTCAATGAATTGCCTAATATGATACCTAAAATAGTTGTCACTTTTTTTTTATTTTCTGAGCTTTAAAACAAAATTAATTTTAAAATAAAAGTATATTTTCTGGGTAGAGAGACAATATAAAACAACCATGTTTGAATATTTTTGTATATGCATGGATTCAGTTACTTTTGTTGCTTAATGGGTTTTCCTGTCAAGACCAAATCTACTGCATGATTTACCTGATCTGCCTTATGATCTTTGGCCTTTTAATGACACAATTGTTCCAGTTAGTTGATAATAGTGATGCTATTCTGAAAATATATATATATATATATATAATTTATACAAGGTGTAATTAGTGTAATTGATACATGTGATCAAGTTTGTGTTTGTTAAGAATACTCAGTGAATGTATGGTGTTGAAGTGGATGCTTCTGACTTGAAAAGAACACATATACTAACTTGGGACTCTAATGTCCAACTGGTATAGTTTTGCTTTCAATCTTTGTTAGAATATTAAAGCTGTGATCGTCCCAAAATACTACTTAATAGAGTCTTTCTTTGTAAAGATTGTACTTTCAGAAAGACTCTATCAATTTTGAGGGCTCCCCTTTCATGGTGATTAGCTATATTCTGATGACATGTCTGAATATATTCTCCCTGATCTGCTTTTTTTTGAACAGCCAGATGACACTCAAACTAAATCAAAGTGACTAAACTGCTTCAATTAGGGATCATGAGAGTGTTGTGTTCTGCTATTCAGGATTGTTACCATGAAAGAAACTTGCAACCATCTTGTTTGTTTGTTTGTTTGTTGGAGGGGGATGGGGAAGAGGGATCATGGGGGCTGGGAATCAGAGAGAGGGTTTGACATGCAAGTACAAGGATGGTTTCTACATGTACATTACAATCAGGCTAACGTATCACTACAGGCCTGATCTGGAGGCAGAAGTGGCAGGCAAAGCTTTGTCTCTTTGGTAGCCCCCTCTTTTTGATTAAATGGTTTTGCTTTTAAGATTTACCCCTTGTTCTCCTCATTCATAAAAAGAACTTTGTTGGTGCTCCTTTAGCCTACAGGTAAACTTCTCTTCTAGTGAGAGTATTGACAGGAGATGGCTTGTATTCCCCTGTTTTTGTCAGGGGAATATCCTCAGGGTTGGCTTCCTCATTTTTGCTGAAACTAGCTGCACTGAAGGTCTCATAAGATGAGGTCAACTTTTTGTTCAGGAGGTTTCTGTTGCGGTCACCCATGATGGCAGCCTCGCCATTGGCCAGCTTTTCCTGGCTTCCTCGTTCATCGACGGGCATGAAAGTGGAAAGTTTGGGCTGGCTCTTCTTCCTCTCTGGAGAAGTGCGGACCGGCATCCAGCAGGAGTCCGAATGGCCATACTCATCACACTCACGGGTGCACTTCCCAGTCAGTGCTACATCTGGAAGAGGCCTTGAGTCTGAAAATCAAGGAAAAGAAGCCATTAAAGGTGGACATTCCTCATTCCTTGATATGTATGGAACTGAAGGGGTATAAAAACATATTGATTTTAAATGTAAATGCATATAACACATATCTTATATTTTTACATATTATATATACTCATACTATTTTTTTAATCCTATAGGATACAAAGCCATAGAGGAATTTTTGTTTAATATCCATTAAAGATAAGATTTTGCAAAGTATCAAAAATTGTAAGAAGAGAAGACAAACTAATCATGTAAATGCATAGAACAGACAGGTATATATGTATTTTTTAAAGGAGAAGTATATATGTATATTCTCAAGGAGAGATAAAGTGCCCATATATATGTGTATGGGTATAAATTTTCCACATGCATGAGACAAGTTATTAAATCTAAACAGATAAATTTTTGTATTTATTAATTATCCCAGAAATCATGTACTTTTGCCAATTGGATTCCTCCCTGCTTATACATCATTCATGGCATGCAAATATGCAAAAAGTTATATTTAAAATACATTCTAAAACATATGCATGACTCAGAAGTGGAAACTTAAATGACAACAAATTAATAGGAAGAAGTAAAAATGCAAACTAGAATTCGGTTATGGGTGTGAGCACTTTGACCACCTACCCCACCCTAACCCATACTCTTCCTTTCCCCACCATGTCAAATGGCCTAGTATGGGCTGTAGAATCTTCCTTGACTGTTCGCATAGAATGTATTCACCAGTGTATTTGCTGAGTGGAAATATTATGTGAAATGCAATGTGTTGGGTAAATACCATCAAGTTCCTGAAGTTTTGTTGGAATAGTATGTACTCCTAATTAAAGGTGTTGCCAAGTGAAATGGAAATGCCCTCTCTTTCTATAAAGTTAAATCATATCTAGAGACATCTTACTGTCTGACCAAGAAGTAGATAGCAATTTAAAAATACCTGTAGGTGTTATTAAAATGACTCTATGATTCTGTCTTTCAAAGTTATTATTTCCATAAACGGTTTTCTTTGAGAAAGAGAGTAAGAGAAAACTTGCTCTCCCTCATTTAGTCTAAGATGATTATCTTCAGGATATCATTTAATGTGTCTTAAAGTTTATTTCATTGCCAAACAAAGAACATTCTTTGACTGCACTCCAATTTATATCATACATTTAACTTTATTATAAGATTTGAACTTAATGGACTTACAAGTATTGACTTCTATAAATATTTTCACAAGTGTAATCAATAAGACCTGCATATGTGCACTTCTGGGTACATTTGTTTTAACATAGAAGAGGCAATTATTTAAATCATTTCCCAAATATCTGTACTCAACTTTTATCTCCACATACCATCTCCTATAATTTGTTATATTCTTGTTTAAGTTATACTTTTTATAGAACATTTTAGAAGTTTTATTCTGCCACATCTCCTACATCATAATTCAATATTGCATGTCATTTTTTTTTCCTTCAGTGATGGAAAGCTAAACTATTGACATTTGTGAGCTCATTGACTTTTGAACCATTGTGGCCTGCGATTTTTATGCTGTGTTCTGAGAGTTTACAAGGAAAAATGTCAGTGTTCTTCATAGGAAATCTAGAATTGCTTTTCTGTTTCCCAAAGGTAAAATTGCAAAGATAATTATTTATTGTAGTTGCGCATGCTACTATTTTATTTCTAAGTGGGCATACCTATTAATTTTAGCATCAAAAGAAAAGGCACATTCTTTTTATTTTTATGCGAAATTTTCTGTCTCATATATTTTGGCTGCATTTAAAAAAATCAAACTATTGACAAATACATGGTTTCTGTAATCTAATCAGTTTAAATAAGCAAACTAATTTTGAAGGGAATATTTATTACTTGAGATAATTTGGTTATTTGAGACTGATACAAATGCATCAGACTAAAAAGTAACCTTATAAAGATGGGAAGTATAAGATCAAATCTATGTTTTACTCTATTTTTTTTTAACTGATTTACCATGACAAACTCTTTTGCTTATGAGAGGGTATATGATAGAAACAAGATAAAACCAGGAATTTAGCTTCTTAGTTAAGAAATGTCTTAATGAATGTGGTTATCATGATCCGAAATAATGACCCAAAATTGTCTCAAAAAATATATCATTATTTGGGTCTTACACAACATAACAGTTTATTTACATGAGGACTTAATACTAGTGGTTGTTTTTCCAGCATAAATTTGTATTTTCAGTTTGAAATTCACTGAACTTTTTCTCCCTTTGTGATATAGAAGCATATCATAAAGGTACATTGATAGAATCTAACAGCTCTCCTAACTTTTTGTTTCAATAATGTCCCCAACTTCCTATCTTGTAAGAAATTACATTCATTTAAATTGACTTAATTTCAATCACTTCAAATGAGACGCTCTTCTGTTCCTTCCCATAGTTTTTACCATCGTTAGGATAATTTCCTGCTAAAATTGATTTCTTTCCTCTTACTGCTTTTAACGAAAGGCAGCTTGTCTTCTCTGTCATCAAGCTACATGAGAGCTGCCACATCTCTATCCAAGAAGCGTAACTGTTAATAAGGATCTCCTGTCATTTCCAAAGTCAAACACTTGATTGGAGACCACAGTGCAAGTTGACAAGTCTAATTGGCTAAGACATGTTGCAGTGTTTGTCATCAAATTTAGAAAATAATCAAGAAAGGCTATAAGAGATTCATCATGAGCAATCAAAACTTCCAATCTTGATGACTGAAATGAATCCTCAAAAGAAACGCCAATGATTAACAAATGCAATTTGTATTATGGTGTAATTTATTAAGGAAGGCTTGAGTAGATCGGTATCTTTTTGTGCTTAGTTTTTCTTAGTTATGCAAGTATATGTTATAACTTTTAAACACAAAAGTTTATACAGATATATGAACTTAGAAAATCATTAAATATATTTCTTCCTTTCCCAAAAGATATGCTTAAAATGTCTATATTTTGTGTGATTATTATAATCTTATTCTTTTTGTTATTTCACTGAGGACTGTGTTTTCTAACATCTGTGAGTGCTATTTTATGCTATGGTTTGGTATTTTTCCTTTAATTTTTAGCAGAGTGAAAATAGAAAACAGCTTATCACAATCTTGTCAGTTGGTAAATCAATAAATTTTATAGTGTAAATAAATAAAAATTGTAAAATGTTCTATAGTAAGATGTGATAACAATTTCTATTAGCATGTTATATAATAGTCATTCCTTTAGTTTTTTAAATTTTAATGTTCACCTTCCCTCCCATCCATTATATCAAAACTTGAGAAGATTAGAAATAGAAATGGCATTCATCAGATCCTCTTATTTTTTGGGAATTACCTGCAGAGACCTCCAGCTTTACCTAGTTATGCTATTTTCTATAATCACTGCATTATTTAGGAAAGTTAAAGACTTTTTTTTGATGTAAAGTCAATTTAGCACACAAAAATACACAGTTTTAGACCATCACAATAGCAAACATGTAAGAAGAGTTTGTAATATATACTGTACTTTCCCACATTTCATCCCTTTTGATTATTACCTAAAAGGATATCAAAACAGTGAGGGGTTTTAACCTGTGGAAGAGCTGATATAAAAGAACATTGTTGTGACTTTCAATTTAGCGTTTCCTGTTAGACTGTTCTAGGCAAAATGTAACAGCTGAGTCACTTAGACATCAATTACTGCTAAGAGTAATCACAACAAAAAAGAAGAGTCTCCAAAGAAAGAGGAAATACCACAGGATATGGATGACACAAAGTCACAAATTTTACTATTTAATGAATATGAAACATGGTGCAACCAAGTCAAACTATGCATCTTCTAGAGTATATACAATTTGTATACTCTTTATATACAAATTATGTACATCTTCTAGATTGTGTGTATATATATATATGTTTTATACATCTTCTAGGGTATATACAATTTAACTAAGAAGTTGAATCATTTCTCTTCAAACAAGTGTATTAATTCTTATCAAGCCATGTTGGTAGGTGGGCAATGGGTAGTTCCTATTACAATAAGCTCAATAAGACGTGACACATAGAATATATGAACTCATTAGAAATTATAAGGAAAGCTCAAATTTAGACATTTTAGTTTTACAAAATCTATGCTATGCAATTCAGAAACCACTAGAGGCATTACTCTAGGAAATCTCTGAAAGACTCTTGGAGGGTGTATCAGCAAAGGATTTGGCTACTCCAAATTGTATATTCTGTAAGAATCCTGGGAGAATCCTGGGAACACAGTCTAATTCAAGTCTTGGGTTTGGAGCAGAAGATAAAAGGACTTCTCTGTTTCCTAAGCGAAGCAATAAAATGTTCCAATGACTTTAAAATATTTCCAATGATGTTTTTCATTGTTTTCATTTAAAGCTCAGATACTTACGGCTATATGCATTCTTTACTTATATACAATTACTTAATTTCCTGAACTTCTAAGATAAATGAGTTGTTAGACATGTGTATATTAATCAATGTCATGTGTTGATATCACAAATGCACGTGTTGTTGATATTGCAAATTCCCGCAATTTGTTCTTTAAAATTTAAATACTATAATTTTCTTAATACTACTTGATAAACTTATGTAAATGAAAAATTGTGGTACTCTCTTTTTTTCTTGAAGGAATATAAAACACATCTAGACATCTTTTCCTTTTTTTACTTTAAGATATTTATTGTTTCCTTTTTATGCTTCTTAACTTCCTATTACACAAAGTCTTTTGTTTTTTAGAGGCACAACTAAATTCTGGTCAAATCTGACAGTTTATGAACACCACAAAATGCTAAAAAAGAAAAATGAAAGGTAATCAGCCATGGTTTTCCCACAAATATTTAACATTAGTTTCTCCTTAATTCAAATAAGAATACTTCTTTTACTCAAGTCATTAAATCAAGTGTTTTATTTTAAAGTAACTGTCAGGAAATGATGCATTTTTGCCTTCTAAGGTAAAGCTGAGAATTAAATAAACCTTTTTTTGAAAATTATTATTACACTCAATAAAACTAAGCTTTGTGGATGAAGGCCAAAAGGCACATACAGAATTGGATTTGCCTTTCTTACATAAATAACCCAAGTTGTTTTGTCTGAGGAATTTAGGAAGATTAAAAAAGATTAAAAAGGCAAGGGAAGGGAGGTTTAGATTACTGACCCAGACAAGAAGTTGGTGATCCTTTACATCTTATAACACTTTCTGGAAGAAAGGGAAATTCATAATTATATAGGTTTCACTTCAGACTACAGGCAGGGAATTCAAGTTTCTAAATAGTGTTCTAGTATATTAAAGAATCCCTTCATCCAACCAAAAAAGGAAAGGGTATTAATTGCTTATGCAAACTAATTCTTGCTTCAGGTTCATTTATACCTCTCCAGAGGAGGTTCAGTAAGGTCAGTGAATCTGTGAATCAAGAGGGTTTGGAATCCTGGTATCGTGGAATGTGATTCTGGGCCCATGGTATAGAAGCTGTGTTATTCTAGATATAACTGCTCAGAGACTCCAGTTCTTCATATTTGACATATAATACCAGCTCCCCTATTTATTGTAAGGATAAAAAGAAGTGTTTGTGTGACTCTGTAGATGGTGTCTGGTGCAGTAGAGATGGTCAGCCAGCTGCAGTCTCTGATCCTGGAGTCACTGAAGGTGGTAGAGATATGGCTATTCGCTGTTCAGTCTTATGAGCGAGATAGGTATTGTTTAAGGGAATAGGCTTGAGAGCTAAGTTTTCTGTGTTGTTGACTTTGTACATAGTAATTATGTAACTATAAAAATCAGTTGATTTCCTTAAACTTCCTAATCTGTATAATGGGCATGCAAATAAGTCATTTTTTTTAAAAAAGGATCATTGTGATCATTGCGAGGATTGAATGTGTTAATATAGTTAAAGACACAGGAAACCTTCTATCACTATTTGCTGCTTCAGGCACACAATCCTTTATTCACAATTCAGTCCTTAGATTTTTTAATTAAAAATTATTTGTTTTCCCATAAATTAACAATCATTCTGACCTTCATTACGAGATTATTTTTTCTCTGTTTATCTCATTCGGCTTTACTACAGGAATACCGTGATTACTTAAAGACTATTTCACATATTATGTTAAGAAAAAATAAAGACTGTAATAGCTTTATTAATGCATTCAATCCTCACAATGATCACTGATCCTAAAAAAAAAGTAACTTATTCACATGCCCATTATACAAATGAGGAAGTTTAAAGAAATCAACTGATTTTTTTAGTCACACAGTTACTATGTCAGCAACACAGAGAACCTAGTTCTCAAGCTTATTCCTTTAAACAATACCTGCGTCACTCATGGAAGACTGAACAGAGAATTACTATATCTCTACCATCTTCTGTGGCTCCAGGACCAACGACTGAAGCTGACTGACCATCTCCACTGCACCAAAAACCATCTATAGATTCCGCATATATATTTTTATAATGTACACTTCTATATTATGCTCTTAATATAATATGTGATACATGCATGATAATACCTTTCTAACACATGAAGGATTCTGAATTTTGAGATATAATTGTCCCCAGGGTGGCAGAAAATTTATTATGGAATTATAAAATCATCAATCACAAGGGCATATATTTTGAGTTTTTTCCCAGTAGTATTAATGGATTTAGTGTGATAGAGTCTGCAGTGTACCAGAGGTGCCATCTATTTAGGTAAATGTACTGGTCACCTATTCCTGGTTACTCTATGTCAGGTATTGACAGAATTTCTTTTTATAAAACTTGGATAGAAATTTATTTAGTATATGTCATTAGCTCTCTATTATTTACAGTTATCTTTTTAACCTGAGCATATCAACCTCATAATTAATCATTTTCATTTGATAGATAGTTGCTTGAAGATACTGAGTTGTTTGCGTTATTGCCTGATTGGGCCACAGCATGAGAAAAAGTTCCATTTTAAAGATATGTCAAAAAATTGCAAAAAGAAAACCTTTTTAAAAATGATTACAAATCAAGGAAATTTAATTAGAATTAGGGCATATCCCTAAAATGCAATATATTCTTCATGCATAGGGGAAGGAGGGAGGGAGAGAGGGAGCAAGGAAAAGACTACTTAGTATACAAGCAATGCAGATTTCATGACATATATAATTGTTTTAGTTATAAATACTATTGTAACTAATGTTAGAAATACCTCCAATCTTATACCCACCCACTTGGAATGTAACACCACTGCTTCTACTGTCAAGACACAGAGTCTATTTCTGCATCCCTTGAAGCTGGGTTAGCTTTGTGACTGGAATGTGACTGAAGGGATATTGTGCCATTTCCAGACCAGGTCTCAAGAGGCTGTGCTGCTTTTGCTTTTGCCCTTGGAAGTCTGCAATCTCCATCCAGAGAGAAAGCAAGAGCTAGCCTCTTTGAAGATAAAACACTGCTTGAGAGGTAGGCTCAGCTGTCTCAGCAGGGTCTACCCCCTGTCAACTCTCAAGTGAACACTGACACATGAGTGAACCCGACAAAACTGGCACAGAACGCATACTCGGCAATCAATGGAAATGTGAGAAATAGTAGATCTTTGTTTGAAGAGCATGAGTTACGTTTGCTTGTTTATAGAATGGGGAACATTCACTGAAGCAGCAACTCATCACTAAGATGTTCATGGCTGTAGTATATTCATTATATTCATGGCTGCAATAAATAAAGTGCTCTAAACAACAACCTTTGATCTATAAACAATATATACTACTTATGTACTTTATCATGGGTAACAAGATATCCAATACTATTGAATGTATAGCTCTCAAAAAACAGGGTTTTCATAGATGTAAGTTCATTTTATTATGAAGTTCAAGCAAAGGATAGAATAGAATAGAAAGCTCTGGAAATTCTGGCCCTGTAATGGCAATTTTACTTCGTTTTTATTCTTAAGCATGCTCCAGTTCAGTCTAACATGCCAAGACAATATAAAAATGTTTAAACATGTTCGAAAGCATCAGCAACTTTTCTCTGTACTTAGGGCTAAGTTCACTTAAATAGCAATTGAATGTATCTCAAGAAGCATTTATTACCCTGAGGCATAGGCCACTGTCATTCTGAATGTGGCCTTATCATATGCAGTAGAGTTCGTGTATGCCAGGTCTCAGGCAATGTTGATGAGTCAACGCAAACATGATTTGCTAGTTGGTACCTGAAAAAATGCATGGTAACTGCTAAGGAGAGATCAGCTTATGTACTTCAATCATGTAGATTCTTTTGATTTCTGTCTTGACCCATGCAAAATTAAAGGAGATGGAAGGCATGGAACTTTTAAGAAGCAAAGTAGGTGAGGAAGAAAATGCTGAAAATGAGAAAATGCTCTCTCAACAATGCATTTTCTAAGTACAAGAAAAGGACTAAGGCATTTAATTCACAAGTTAGCAGTCAATTATTTGACTGAAAATAGACATAATTCTTTATTTTTGTCACTCATTTACTTTTCATCTATGGTAATCATGGCTTTCATAGCTTTCTATCAAATCCTGCATTTTGTTTTGTTAAAAATTATTTGCTTTGCCTGTCATATGCTTTAAAAATCTAATGAAAGCTAAGAGAATTTCTTTTCCCCATAAATACAAATATGCACTCACAAAATTTGCATAAAATTTCAGTGGGATTCAAGATATCTGATTTAGTATCTCACTATTCTTACTACCTCTTTATAGATGTGAGAACAAAAGTATATTTTTTACTTAGACTTTTTTCTTTTTGAGTTAGAATCAAAGGTTAAGCAATATTTTACAATTCAGCACCCATCTTCAAAAAATATTACATGTGGTGAATAAATTGCTATTCAAACCATCACAGAAAAATTTAAAACAAAACAAAACAAAAAAATCAAACTATGAATCACATATCTACAAGTAAAAATAATAATTTAGATTTCATTGTGTGCCTATTTTAACTTGCTCAGTAAAATTCCAAAACAAAATCCTCAACAATTTCTAAGGATTTATTTAAATGTCAAATTAACTCTTGGGTGTTGATTTAACTTATTACTGATGATCAATTTCAAAATATGATTTCTTTCCTAAAATCTAAATTCAATTTCTGCTTCAAAGCAGTGTTTTAAATTGCCGTTAGTGTCTTCATTAACTTATGACCAGAAGGGAGATGTTTTATACAAAAACAATGCTTAAGTTGTTTTGTTTTTTTAAGTTAATGAAATGTGTTAAACAATTTCTATTGGTCCTACTGTGAAATGTGATATGAGTACTACCAGAACTCTCCTATCTTAAAGATTTTTATTATTGACTAAAAAGTTGTAGACTATATTTCTTATAATGAACATTAACATTGTCTTTAAGATGTTTATTTTGAAATAAATTGTTATTATCTTTGGATGGTAGTTTGAAGGCATTGTTCATTTTTTTTTGTTCTCCATATATTATACTATACAGCAACCATACACAAACTAAGAAGTTTTAAAAAAATATTTTTCTGTTTTTTTTCTCCCATATCATGTGAAATATTTTTAATGAGTTAAAAAATAAACTTATATAATATTTTGGTGTTAAATATCTATATGCCAAATGCACATTAAATATTGAAAGTAATTTAGTACATTGAGGTGTCTTATGGAAAAAAAATGAAAAATTGCAATGGCCATATGTCATATAGGTATTTTTAAGTCTTTTTTTTCTATGTATAATTTTGTATGAAAGTCTAAAATGAACTCGTCATGTATAAAGCAAAACTGTCATGTAATTACTTTTGGCATAGAGGCAAATCATAGCATTTAGACTTACTGAAGTAATATAGCTAATGTTAAAGTTTGCAAAAATCGCAGTCCCTACTCATATTTTCCTTGCAGTGGTGATATTGAGAAACTGTATATTTATTCTAAGGATATAGCCATTTTAAAACAAGTTATCAGGCTTTATACATGGGACTACCTACTGAAATATTTCACAAATCATAAGGACAGTCTTATCTGATTAAAAATACTGCTGTAATAGCAAACTGTATTTATTAGTAATCCCATCAGTTATTGTGATTTGGGAGAAAGACAAAGAGATCTTCATTTGTGTTCCTTTGGGAAGAAGATTTCACAAAAACATTGAATTTGAAGTGTTATTGAGACACGAGGCGCTGAAGGCTTTTGGTAGGAGTAGAAAAACGGGGGAGAATTTTAACACAGTTGGAATGCTGACTCCCAGGTCAATAAGTTGATCAGTTGAAACTAAAATTGGCAATCACAATTAGGACCAAAAGAGTGTTGATGAGTTTGGGAGTACGCAGCAGGTAAATAAAAAGAAAAGGAAGGAAATGATCTCAGATGACGAGCAGACAGGACTCAATGAACAGTTAAAGTGGGGGAAATCAATGGAACAGCACTGGATCAGTTTGCACCATTGATTTTTACTGCTCATTGAAATGTTTTCCTTTATTTACTTCCTATTTCTTCTGAGAATGGTAAAACCTCACTGTTGAATCTGGAGTCTTGTGATGGGCACAGAAGCAACCTTAAGAGACCCCATCGCTACATTATGTTTTGTCCAGTGGCATGGCACAGAGGTGTCACTCACATACCATGTGCTACAGGCATAGCCCTATGCCCTGTACCTCACACCACAAACCACTGTTAGGCAGAACAGTGGTTTGCTTCAGAGGGGACATTTCGATCACTATAACAGTGAATTTATTATATGGTAAAGGGAAATTAAAATTTTGATGGTTGCTAATTAACCGACATTAATGTATGGAAATACCGATACAGCCCAAGTTACAAACCAAGGGGAAATGGACAACCTCTAGAAAGAGTAAAAAACAAAACAAAACAAAACCAAAAACAAGACGTGGCTACCAAATGTCTCCTGGACTCTCTAGAAAGGAACCCAGATCTGAGAAGAATCAGATTTCTGCATGTCAGAAGTCATGCAGAACTGTAAAAGAACATCCTGTTGCTTGAAGATACTGAGTTTCTAGTAATATCTACTAAGATATTAATTTTTCATCAATTGCAGTTGTAATAGGTATTTTGTGTAAACTCCCACTGCTTCTGTGGTCACAGTACAGACAATAGAGTCTTGATGCATTTAATCCTTTCTACCAATAGTTTATCCAATAAGAGAAATAAAGTGAGGAAAGTTCACTTTGTGAACCTTCAATCAGTTTTATCTCAGTTTTGATTATCTGCTCAAGAATTTTTGTTTTGTACTTTTTGAAAATTTCACTCACCCTACTATCTAATATTTAAGATTTTAGTATTGTGATCCTTAGCAAAACTCAGTCAGTTGTTTTTTTTTTGTTTGTTTTTTGTTTTTTTTTTTTTGGTCAGTTGCAAACAAATCACCTTCTGATGACATTTACCCCTCGGAACCTCAGTTAAAGCCATCTCAGTGATAGCAGTTCTTAAAAAAGAAACCATGTTAAGGCATCCTAAATGTGGGTGAGAAAAAAGAGAGCTAGTTTGCTGTAACAGGTTAAGAAGTCCAGTCAGGTACTAACATATAAACCTAATCAGGCGTGACCAGATCTCTGGTGCTTTTGTGACTCCTGCTGTTCACTGCTAACTAGTCACTTAGTGCATGTTTTGTCTGTTTTCCTCTTAGTGGTTGCTAGGAAAATGTCTACTAAAAGGCATGTTTATGATTATTTTAAGCATGGTAAGAAGAATAACAAGTCTCTTCCAAGTTTAAAACCCTTTTCTATGAATGCCAAACTCCTTAATTTTCTCAGAAGTCTTGTCAGGATCCGAAAACTGTCTTCCTCTTAATCCTTATCTCTTCTCATTCTTACATATCCCATTAGCCACTTCAACAGACAATGTAACTTTCAGTTCTAGAAAACCTCATGCTGTTTTTTGTGTCTTCATGATGTCAGTATGCTGTTTCTTCTATTCCTTGCCATGCCATCTAATTATCTCCTACCGAATCTGCAATATACATTTTTTTCTTTCTTTTTTCTTTTCTTTTTTTTTTTTTTTTTTTTTTTTTTTTTTTTTTTTTTTTTTTTTGAGACTAGGTCTCGCTATTTTTGCCTGTGGAACCGCAGGCTCATGTTGCCTGGGGTACCACAGACTCAAGCGATCCCCAGTCTCAACTTCCCAGGTAGCTAGAATTACAGGCACACCCCACCACACCTAGTTACATATTTTTTGGAACTAGGTCTCACTATGTGCCCCTGGCGGGACTCAAACCACAATCCCTGGTCCCAGTCGTGGCTTCCTAGGCTGCCGTTTACAGGCATGCGCAACCATGCCCAGCCTCCAATATTCATTTCTAAGATATCTTCTTTGGTATTTCTTATGACAAGCTTGTCTAATTTTGATGTTTTTCTGTTCCTACAATCTTCTTCCCATGTCTATGTCTTTTATAGCACTTATTATATTACACAAAATCTGCTACCTAGTCATGTTATTTTTTTTTCTGTGAAGCTTAGCTTTTCAGAGGCAGGATTCAAAGTAACTTAACTGTGTGCATGAATCCAAGCACCAAGTCAATCACCTACCTGATAAGTAGCCTTTAAGTGAGGGAATGAGTTACATGGTAGGAAGATTGTACATCATCCCGAATGATTATGTTTAATGTCATGATGATCATAGGTAGACAAATTATAATGACATCTGTTAATCATAAGTATAATGTATAAGCCAAACAGAGAATGTGAGGAGTATTTTCTCTGCTTGACATCTGCATATCTGGATGATTGCCTTCACTACCCACCATTCTCTTTACTTCTCATAGTTTACCTAGAATAGAGTAGAGAAGGGTAGTGAATGGAGGCATAAATAGGAGATATGAGGAAGTATAACGGGGAAATCTTACCCTTAGTGGTCACAGATCGTACATGGGAACTAATATTCTAAGCTTCTTAGCTTATGTATGGCAACTGAGTATCCTTAGGACCTCAGGTTTGCATGTATATATGTATGATAATACACTTGGAAAACAAAATTTATTCTTGGCTTGTACACTATTTTTGATTGATGGAAAATGTCACAACTTAGCATCATGATAGAAAAGGTGAAAAGCAAAAACTCCCTTCTCCTATTCTTACAAAATGGGTGCATTTTAATAGGAATTTTATTGCAGATAATGCACCAACCCAAATCCATTCAACAACTTTTATTTGCCTTTTGGTAGCAACTTAATGGGCAAGTATATTTTAAGTGGGTAAGATCATGCACAATTTAGATGAAAGTTTCTCATGGATTATGAAGATCATGATCCACTAATTGGTGATTCAACACATTTAGGGAGTCATAAGCAGTTTTATGTGACATTCATATTATTTTGTGATGTTTTTGTTGTAGTTTTATATGTCTGTACACATATATTTACAATGGGCTTTTGATCCCTGTATAAAATGAATTTTTTACTGTGAGTTACAATGAGTTAGCATAAATGTCTGTCATTTAAATCATATTATATAGAAATTTGTATATTATTGATATTTCTGTATAAGATCTACATTACATATTTAATATAAAATATAATATTAGTATGCAGAAAATGCTATGTGAATATTAAATTGTATTTTTAGCTGTCACCTCAAATTGTACTTCAGAGACTAAAGTTTTATTCTTATTGAAAAGGAATTCAGATAACTTCAAGAATAAGCATTAGTCACATCCTCAACAGTTCTTTCAGGAAACCTACTGTAAATATCATTTCTTAGTTTGAGATATTCTGAATTTACAGTTAATTCCCTAGATTCCAATTTTCTAGAATTATGTGTAATTGTAGTGGGCCTTCTCGTAATCCACTTAAATCCCATGATAGACTTTGATTTATTTCAATCAGCAAAATGGTAACAGACCCTTTAAGAAATGGGAGGACTTAATGTGACTTCTTAAAGTTATATAGACATTAAGATGTAGGACACATTTAAGCTGTCTAATTGTACTCCTGGTCTAATGCCTAAGTATTAATCTGTCACAATGTCAAATTACATACATTTAGTCTTTTTTTTTTTTAGTAAAATCTGTCTGCACTTAACAAACTCATAGTGTAAAAAAATTCAGGAGTGCAATTAGAATGTCATCTCTTCTGCAATGACTTAAGAAAAGCATGAATCAGAGCTTAGCAGTCAACATAATTTCACAGATAATCATGGAAAAATTATGGTACTGCAACAACTCAAAGGGGGTACAAAGAGATTAGCCGACAGCAAACATCAGCTCTGTCTCCCTACCATGTGCTATGCATCCTTTTAAATTTAAATCTCTCCTTTTTTGGACCAATTTCTCAATTTTGATTTCACCAGCACTGGGCGTCGCATAGGAAAGTAAATTTCATGGTATAAACAGGATTTCCTATGTGTTTCATGAATAGGCCTCACTGGCTATCCAGTAGTTCTTAGGCAAAGACAATCAGCTGAAAGTAATTAATTTTAGCCAGTCATTGCATACTGGTTACTGTCTTTTACAATTCAAATGAACCTTACAAGAAACAAACAAACAAACAAACAAAAAGATGAAACTACAAGTTATATAACAATGAAAATGCTCAGTAAGGTTGTGACTTGGGAGTTTTTCTTGAAATGACATAGTTAAATTTTATGTGTATTTTATTAATCAAGGGATTGTACTTTATGGATACGTAGGTGAATCTTGGGTGAATCTTTTTGGGAATTCTGATCATTTGTCAACCTTCCATGCTTTACAAAGATACCAGAGACTAATGTTAGTGGGGCATACTGAGGCAGAAATTAAATCTCAGTGAAAATTCCACTGTGGAGAGAAAAATAAGAGGAGATGTACTTTGCTACATCTAGTTGACATGAAATTTCTAGGTCAGGAAAGACCAGGTCTTATATGTGTGACAGTATAACAGCAGAACTACATTTGCTCTTTCAATCAGTCAAGTAAAGTTGCTATGTCAGGTATTATGACAAAGCTCTACATATATTAATTCATTTAATTCTTATAACAACCTTGTGAGAGAGGTTAGATTTTACCCCCATGGAGAAACTAAGAATGAAGAAACTAAGGTACAGAAAAGTTCACTGAGTGACCCAAAAGTCTCCATCTATGAGATGAGTAATGAGGTGACCAACTCAGGCGCCTGATTTCAGAGCTTTGCTCTGGTAAAAGGCTACTGAACTATATTCTATCACAGTCAATAGCAAATCAATCCCCTAAACTCAATTTATGACATGCGGCTCATATCAGAAATTAAAAAAAAAAGTCTTTGTTGAAATTGGATCAAGGTAGAAAAACAATTCCTTATTCACAGAACTAGAAGGCTAGAAAAAGCAGTGTCCTTGGATGTCAAATGTAGTTGTAACCTCTCCAGTGTTAGCTTAAAATAGGGGAAATGTTTTCAGCTTCAACAGAAAGAAAGGTGAAATTCTGAGAAGACTGTGTGTGAATGTCCCAGGACCAGAATGTCATTGAGATGTGACTATTTGTCCTTGGAGCTTTCTCTCAAGCTGTCCCTCAGTTGACCATTGAATGTGATGAATGATTTTGTGTCCCAGTCAAAATAAGAAGACTAAATTGTTGTGTTGGTAAAAAGTCTCAAACTTATGATTAGAGTCATATTCAGCTAAGAATATGTCCCTTTTTAACAATATAGGTCTATTTTAAATTCCACATGGCGTAAGGCACCTCAATTAGGAGGTTGTGATCATTGTTATTTTGAAGAAAGAAAAGTCATGCTTGGAAACCACAGTGAGCTGGATTGAACTTCTGAGAATAGGAGATGCAGAACCACTCCTTGGTGAGTTGACTGTGAGAGTGGAAAAAAAAATTCTATAAGAATAAAAAAGGAGTATGGGCAGTTATTTCTGGCAAACAAAGCTTCAGTGAGATTATGTAGGACATACTAATAACAATTGGACTGGTTACAATGAGAAAGAAATTCTGTGCTGATTCCTTAAGAGAAAATGTAATTAACACAAAGGGGTATTTAGAGTGTACTTATCCAACCTGATTCCCTGTATTAATCAGATAATTGAATAATATCCAGAATTTTAGTTTACTTAAGAATATATAATTCCCATCCAGAAAGCTGACTTAATCTGTGGAGTAAGGAAAGCTATGTACATTAAATGATAATGAGGTAAAAATATAACGATGCCATCAAGTGCATTTTTATACTAAGTGCTTTTTCACAATTGTAACTTTAACATAAAAAAAACACCAAAAACTAGGAACTATGTACTGTGTAAATCTTTACTTTCACTTTGCAAAAATCATTAATTTTACTCCCCTTAATTAAAGGGAATCAATACATCAGAGTGATTAGCCACTAGCATCTGAGCAAAGGAGGTTTAACTTGAGTTCACATTTTGCTACTTACCAGCAATGTAACCTTGAGCAAATTATTTAAATTTGAGTTTATCTTACTGGGTTGTTCAGAGCATTAAATGAGAAAATGCATGCTAAGTGTTTAGCATCATGATTTACATATAAAGGCACTTAATATCATTTTCTACTGTTAGCAATGGTATTGTGCTAACTGCTATTCTGTGTATCTTAACCACGTATATTTGAATGGGAGAATGCCATTTTCAGTAGCCAATTCTATGCTATTGAAAATTACATATTTTTATTCCATTTATCTTCTCTTGGGATAGATTAAAGGAATCAAAGTCTTACATCTTTAGAATATTTATTAGCCAACTAGAGGAAAACAGTAGTTTTATATATGAAGGATTAAAGATTCATGTCTTAGTTCCAAAAGTCACAGTGACAGATACAATTCTTTTTTAAAAACCCCAGAATAGATGAAAAGATTCTTTAAATGCTAAGTTTATTTTAAAATTATTTAAATTACTAAATGTTAAAAATACATACTACCAAATTTAAGAAAAGAAATTCAAAATAATTTCAAAGATTAGGTGTACATAATTTAATGATTTTTCTGACAGTTAGCATTGTATTTTATAATTACTAGCTGCTCAAAGTTAACTGAAACTTAATCTATTGTGACTTACAGGTATATAATAATAAAGACTATAAATAATAATTAGTACTCCGTCATCTACTTAACTAGGTATAATCTCTCATTTCCCCCAAAGAAACATTTTTTACATAATTACTATTTTGTACATTTAAAAATCCCATTTTCTTACTGCTTAAATTCCAATTTGCTTTTTTATTCACAGGGAGACTACAAAAGCTGGTAAGACTGACATATTTAAAGAAAATATACACCTTTGGTATTGTACAATTTTCAGTTTATTATTTGAGTGGAGTTTATAATACAGCAACATTTAAAAATATTTTAATTGAAGGAATTTTTAGGCAAACCAGGAAGTATAAAAGGTACAGAATTCCAGTTAATGTGCATTAAATTATCTTCAAAAAGAGGAGGAAAAGCTAAGAAACAACTTCCTGTTCTGCATGTTAACTAGTCTAAATAATGCAGAGCTTAAGTGAAAAAGCAGGGGAATTTAAAAGGGAAAACAAATATCTTGAGACAACTTGTCTTTCAAACTAATTGTCAAGAAGAACTTGTTCCTTCAAATAAACGTTAGCAATGACTTAAGGAATCTTTAGGTTGTTTTAAGAAGTGTCATTTAACTATTAAAAAGTGGTGTCCAGACCAAAAACAGACTATCTTCTCATGAGATAACTACACATGGGGACCTAGCAAGATTAAATTCATCTGGGGTTGCAGTCAGATTAAAGATTCAGACTAAGATGATCTGAGAAGTATGTGCAGTTATACATTATTCATGAATATGGGAAACCAGTAAAATAAAATGTGCTGCTTACAATGCATCCAGATAGTTAGGGCTTACTGTTCCAAAATAGTAAGCATCAGCCTGCTTTTGCTTCTTTGAGTTAAAAACAAAAACAAAAACAAAAACAAAAACAAAACAAAAAAAAAAAACAAACCTTCAGGGTAAATAGTGATTCAGAAGCAATAATGATCATATTGAATAATTAACCCATGACTACCAACCAAAAAGAATAAGCACTATAAACATTTTCCTGCTGGGAAAGATATAATTAAAGCTTGCATATTGTAAATAACTAAAGAGAATCATATTTTTTTAATTACAAATTGAACTAATTACAGATGAATCACAAAGTCACTAGCATTATACTGGATTAGGTTATTTTTAACTAATTTGAATTAACAAGTGAATTTTTTTACGAGCAGTATATCTTCTCTCCAACCCTAACAGTTGTTAGAAAATGTTCAATATTTTGGAGTTTAGAAGAACATACACACACAGAAAGCTAACAGCAATCATAAGTTCTCAGTTAGTAATTGTATTTTCTGTATTTAAAAAGAAATTCTAATTAATTAAAGCACTGTAGGATTCTTGCATGTATTTTTTTCTTTTTAACTGGAGTAAAAGGTAGATTTTTTATTTTGATTCTCAGAGATTGTTAAAATTTTCAGTAGAAGTTGTTCTGTACCCTAATGTGTACAAAGATTGTAGCTAAAGGAAACATTAATGTATGGCAATGTTGGTCTAGTTCACATGTAAAATATATAATATTCAATATAGTAACATATGATATAATGTAATTTTCAATGTAACTGAAAGGGAAATTTTTAATTATATCATTATTTACTTAAAACTATTTTCCATATATTACTTGACTGCTTAAAAGTTGTCACAGACATTACATTATTAAGTATTGTTATCTACAGTATTAAGTTATAAGCCAAACCTTACTGCTAAAATTTTAAAGCTATTCATAGCCTGGAACCACGCTTTTCTCTTAAAGCTGCAATGTAAAAAACACAAGGATATAGAAAAGTGTAGAGAGAAAATATCTCAAATGGTCAAGCATAAGTAGATTATTATACTACTGTTTGCTATGAATAGGAAATGTTAGTCCTATATAAATGAATTATATATAATTTTTTTTTTAATCCTAAACAATTGTTTACAGATGACAATCCTTTCAACTTGTTCATTTTCAGGTGAAGAATTAAATCATCCAAAGAATACAAAAACATTAATTTGAAGGGATATATGCACTCCTGTGTTCACTGCAGTCCCATTTACAATAGCCACGTTAAGAGAAATAGCATATATGCCCAAGGACATAATGAAATGTATCAGAAAAATACATACGTATATATAAAGGACTACAATTTAATTATAAAAAATAAGCAAATCATAACCATTGCTATGTTCTTCCTACATCATCTCCTTCCTAATGTTATTCTGTTTTGTTTTTTAAAAAAAATCCTGCTAATTCATGTATACTTTCTTCTAGCCTCAAAATTTGTCTGAAGTAAACAGTGTTCAATGAACTGAATGTGATTGAAACCATTTTTCCTTTTGTAGCATCTAAACATGAAAACAAAAATGTCTAAAAGATATAACATCTCAAAGTTATCTCCTTGTCTTAACATGGACATGTGAATAGTCATCATGTGCAGATTATACTCAGCGTGCCAACCTTTACTTGGAAAAATAGCTAAGCTGTCATTATGAATGGTGCATATTTATCCATGTAAAGTGGCATGGATAGCTGTATGCCCTAGAAGACTTTATAAATATAATCTATCACCAGCACTAACACCACCACCACCACCACCACCACCATCATCAACATAGAAATCAATTACTAAGTGCCTGGCAGAATTTCAGGATTGTTTCTATTACCTGAGATGAGAAAAGATGACTCTTATGCCCATTCCCCAATGCTAAATATAAGAAACAAGTGCCAAGTTATTTGTCAAAAATGAGAAAAACAATCCTAGAAAGTGAGAGGATTAAAGAGTTTGACTAAGCTAGAGAAGCCTCTACCAGTTACGTGTACGGCAAGCTGAAACATAAAACTAGCACTTAATTTTAAAATTATTTTATATGATATTGGCACATTGGTATAAAGTCTAACAGAATGACTAATTGAGTCAATTTTTTCCTACCCAGAAAAAAATATATATAAGCCTATGAAATGAATACAATAAAAGAACATGGTTGCTAAAGCTATAGGCCCAAAAATGAAACAAAAATTGCATCAAGAAAAAAAAATGTGTGTCTATGACACAGATTGCTTAAACACTTTCTATTATTTACATTTAATTTCAAAGCATGTGCGGTGTTCAGTGGACTGTGATGGATTATGAGTGCCTTGGTTTTGGGTGTGGTGAGGTTACATATATACATACACTTCTGATTCATATATAATATCTTTATCTTTTTTTTTTAGTATTTGCACGATATTAAACTTGCAATGTTAGGCTAAGGTTGGAATACCCAAAAACAGTTTGAAATTAGGTACTACTCAGGCTGACATCCTATTAGTAATTTAATTAATTAATTAGTTAATTAATTAATTGATTTGGTAATACTGAATACTAAATATGCTTTCAAGTAAAATCTTTTTAAACTAAAAATATAATGGATTAATTTTCAGGGAGGAAATTTTCCAAATGACTTGACTAGGCAGAGACATTTATGTTAGAGCAACATTAAAAAGATGTTATTTGAGAATGGTTTAATGTTCCAAAAGAAGAACAGCTAATGACCTAAAATTAGTAGAGGATTTAGCATGTTCCCAGTGGCTGACTCCACTTCCCTCTCACAGCAAACCTGGTGGCCACCAGGACAGCAGAGTGCTCAGCATCATTTGCAAAACATTGCTAATTTCTTCAATGTTGGACATAGATTTAAAAGAGAAACATGAATTTTATAGTTATTTGAGAGGTCATTTTACTTAAATGGCAGAATTTTGAGTCATGTGATTTATTTACTTAAGGAATAGTTACTGGGCAGCTCCTAATAAAAGACTTGGGGGATTATGTTATTATAGCTTGTCTTCAAGATGCAAAGGGTCTAGGAAAGGGAAACAAATATATAAACAACTTTAGCCCTGTTAGAAAACAATAGTTTTCCTAATGGGGGCTATAATAAAGAGTGTGAAATGCTCAAAGAAAGCAAAATAAAGAATCAACAAATAATAGCCCCCCACATAACTATCCCCCTTCCAGATTTTTCCACACACCATAATCTAGTAATAAATGAAAGATAAATTTTTTTTCCATCCCTGAATACTAAAAGGGCATCTTTTCTTATAAATTTCTGCCAATTCAGTCCATCATTTCATTCCACTGATGAGAGGATATAACCTACTTCAGACTGAAAAAAATTTGTGTTTTTAGCAATAGCAATATCATAATAATGTTAGTGTACTAGTAGGGTGGAAAATGTATTAGTTTGCTTAAAATCTTGCCTAGAAAATTGGTTGGCACATTTTACATATATATGATGAATATTTGAGGAATCAATGAATTAGTTAATACTAAAATAATATGGCACAGCATCATAGTATATATTGTTCTGTCAAATACTTCAAATATACAGTTATGAATGTTACTCAGTGAAAAGAACAATAAGGTTATTGGAACTGGAAGAAATAATACTAATATACAACATCCATTGTTTAAATAAGTTGAAATCTATTTCAACACGTAAGAATTTAACCTAGGTAAACTGGCTTACTATTTACTCAAGACAGATACCAAGTTTCCTTTAACTATTCCCTAGTACTTAAACTTTTAAACACAGACTAAATTTAGTATATAACCTTTATAGACTTTCACTAAGAATGAGAGAAAATTGATAATTATTTTCAATGGGCACTCACTTAACTTTGGTTTACATATTTTGCAGTTGCATTAATCTCACTTTTTTTTAATGCTACTTAAACTCCTTTATTCAACTTGCATGTTGACCTATACTAAAGGAAAGAATAAAAGACAAGGTTTTTCTAGGAGTAATGAAGTCACCCTGACCTGCATGGAATTAAGTAAGTCCATAAACTTTTGGAAACCACAGTGCCATTGCTACTGAAAATGCTGTATCATGATCAAACCACATCAGTTATTCCACTTTGCTACAATGGTTCCTTGAATACACAACCATTGATGAAGCTGTTGATGTATTGTTTGAGTTTCATGATGCAAGTTTCCATGAAACATGAAAGGCTTTAATTGCCCATAGATACCATTTTGTTTATTGCTTATCACAACCAGAAAAGTTTGTGGACAACATTTTGGAGCACTTTGTAATCAGATTCACTTTTGATCAACCAAAACGTGTCCTTCCCTTCCAGAGACTTGCAGCTTTTAGGGTGTCAGCTACAATGATGACTGCAAGAACATCAGGAAGGTGGAAAGATATTTCAAATACCACATAGGTTTTTCTAACATCAAAGCACTTATTTCTGAAGGAGGCTTAGACTACTTCAGATCATTTCCTCCCCTCTCTGGACTGGTGCCTGTCTTATTGGACACCTTTATATTGCATGTAGAGAGGGGTATTTATAAATTCTGTATCTCCCAAGAATTAAAGCATGAAGAACCATCACATCACTTTTTCTAGGCCCTCAGCAAATATTATTTTGAGAGAGTGAAAGAGAAAAGCATACCAAAGGCATTTGGATACAATAGAGGTTTTCCTTATCCATTTTACAAGGAAAAAAATGTGAATTCAATAGCAATAACAAACTAAATTCTGTGAGTTGGAAAAATGTATATTATAAACTGATTTTCTGTTGTGTGAGATTGAATTACTTTTGTTAAACTGCTTTACAATTCAATATCATTTCCACCTCCCCATGATTATTAGAAGGAAGGGAAACACAGAATTGGTATTTTTCAAGATTTCTACTTTGAGTACATGAGTCATAATAAAGAATCCATTACATTATATTTATATAATTATTAATAGTAAATTTAGTAAATAATAAATAAACTAATAAAATTAAGACAAAAATTTATTTTTCACATATACAAGTAAATATAATTTATATGAAAATATCTATGAGAAACTTTTAAAAAACAAAATCCATTAGTCTTGCTAAACATAGAAAACTATAAAATAAGCTGAAAATAAATCAAGAATTCATACTAAAAAATAACCACATATTTCGCAACAAAACTGTGAAGTTATCACATCAATCATCTCACCAAAAACTACTTTTTCTTTCTCAGTTGAATGTCTTAGAGAGAGTGAAAATTATCCATAATAAAACTAATGTAGTCAAAATTTAGAGGATTGATAATGATACTCAGCATACTTTAAAAATCATGATGCACAAAAGATCATCAAAATATACTGTTGCATCTAAGCTTCTTTGTTTTCTTTGTTCAATACATGCAAATTCTGTTAAATTCAAACTAAACATGACAATTTAATTTGTGATGTGCTATTTATTTTGTACCGCATTATACTGTGTATGTTGTCTCTTCTATTTGTAGATTTTCAGTAAGTGAACATAGGGGAGGGAAAGAAAGGGGTCAGAACTGACAGCAAAACTGAATCAGTACATCCCATGCCAATGAAGTAATGAAAAACCGCACTGTTCTTACAGCGGCAATAATGAATATAAATAGACAAAGGACTTTGAATAGCTTCTGGGAGAAAAAGAATGAAGCATCCATTTCAAGAAAGAACCTTTTTCTGCCATCACAGATAGCTTTGTGGACTGGCTAAATTAGCCATATAACAATTTCATGCTTTAAGAACAGTCTTTTAAAGACAGCTCTCACATATTTTTATTTAGGGATTTCATTTAATAATAGGAACTTTACTTGTTGTATTAATATACACACTCAAATCTCTCTTTTCCTCTTTCCCTACATCTTTTTCTCCCTTTTTCTTTAATTGTGTGTGTGCTTGTGTGTATATGTGGCTGACTTTTGATCAATATTGTTAAAATACATTCAATACATTTTAACATATTAGTGGTACAATTTCTTGAAGGCCCTAAAAGGAAGTCCAGTTTTATACTATATGAAAATAAGATAGTATATTGAAATATGCATTTTCCATGATTTAAACCCCAATTTCTGGTTTGTGATCATTTTACTTAGGAGACAATATCTCAACGAATATTATATTTTCAAATCCTATAGGTATGATTACTTATGTTTTATTAAGAAATATCATGAGGATATGTTCTATCTTATCAATTAAATGTCAGAGAGAGTAGTGTATTTGTAAATATATTAGGTTATTTCTACTGATTGTTTTTAATTAAAAATAAAGATAATTATTTGAAAATAATTTCAATGGTAGACTTAAGTGCTAATAATCCTTAATTTTTAAATTTCCAAAACTATCTACAAAATAAATGACAACATATTAAATATATGGCAGATTGTCACTGAGCTATTTTGTGGTTTTGCAAAAATTCTTAAAACCATGTGGTCAAAATGCAACAGACAAAACATCCTGTTCTATTTCTGAAAATATATTAAAAATAACCCATGAAACTACACATTAAACTAAGTGTATTATATTTGAGAATTTAGATGTGCTTATGTAGTATGATACTATAAATGGATAATTTACTGGATAAATCATATAAAATATTTTTATTTCCTCTATGTAAAAAAAATGACAACTTTATTTAAGTAAAGAGGGGGAAATTGTATATAATATGTAAACTTCAATAAGGATTTGTTCTGGCTCAGTGTGTATATATAGTTTTTAAGAAAAAAATACATGTGGATCACTATAAATAGACACAATATATATTTAAGTTTGTTAGTACAACTCTTCTGTGTTTATCTCTTAATAGAAAGTCAAATGTAGGTTTCCTTCAACTTGACACAAGACACTGCTAAGATTTGTTTGATTCAGCTCTGAAGAAGAAATTAATTGTGTGTTACATATCATGAAGAAGAATTTTACTATAATTTATTATATATTCCAACATGTATATGTTAATGCCTATCAGTTTTTACAAATATAATTTATAGTTGTTCATTTCCTAATATTAGAGAATGACACAGATGTTTATGAAATATTGAACAGTCAAAATTTCAACAAAATTTTGGTCTGCAATATAAAGGATGGGCAAATGAATTAAATTAAATTAATTAATATTAAAATATTTAGTTTTCAATGCCAGACCTGTGTACTTCAGAACAACAGCAACAATGATATTAAAATGGAGCATAGATGGAAACCTGGAAAAAAATGAATCAGGTTT
Organism: Uropsilus gracilis; assembly: GCA_004024945.1. Lineage (NCBI taxonomy): Eukaryota > Metazoa > Chordata > Mammalia > Eulipotyphla > Talpidae > Uropsilus > Uropsilus gracilis. The sequence continues at coordinate 92,499 of PVHY01000031.1, forward strand.
CATCCAAACAGGATCTGAGCGATTGTGTTGAAATTCATGTAGTAAAACCTAGCAGTTCTAGACAGTAAGTGTATTATCTGAAATAGCATAATTATTTCCTCTCTAATAAATACTCCATGCTCTTTCCAGAAGGGTGGGCAAAGGAACTAATTCTTTGTCTTTATGCAAACCCCACCTAGAAAGAACACTAGTGGTAATAACCACAGGTCAGTGTATTTCAGAGTAATATACCAGGTGCGCACATTATCAAAATACCTGCATTATAGTTCTATTCTAGTTGGTGTTTGTAATTGTGAGGTTCTTCTCAACAGGAAACAAATCCACAGAGAACAGAAATAATTTATTTTAAATACTGTAAACAACAGAGAGGCTCTACTTCACAGTGAGATTCTGTGCATCTTAAGATCTCACAGCGCATCACAACTGAACATACCATATTGATGAAAAGATTTTCATTTCAAATTATGCCTCAAGAATGACCTTCAGCAGAGATTTATCAAAGAGCTTTGCTTCTTACTAGTAATTACTAAATATTATATGTTCATGACATAATAGTTCTATGAAATTACAAATCATTGTACAAATCTATGTCAGTGCTACATTTGATACATATAAAATCTAAAATTTATACATATAAAATCTACATTTGATACATATAAAATCTTATATATATTTTTTGTGTCCAGATTTAGCTCTGGACACAAACCTTCACAACTACAAACAACTAATATTTGGAATAATTAAATATCTATGATTTTTGTACCACTTACTAGTAACTAAAATTTATTTGCATGGAGAAGACACACAAAGTCAATAGACCTAATCATTTCATTCATGTGAGGGAAGATTTTCATTTCTGTTTGCAGGCTAGTTTATGAAAAGCAGCTAAATAGAATTTAAAGAAATGCAAAGAAAAGCAAATGTTTCAGTGAACCAACATTTGGCCCTATACCTTTCTTACAGAATTAGCATTTATGGAATGCTGGCAAATCCGAGTTATGGTTTTAAATGCTTCGTTATTAACCCAGTCAATTTCTTATCCTCATTTTAGTGGTAAGTCACAGAAAGGTTAAGCAGTTTGCCCAACTCACTGTATTAGTTAGCATCCTAGCTTTCTACTCAGTCTACTTTCTTAGTCCACAAAATACTCAGTGTAAAGTTGAAGCCAGTAACTAGAACACTGGAAAAAAATTTGATCAATTGTGGGAATGATTACACACAGACTCTAATTTGAGTGAATTATTATAAGGCACATTTAAACTTGAATGTCTCTTCTTTTTCATTATTTTTTCTTAGGATATCTACAACACAGAATTGCTTATTCTCAGAATATATCGCTTTCACACTTTTGTGCTTCCGAGTGAAGTTATAGTTCCTGTTGTTTATTTAGTTTATCATAGAGTACACAGTTGAGAATATGTTCACACATGAAAATTTGGAATAGCTCTCCTTACTACTTGCTATAGTAAATTATAAAATATGAAACTTCTGCTTAAATGTTACAAAATATTACAAAATATGATGTAAATTTTGAAGTATGCTGTAGGCCACTTAAATATTATATTGAGACTATAATTTGTAAGAATAAGTGAATTTTGGAGAATAATTATTAACCATTTAATATAGGATGAAATGTCCATGAAAAAACAAATATGCTAAAACTGAACCTCAAACATACTTGATTCAATGGGGGTTCTACCTATGGTAGCTATTATGTGATTCTGAATAGGAATACTATTGATAAATACAGACTAAAATTTAACAAAGCTTCCACCTGTTAATAAAATTGTCTACATTAGTGTTGACTTAAATCTTAGATGAAATAAATTAGATTTTGATGTTCTGCATTTTAAATTTTTTTCTTTGAAATGTAAATCTATGAGCTATTTAGTCAAAATCACAAATTTCCTTCAATACAAAACTTTTTGGTGGTATACATGAGATGAGAAACCATTTTTAAATCCTTCCATGTAATTTGCAAAGCTCATTTTATATCTAATAGAACATTCACATGTTTCATTTTCCACAACTGAATAAACAAAATAATCACAGATACATTTTAAGGAAGATACAAAGCATAAGGTATACCAGCAAATCATTAACAGTTCAAAACTTAAAAGAGGGTATGGGGCAGTTTTCTCCTCTTTCAAGCAAGCACCTCTTATATTTTATATTTCTTGTTAAATTTTCTTTAATAAGCTTTAATGGCACTAGAGACATGTTAATTGAACTTAATGTTGGACATACATAAATATCTGACATCGGCTTTCTTGAATAATGGGAAATAGTTTGAGTTGTGAGAGGTTACTGGAAGTCTCAGTGGATGTTGAGACTATTGCTCTGTACTGCTGTGTCTGTGTGGGAGTCATACATCTACCAAAGTGACAACTACTTTGTAATGTTTTTGATACTTTTGCCTCAGTTGCAAGCTAGGCTACACATAATATTAAATGAATTAAATAATATATGCAACAAAATTAAAATATGCATAGGTAGTATCTTGTATTTAGTATCTATTTGTTTGTTTACTTGTTCTACATTTTTGCAGTTCCTGTATTTCTCCAGTCACCATGTTACCCATGACTCATCACCAATTTCCAATATTTAGTATTTAATGGAAATTGGTATTCTTATTCTGACTGTCCATACTCCCCATTTCTGATTAATAGTAACATGCATTAGGTTGACTCAAACACCTCTTTTGGCACAAGCCAACTTCTACTGAATTTAAAAATTTGAGAGTACAGTGAGTCCAAGTTAAAATTTGAATGGAATCTGTCTGATTTATAGAGAAATGAAAAAATAATACATTAATCTATCATTTCCCTTGAATGTTGGGGTAGTTTGTTGCATAGCAACAACAGCAACAAAAGACTAGCAATCTTCTCTGCACCCTTTATTCATTTATTCTTATTCATTTTATGAGTAATGCTTATAACATTCAATAAGCAATTGTGAGAAAAGCGAATGAAATCAATATTTGCTAATATATCTACAATTTATTGTTGCATTTACTTTGTGCCAAAAATGTTCCAAACATTCATTATACATGAATTATCTCAGTTAATTTCTTTCCTTGTAACAATAGCAATTGTGAACCCTGCCTTTCTGACTGTGAGGAAGGTACGTTCATAATCACAAAAATGGGGTTGGTTTGTTTCTTCCTGTGGAATTTCCACTGAAAGTAGTGAAAATCCAAGTGGTGCAAACACTGAATTGAATTAACAGTTAACTTAGTAAAGATTATTACTCAATTACTTGGCACTCTTACTCCTTACTCTCCATCTCATACAATTAGTATGTATTTTTTTATTGGATTCCATACAGTTAACTGTAGACACATATCTTTTTTTTCAATGTCAGTATATGTCAACTGAGTTCTACATTTTTCTCATTATAAATTTTTTCTTTCTTTTTTTCATTTTAGTTGCATTGGTTTACATCATATGATTTGGAGTTACAATATCACCCCTCTTCAGACGTATGTTACCACACTACACCCAGTGTCATTAGTAACACTTTTCAGAAATACATTGTATTTTTAATTTCATGATTATTTTGTAGGGCACAAAAACAGACTGAATATTACTAATTTCTAAAAAGTAACCAGTTTATGATAGATATGGAGTTTAATTTAGATTTTCCTTTGACTGTCAACATCATCCAAATTTACTCCCTGTATTATTATTTAAAAATACAGCCAGGCCAGGCACTGTGGCTCGTGCTTGTAAGCTTCAGCCTATGAATTGGCCAGGGCTAGGGATCGCAGTTCAAGTCCCGCCTGGGGCCCGTAGCGAGACCTAGTTCCAAAAAATAGCTGGGCGTGGTGGCGCATGCCTGTCATCCCAGCTACCTGGGAAGCTGAGGCTGGGAGATGGCTTGAGTCCGTGGTACCCCAGGCAACGAGAGCCCAAGGTCCCACGGGCAAAATAGCGAGACCTAGTCTCAAAAAACAAACAAACAAACAAACAAACAAACAAACAAACAAACAAACAAAAAAAACCCCTACAAAACAAAACAAAAAAAGCAAACATAAAAATATAGCCAAATAAAAATTAAGCAGCTCTATAGTGTCACATACATACACATGTAAGGACATTATTCTATGAGATGATTTACTTTACTAAGGTAAACTTTATTGACACTTTATGACAATTGAGCTTAATAATAGCTACCAATAAAATTCAATTGCTAATCGAAATATTATTTGCAATAGAATTTAACATGGATTTATTTATACATACAGATTGCCCATGAGAAAGCCAATTTCATAACCATTAAGGCATACAAATTTCTAATTCTAATAAAAATACAAAAAAACCAACAGAGAAATCTTTATCTAATGACTTCAAAGAATATGCTTCTCCACTGGTATATAAACTATGTCTATTTTGCCCAACTAAGATCGGTGAGATTTTTGGATTTATAATCATATGGAATCTATTATACACCAGAGCCCAAAGTAAAACTAGCAAAGGAAAAGATTAGAAACTCTCATCCCAGATGTCTAGCTCAGCGGTACCTGACTCAGAGGAATAGTATACTGACATAGCTTATCATTTTGACTGATGTCCTGTTTCTGTCTCAGAAAAAAAGAACATTTTCCTTCCCCTGTCATCTGTGCAAGCTAAAGCAGGCTTTTGACTCATTCTAATTATCAAAACTGCTTTCTCACTTTCATTACATGTCGCTGGTCTCTCTGCTGAACTACATTGCTTCAGCAATTTTGGATGCTGGTTAATGGGCCTTCTATCACACATATTTGCATTGCCCATCCTCACTTCATTGTGAAAAAAAAAAAAAAAAAACACAATTGCAAAATGTATTTCTATGGCCATTTAGCCTTCAATTTACATTCTATCACCCATGTATTTATGTCATTACTTGTATACTTTAGTTCTTACTTATGAAAAATTATCTGCGTGATTTTATCAGATGTACATATACTGCTTTGAGAATGTATGAATTTTATAGCTAGAAGTGCATTTCACAGCAAGGAATTTTGTAGAAAAATAGTTTGGGGAAAAAAAGGAAAGGAAACTTAAAAACAAGCCAATGGCATTGGTTTCCTATGTTAAGATAGCTGTTTTTAACAAATAATGACACCAAAGTTGGTAGAAATTACAAATAGGATAACAAAAAAAAAGAGGAATAATGGTTAAAAAATCATAATGGATTATAAAGAAGGGTTGGGCTGATGGTCCTTAATGGGATACCATAATCTATTGATTAACATCAAGGAACAGACATATGCTCTTTCATAAATCACACTGTATGACACTTCCAGAAATAGAATATTATTCTAAATGGACCATCTTTCTGAGCCAGTAGGAGAAGTCTACATAGATCTCTTTAACATGTGTGTGGCCATTTCATCCATTAGATTTTTTTGCATTACAAATAATTCCACGATAATTTATGTGAAATATACAAACCCTGGCTTCCTGGGGCCAGGAAGTATGGATAATAATATTAAAGAGGAAGGACCATGGCATTCATATTTCTGCCCAAGGCAGATTCACTTTGAGCACAGAACCTAATCAGGAAGTGGCTCTTCCATCTTAAGGAACAGAGTATAAAAACTCTTTTTCATCACCAGAGGACACAGGAAAATCTCATTTCATCAAACTTGGAAAGTACCATGCATATAACAAGAGCAGATCTATTCCATGCATCTGTACCTGGTGACCAGTGAATTGCAGAGACTAAAGAAAAGCAGAGCCTTCATAGAAACACATATAAAAGTCTGGTATTGTCAGGTAAATACTGCAAAATCACTGATGAGCTCGAACATTTCTGTAGATAGTATGAAGGATCTAAATCAAATTCCCAACATAGACACAAGATCAGGGAAGGTGTGACAAGAAAGGAAATAAGAGAACCTCAGAAAGAAAAGGAATTGAATTTGGACAGGAATACAAGTGACTGCTCTAAACACACTTAAGGATTTTTGGTTGTGTAATTTGTATATGCTAATAAATTTGTCTTAGAGAATATAAGCATAGTACTCCTATGATAGAGCATTTAGAATTTTCAAATATATATTCCGTGCTTGCCCTTAAAAAAGTCATGGAGTTATATTTACAATTCCCATTAATACTCATTCTGTCCCAAGTTTGCACGCGCGCACACACACACACACACACAGACAGTATAAAAGAAATCTCAACTATTGAGCCCCATTTCTTTGTTGTAGTGAGGTCACTCTCAGAGTTACCAGAATAATTTTCTAGAAAAAGCACTTAAAGCACCTACAGAGAATAAATCCCTAATAAAGATACTTCAATAAGATTCTTTACTGCTCTTACTCATATTTGAGTGGGTTTCTAGAAGGTTCTCTGACTTTATATACATAGAATTTAACATAGACAGCCTTGATTTTATGAATCACTCACATTCATTATTTTAAATATAATGTTGTTATAATCCTTTAATGAGCCAGACTTAAGTTATAAATTTATTGTAGTAAAGCTCATAAAGTAATTGATGTAAAACTGACTTTATACCTTTATAGTAAATGTGTCCTCTTTATACACAAAGCAATAAATTGATTATGACAATTATTCAGATAGAATGAATAGTTATGATCAAAGTTAACTTTTAGATAGATTTTTTTTACCACAAGTAATTTCATTCCCTGTCCTATTATATATGATGACAGGCACTGTCCTTTGGAGTGAAAAATGAATCTTCTTCTTTTTTTTTCATTTGAATAAGTTCAAATAAAATGCTATCTTTGAAATATCACATAAAAATTTCTATGCATGCCTTCAGGTCACTGGTGCCTGCATGTTAAGTAGCTCGTTGCTACCCTCTTACCATCCATCCCAGCCAAACTACACCAACCCAGCTTTGTACACCACTCTGACTTCCCTTTACGTTGGCGTATTCCTTGTTTGAGCTGGCACTAATCGATCAATACGCTCATACTTCAGCTGTTCAAGCAGCAGCTAACCAGGCAGCCACAACAAACACAATTCTGGCAGCTCCTAACGTGTGTCTCTGTCTGTAATTCAGATGCTGTTTGCAAAGAGTTTACATGTAGACCACGTCGCTCTTAGAAAGCGCAGTGCTAGGATTTTCAACAGAAAGCTTATTAAGCACACGGTCCTGCAAATTGAATCATTATAAGTAGTGGCTCAAAATAGTTTGGGAAGACAAGAGCACGTGGTAAGCTATTTTTATACACAAAACTAATATTTTCTTGACCAAGATCATTGCTACAGCGAGTGATAGCGTTCTGGCAAGAGGCACTGAGCATTGATTCAATTAAATACTATGTCATTTACCTATAAGAACAGACTGATTTCTTTCCAATTTAAATGATAGAGGTCCAGGACAGAAGTATAGATGTGTGTGTATAACGGTGTGTATAACTAGATCATTACATTTCTTTCTTCTCTCTGTGTGTTCTTCATTCCTATAACTTTATTTGGCAGAAAACATAATTAAGTACAACAAGGGATGAATATATCTACTCAAACATGATGTACAGTTCACACTGTAGGAAACAACTGGTGTCATTTCAGTGTAACCAGTCATAGTTCCATATGCCATTGTGGTAGGAAAAAAAATATTTTTTGCACTATTAAAGCTTATACTATACCAGGTTATACAAATATTGAGAAACCACATATGAACAAAATGTTGTATTATGGTAGGCCATATCTGAGCAAGGAATTCTCCCTGAGGAGCTAAAATTAAAGCTGGATTTTGAGATTTTCGGATTTTGCCTGTCAAGGAAAGGAGGAGGGGTGAAGAAAGAATACCAGTGAAGGGAACACACAAGCCAGTATAGTATGAGGTATGATGATATAAATTAAGGGAGATGTATTCTTCATAGAAAAGAATGAACTGGAATAATAAGGCAATACTATATCAATAGGTAACAATAAAGTAAATCAGGTAATAGAATGTTGACTGAACTATTAGAGAACAAAGGGAGACAAAAGGGACATTTTAAATATTGGAACTGGAAATGGAATAAAGTAGAATAAAGAGTCAAAAACAATGGTGAAGAGAGTAATTAAGAGTACTATAAGTGACAAGTGTTAATATGTTATTGGTATTTATCTGACATGAAGTCAAAAAGAAAATATAGATTTTCCCCAAATAAGCAACATACTCTTCAATATTATCTGAATTGCTAATTATAGGAACATTTCCAGGAAATATAGGATAACAGATACATAAAATAATTTGACTACTCAGGCAATATAAATCTAAAGATGTAAAGGGTATTGATCTAGCTATTGGTTATATGCCTTGTAAAGAGATCTTATAGCTAATCTTAAGTATTTTACAATGAAAATAGCATGATGATTTTATGTATATATGTGTGTATATGGAAATATACATCTGACACATAGGCTATTAATGTAAACAAAAATTAAGGCCATAATGTATTTCCATTCGTTAATAACATTCCAGTGGTTATTCATTATACAAAGTAAATCGTATTTTCATTAGATGACTTCAATTAGCGTATAACCAACAAAGTATGCATTTATGCATTATGAAATGTGAGTAATGTAGATTTGCAGTGATCTATATTATATCTCTCTAAAGAGGAAGATTGTCATTATTCTAAGATAGACAAACCAATTAAGGTGCAGAAATAGAAAACCCCATATTCAATTATGTACACAAATGTGTGTACATTTATCTTTCTGTGTGATACTTGAATATCATCCTAAAATCCTCTTCAAAAACCCTGAGAACTTTTATTTTGTTTACAAATGCTTTTCTTCCTTTCAACTTTCAGAGTAAATTTGCAAAACTGAGGCTTTTAGAAATCTTGCCTTTTTTTGTTCATCTCAGTAGTCCTGGAAAGGCTAGTAATATAAAACATTTCATTTCAACATTTTTCACTTGACTTGGCTTAGACTGATATCAGGTGACATTGTTAGTTGGGGTGTAGAATGTTGTTTGGGGAAGGGGAGAGGAAAATAAAAGGGTAACATTATCATTTCAGAAGTGGCTACATTTGGGGAGTACCAAACGTACTTGTTTTCATTTAAAATAACAACTGTAGGAATGATGCCGGTTTCTGGAGCTCTCAATATCTTATTCCATTTTAAAGAATTCTCTGTTACTTTCAGATATGAAAACACTAATAGGGCTTGAGAAGTGCTCCACATGAGTAATATTTAAGTCATTAAGGTCAGAGTTATATGAAAATTTTCATGCATAAAGAGATGAGTTTGTAACAGCAAAGTGTTCCTACTATGTCTTCTCATTTGTAATACAGAATTATGCTTGCTTCGTCCATATTTTACTGTGAGAGTATGTGGTTGCAAACATGTGCACATAGGAACCATCTCATACATCTTAGAATCAATCGCTCAATATACTTTGCAGTGCTTTGCATTTAAAAAAAGTATGCTCAATGCATTTGTGCTCAGTTTTTAAGCATTTCAGTTGAAGAGCAGGTTTAAAGATCAGTGCTTATTCTGTGAATATAATGCTTTTTGTACTTAGAAATAGAACCCCAATATGCAGGGATTCAACAAACAGACATTCTTACAAATCTAAATAAAACAAATAGAAGTAGGTTTTCAAGAACAACTACATACATAAAGTTTAAGGTACTTATACTGGGACAGAGTATTAATGTTAATTGAATTTTCCCTAAGTATTCTCACTTGAAAGAGGGAGGGAAAGCAAAATCAAAAACAAACAGTGCACATATACAGATGTTTAATTGTGTCATAAATACACATACGCACATACACCTCTCCCACCATTTTTCTCATTAACATCACACACACCTACGTCCCACGAACCTTCTCACTAAAATCTTCTCACTTTCTGGATTATACTTGCAGGTATAATTTAAAAAGATGCTTAGAATAAGTTGTCTAAAAAATCTTTAAAAAGAATTCAGATATATCACTTCAAAAACCTAGTACATAATTAAATACATATGATGGATTTTACTGAGTGCTTAATGCATGTAAAATTTCCTTTGACAATTCAAATTTAAACTCACTTTAGTTCTTATAAATCTTGCAAGGGTATAATTGACTTAACATTTTCTTTTTCCAAAACAGCTAATATATTACTTTCATTTCTATCTGAATTTTCATACAAATGAGAATAAGAAATAAAAAATAAAAAGACAACCTGGTAATAATCAACAGAGAAACAGCTTGGGAAGATGAAATGCATTATTTTTTCTCTCGTGTGCCTTCTTTTGTATAAGTTTTTGGTGGTTTTGAATATGATTCATTACAACCAACACAGTAAATAGGGTGAATTTAATTTTAGAGTTGAAAGTATTGATAGGAATCAACAAAGAGAATGCTTCAGGTAGAAATTAACAATTTTTTCTCTGGAGATTATGAAACCAATTTTCCACATGCCAAAGATATAGGTAAATGCATATGCAAAGCTATCTAGATAGGAGAGTACTTTTCTATAACTGTAAGTACAAACAATCTATATTAGACCGCAATTCTGTTTCCCTGACTCAGCTGAGCTTATGACTTGGCCAGAAAATTAGACTGGAGTGAAAAGAGTAAGGATATTTGGGTTGCAGTTCTGATGGTTCTCCAGAAGCTTGAATTAGCATCTGTTAATTTATCTGCAATCTTCTATGGCTCAGTTTTTCATTTTAGAAAAATTGAGAGGATAAAATTAGATTATCCATAGTATATCCAGGAACTCTAAAATTTTGTCTTTGAATTACGGTTCTTATCCATATGAGAAAGAATAATAAGGAATAATCTGTTTTCTATCAAGAATCCCCCACATCATTATACTCAAAAAACAGGAGTAAACAGATCCCATACCCAAGTTAAAAAAATCATATGAGAGCATTTTTTCTAGGATCAGTTTTCTCATCTCATCACCCTCTTTCTCATCTCATTCTCATTGAAGTTCTTTGTCTGCAGACAGACTTCGGCCCTCATTTACAGTTTAGATTGACATTGACTGAATAACTTCCCATTAGTTTTCTCCAATCCTGTTTCACTCCCAATGATCTATGTATTGAACCCCTGTATATAAGCTAAACCTCTCTTTCACATTGAATTCTTCTTTTAGCCCTCAGTTACAATTTTTCCAGGTCTTCTTCTTCTTTTGCTATTATTTGATCATTGCGCTGATACTAGATTACAACACAAGGTATAATTTAGAGGTATAAGGTCACAGCTCTCAAATGTATGTTACTGCACTGCATCCACCAACAAAACACCACTTTTATCTTCTCCTTGGCACCTTACCTGAACTAGAGAGATCTGAGCTAGTATTTGACTAAGTTTCAAACTATAATTGCATGAATGTCTATGTATCTGTCTGTTAGTTATGATAGTGTTTATCTGACATACATGTCAGAATGAGAACCATACTCAGTCATCCTCCCTCCTTCCATTCCTCTTCCATTTAATCTGCAGTGTACCTTGGCTTACATGATATAGACACAGGGTTAACCTTTATTAAACGTGAATCAATCACATTCCTTTCTTGCAAGAAGAAACAGGTACATGGAGGTAGCTAGTCACAATGCATTAATGAAAATACTTGTAGAGGTATGCATCAAGTCATCTTTCCAAGTTGATAAGGTGAGTAAGAACATAGAATGTGGAATGTAAGGGAATTTCCTACTTCCCTTACTTGTTTAGTCTTGAAGAACTTTCATAGCTTCTTAAGGAGTCAATCTCCCACTTGTGGAATAGAGGAAATAATATTCTTCTCTTTATTGCTGGTTAGATTTAAGCAGATAGTTTTGTTACCTGACCTAGTAAATATCCTCAACATAGAAAACAAAAAATAAATTGTGTGATATATTTTTATAGATATCTATATGCTATCATGCATTTGTAGGTGTCTTCAGGTAAAGGTTCTCATCCATTGTCACACACTTTCTCTAACCTGTATAGTGCTTGTAGTAGATACTTAATAACTATTTTAAAAGTTGACTACTTATGATTAATGTTTGTCTTGGAGAAGTCCTGACATTTTTCTTCCTATATGATTTACCTATCCAGTGCAAACAGATAAATTCTCTTAAGTCAAACTCAGACCCATGTTATTAGTAAGTCACCATAACCTCATATTTGTCCTTTATAGACAAGTTAAGCATACACATCACAACACCCAAGTCCTTCAGTAGAGTGTACCAACATTTCCCAACTGATGTCAAATGACAAATGAAATTATTATTTCTCACTCTGTATTAAGGGCTAAATTATGTTCTCACCAAATTCAAGTCTTTACTCCCCTCCCCCAGAATGACTATTGAAAGTTCGATGGGTGTTAAGGGCAACCTAATCCCCTAGGGCCACTGTTTATCTGATGAAACACCATGGGTATGCTCAGAGAGAAAGGGCTGTGTGAGGACACAGTAAGAAAATGGGTGTCTGCGTGTTGAGCAAAGAAACCTCAAGAGAAACTAGATCTACCCACACCTTGATCTTGGACTCCTACTCTCCAGAACTGTGAGGAAGTTAAGTTTCTTTTGGTTAAGACACCCACTCTATTTTGTTATTTTGTCCAGCAAAATAACATGCTTTGCATGAAAATGCTGTCAAATGCCAAGGCAGAAGGGCAACTAGAAGCTGTTATATTTCATGATAGCAAAACAAGGAAGAGAACCACTATTTATATTATATGCTTCCTACCTACCAGTTAATTGACTTTGCCATCAACATAAAGATAAAGGGAACACACTGATGTGAATCCAGGCAGTTTGTTACCAAACTCCATGTGATAAGTTCTGGCATCGGTTAGCTTTGTGACTCTGTAAAAATGGGTCAATCTCTTTGAGTCCCTGCAAGTTAAGCATAGCAAGATTTGCAGGACTGAGTTTCTAGGAGGTTTAGTATATACAATATAAACAAACTGACATATACTCAGTGTTTAATATATGATAATTGTTATTACATGGAATTCTCTCAATGCAGTGTCAAATTGGGCTCAATGTATATTTCACTGACATAGTCTTGTTATTAATTTTGATTTTTCCAGTAGTCAATAATAACTTGAAACAAAAACTTCCCCTGGGATGATAATGCTATATAACACCAGGAACTGAAATCTAGCCAGTTATCTTGACCTACCATTCTGACAGTGATGTCACTGAGTGGGAAAATTGGCAGCAGCTAGGACATAAAATACAAGATCCTGACTCCATTTTTTCTTTTTTCTAGGGAAGAAACAGGCACAGGGATGCCTAAATAGAAGTATATGAAGGATTCTGAGTTACAGTGCCACCTCCAAATCAATTTCATTACAATAATCTATGGTGTAAAAGACTTCTAGAAATCATGCATTTATTTTAAGAAGTGCTTTATATACGGTATATAAATTTCATTAAAGGACAAACTAATAGTGACACATAGAATCAGTATGTTGACTCTCAGGTAACTTTATCTTAGTTTAATTTAAAAGAAATATCCTATATCATAATTAAAACAAGAATCTTAATAAATGAAAAGGAAATATAAGAAGACAGAGTCTAGCCTGCCTTTGAGTTAGGTCAGTTATTTTTTCCATTATACTTTCATTATCATAGCTGTTGGATTTATCAGGTAGGTAACAGCTTGAATATAAAGACATTGAGAATCAATAGGGAGACTTAAAACAAAGACTAATTATGTAATTTGAAGAAAAAATAGACACATTCACACAGAAGTGTATATCTATTAAATAAGAAAGAAAGATTTTGCAAAAATGATACAAATAACCCAGTGTTTTATAAACTAAAAACAAACAAACACATATCACCTATTTACAATAGTTTAGTTGATTATTAGGATGACACAAATTTGAGAAAAGTGCATTTTCTAAAGCAAATGGTACATCATGGTGATATAAAGGAAAGAAGGGAGGGCCGGAAGATCTTATATATTAATTTTATATGTTATATATTTATATATGTGTGTATATATACACATATACATATTGTATGTATAAATACACATATACACATACATACACAGATATAGACACACAAACATGCATATTTATGAACAACCTAATGGAAAGAATGCACATGCATACTGACAAATAAAATCAAAGAAATACATTTATTTAGTAATATCTTTACAGTGATCACCTATGGACTTTTATAGAAAATATTTTTTACTATGGCATTTTCTTACTTATCTTTTCAAGTGTATAATAAACTCTAACAAATCTTATGACCAGAGGAGATCATGGATCATGGAAACTACTTACCTACATTGCTCTTTTCCTCACATTAACAAATGGTTATGATTTGAAGCAAATGGCATGTCCCCAGTTAAGTTTTACTCTGGCTACAGGTCTCATTTGTCTACATTTCACTTTATGGATAAAAATGTGAGCTTTGATTACTCCTATACCATTACTTAAACTTTTGCAGCCATAAAGGTATCTATTTGTTTTTAAAATCCAGACAAAGATTTAACTCAGCCTCCTGAGGCTGCAAATCCCACAGGTTGATTATATGCTACAAAAAGAAATCTAAATTTGCCACCCTTTAATTTAATTGAGAGTGTCTACTTTTACCCTGTATTTTGGGACAAGGTGAAAAGGAGGTTCTTCTCTAGGCCCTTTTTATATCCCTCAATTACTTCCTAATTTTTCTTTCTTTTTCCCTCCAGAGTCAGTGACCCAACTTTCTATTTTCATATATAGTTGATCATGTATTTTTCTACATTGGAAAGCTGACTCAAATCCTGGAAACTAGTAAATATAAAGTAGATTTTCTTGAATGTTTAAGTTAAATACAGTCTAAAGTGCAGAAATAATTACACTTACCCTAACTTTTCATGGTAACAAAGTAATTTTATATAATACCAATAATTGAGAATACTTTGGAGTCTCAGAGGGTGTTTTTTGAATATATGTTTTACTTGTGGTGTATGGTGAGATATGTATTATTATCGACATTCTGGCACTTCTTAGGGGCCTGAATGTTTGCTAGGTTATTTCCCTGCAACAGTAATTGTTTGCCCCTGGTCACCAACACAATGTAAAATACAGCACCTCATGAGAGCAAGATCATATCAAGATTGGTTAGGTAATAATTTCAAATATCCTGTTTACAGTAAAAAAAAAAAAGCAATACTACAACTACAAATGACCAAAAGTAAAACAAAAATTTTACTACATTATCAGTAAACATACATAACAGAAGGGTTCTAAATTATCAGAATATTTCCAAAACATTATAATACTGCACAAGACTTTTGTTTATTTTGCTATTAAAAAAGTATATCATTTCTTTGTGGGAAAACTCAGTTGCTTGCTTCACTCCCAGGTCTCTATTCAACAGTATGGGGCATTCTATTAGGATAAGCCTTATTCTTTTTCTTTTTTTCTTACAGAAGAGTGCTTACACACACACACACACATACATACACACTCATACTGAAATAACTTTTTAAAAGAATTAAAAATATTTTCTTATTATGCTATGTCATAAAACAGAAGAGACCTGAACAAAAGACAGAAGTTGTTGTGGAAGCTGGATAAAGCACAGATGCCTGATAAGTTTCCTAGAAGGGCCTGCAGAGAACAGTTCTGGGGTCAGTTAGTCAATTCTCAATAGAAAAAGAAAAGTTATAAAATCCCCTGCAGGTGCCCCCATTGAGCTATTCCTTTGGTTCCTATCCTTAATCATTCTTAGATTCAATACTCCAGGGAAAAGGTGAGGGTGTCAGGGAAGGACTCAGTAGACCAAAGAAATGTAATTTAAACCAGGTATAAAATCTACCCTGGGTCCGATCCTTATAACCACAATTAATAGCCTAAAATAAAAGGAACGAATATGGCACCAGAGATATTTAAAGCTAAGGTTTCCA
This sequence comes from Uropsilus gracilis, assembly GCA_004024945.1. NCBI lineage: Eukaryota > Metazoa > Chordata > Mammalia > Eulipotyphla > Talpidae > Uropsilus > Uropsilus gracilis. The sequence continues at coordinate 108,290 of PVHY01000031.1, forward strand.
CCATAAAAATACCCTGCCCGGTAGATCTATAATTCAGTTCTCTTATTATATCTTTGGCTTTCATACAAGTCAAGGTCCTTTTTGTTTCTGACAAAATACACCTAACTACTATATTTTATTTTTCACCTATAGCTATACTTTTACTAAAAAGATGACTATTAATTTGACTATCAATATTGAAGCCTGAGGATCTCATATTTTCAAATAATTTTAAAAAATTTGACAGATTGACATCTAATGCTAAACCTGAATAACTTGTCCCTAAGGCATAATGTTTTCAGTAATAGTGATCATAAAACATAACCTGAATATTTTTAAGGATTTAAAGGAAAATGTGCCTTTGCTGCAGGCAATGTTTTGGAGGGCCAGTCTACAGTGGAGCCATACTGATTTTCTGTTTATTTGTTTATGCGTTCCTTATCAGTGGTATTTGGATGAAGGGCAGGATTTTCACTAATGCTCTCCCCAATTCCATTTGCCTCTAACAGATGTTGTGAAATGCTTCCAGTCCCACTGCTGACTGTGCCTTGCTGATTTGCTTCTGTTTATCAGACATGCTTTCTGCTATCTCAGTATGACCTGTTTGTGCTTCTGTCATATCAACTAAAACCTTCCGTACCAGGAATATATGCATTTCTCCATACTGCCCATTGTGAATATTTTCCAGTCTTTAAGACCTATAGACTTTCACGGATTTGCTTTAACATGCATTTTTAAAAAACTGGTGAAATAGTGGTCATAGAGCTATCTTTCTCATGGAATATATCAGTAGATATTTTCAACTGTGTATCAGGATGTCTGGAATGTTTCTACTCTAGAGATGTTTGCAGATATCAGCATAGAGCCAAATGTCTGATTGCATATAACTTGATGCAGTATTCACTGAGAGACTTTCTCAAAAGTGGAACTATTACACAATATTTTTTGTTATATTATTTTACAAGTGATTTCTGTATATATCTTTCACCCAACCCTTGTCAAGAAACTGAAGAGGCCAGTATTATGAGCACTGTTTTGAAGATGGAAATATGCAGATGGCAGTTAAAGATACCCCCAAAGACAGTAATTTGTAAACCTTGGATTGTATCCACCAGTGTGTCCATCATAAACTGAGAAAGAGGATGGAGATGGAAAGAGAACACAGAGTCCAGTTATTTTGCTATGATAGACTCATATGGTGGCAATGATGATTGATAAGCAACTTCTATATTATTGTGTGATATTTTATTTTCTTTACAATAGGATTTTTCCTGCATTACCTCATTTAATTAACTGTAGATAACTGCATTATCTCATTTAATTCACTGTAAAAGGAACTCTTTTACTTATGCTATTGCCTTTCAAAGTATCAAAATTGTTAAGGTGGTCAAGATCACACCATCATTAATTTAGTTACAGGAGAAAACAGATGGATCACAATATAGTGAATGTTATTTTCAGTGATACTTTCAGGTAAAACTTCTGTTTGAGTTTAAAGATAAAAGTATTCGCTTCATCATATATATATGTATATATATATACTTATAGAATGAAAATATATATAGTATATATAATGGAAATACATGTATATATAATGGAAATATATATATAATGGAAATAACATTTCATTATATGTATTTATTTATATATAACTTTTATATTATATGCATTTTTATATATTCACATATAAATATATAAATAAATATAAAATATTGTTTCCATTTTTATATATATGATGAAGAGAATAGTATAAATATATATTTATTTTATATACTTATAGATAACATATATTTATAAATATATATTATATATGAATACAATACGCTATTTTATAATAAATATAATATATAAATATATATATGTGAGAAACTTCACCATATCTAAATTACATTTTTGTAATTTCTAATCTTTGGGAGACAAATATATTTCCCTGTTACTAAGGGATATTTCAACTCCACGAAATTTTCTACCTCCATAAAATGTATGTTCACAATATGTATTTTTAAGGGTCTGGAAGAAATGGAAAGAAGCCCCCAGTCATTTTCCCCTATGATATTTTGCTATGACTTTTTTTTTAAATAAGCGTGGAGCGAAAAATAGATCTTTTATTTTGACTATTTCTCAGGACAAGAGAGAAGCATACATTGCCTCGTTGAGAACCCCTAACATTTACTTAAGTTGTAATGAAATGAGTGTGATGGAAATGAATGTTCCTGACATTTTTCAGTTGCCATAAAATTCTTTTTCTGGAGGTTCAAAATAATATCTTGTGGTTGGCCACAAAAGACCATCCCATCCTGTTTTAAAATTAGGTAATATCTGTGGGAAATGAGAATACAGCCTCTAAATATGTGTCATTGGACAACAAATTTCCTACTACTCATTACTCTTTGACAGATAGATATAGAAGGAAACACATAAAAGTGACGTGGGACAGTGTAGTTCACAAAAAGCTTTGAAATAGTGATTTTTTTTTCTCTTCTCTCTCACATGCATACACAGAAGAGAATACTTTCCCCTTTTAATGACAAAATTACCTAGTGGAACAGGACTAGTATTGTGGATAGTAGAAGATACTTCATATAAATCCACTTCCATTTCATCATAGAAACAGAAAAAAATGAACGTGAAGTGAGGGTCTATTTGTATAACAGTATGGATGACTTAGAGGTAAACTTGGAAAGATATTCAATGGAATTGAGAGGAAGAAGCCCTCTTTACCTCTAGTTTATTCAACTCATTTGTAAAATAAAATTTGAGTAATCAGAGCTGTTTAAATTATTGTCTGTGAATTTCCTGGTTTAACTTGAATCCCTGGAAATGCATGTACAATTGTGGCAAAACTTTAATTTTGAGGAAACGTGAAATTTTCCAGTGAGACGGTATTTAGCATCATTGTACTCACAGAAAGTCTCATAACTCAAATATTTAAAAGCCAGTGGCCGAGATATTCCATAAGGACACTTTCAATAGGAATGTCCTGTCATTTCAATAAATAAATGCTTTCAGAGAAATGTAGCCAAATGTTTCTGGTGAATAAATACATTGCTATACTGGTAGACTGAAACCTTACTGAAGACATAAATGTGTAGCTTTTTTAATTCTCATTTTTTGCTCCCTCATTGCCTATCCCTACAATTTAATAAAAACAGACCTATTTTTATTCTTATATTTCACTAATATAAAGATTTGACATACATACACACATACATATTTGGAAATAGATAATCTTGTTTCTTAGAGATATAAAATATGTCTTTGTATATTTTAGAATATGACTCTAAAATATGTATCTGTGGAAATATTTGTACATTACTTTTCCTATTCATAAAGAAAACCTTGGACACATCATCATCGTGCAAATACTTCTCAGAACATGGAATTAGGCAGTTTCTCATAACGTAAAGTATGCAGAAAATTTGAACACGTGCATGGGGAAAGAATAGTAACTCCATCAGGCTAGAGATTACTTAAACGACCACCGGAATGGAAATCATAGTACTTCAGATTGAGCCTGATTATAATTTCACAATTCAACTATTATAAATACTTCTAATTTTTCATTTCCTTTAATCATGCAAGCATTTAGCTCCCCTCTTTAATTATATACATCCAGAGACTCACTTGCTGTTCCCAAGTTATGAAATTCTTCTTGAGTTAAGTGGAAACTTTATTCACAAATTTATAAGCGGAATGAGAATTATATATTATATGTAATTATATATTATGCTTTGGCTGAGTAAACCTTTATCAAAATAACTTTAAGATTAAATGGGAATTCAACTAGGATATAAACACTTTTTCATCAAACTGACTTTTAATTTCTCTTTTTCAGTTTAGTAGTATTTTATACAATGGCTTGGTCAGATACGGATTACATAGCCAATATTAATTAATAAAAGCTGAAAAATGTGAATTTAGATATTAATAAAATAATAAGACATTTCTTCTACATTCATCTATTTTTGTTTCCTTCATCTCAAATTACTTACCAAATTTTAAAATACTTTCTTCAATTACTTTTTTATATTTTGCTGTAACAATCCACAAATATTAAAATTCATAAACAGGTATATAAAGTTGGTGGAGATTTTAAACTCTTTTCTGGGAGCAAATAAATAACTGATAAAAATATGTACATTTCAAATCTGTTTTATGTTATGCATTTGATTTTTCTCCATGGATATTAAACTGTTAAATGTCTCTGTTGGTGAGTATAAGCATTTCATTATTTCTCATGGGTGGATCATCAATCATTAGCTCAGTAAATTGCATTTAGGCTTTAATAACAAGATGAAATAAGGGATTGCTTGTCCAGAAAATTTTTCTAAAGAATAAGCTTTAAAAATGAACTAAGTGAAAATGAAAGATTAAAACTACTAATAATATTCTCATTGTGTTGAGACAAACTTTAATAACACTATGTGCCCAGTGTATTACATAAAGATGTCTTGAGTAAACACAATTGTATCTTTAAATATTTTGATATATCGTGAATTTTGACCAGTTATATAAATGGACCTAGATAACACTTTCCATAAACATTCTGGATGGGACACATTTTATTTAAACAGTGGAAAATAAATCCAGAGCAGAAAATAGTAAAGAATGAATATAAAATAGTGTGCTACTCACGAATTTGTAAACTTCAAAGATTGAAAAGCAATCTCATGTACAAAGGTAGGAGTTGAGAGCTCAAGACAAAAAAATCACTTTGGCAGGTTTGGGGTTTACATATACTTTAGTGTAACTGCAAATAGCCTCACTGTTTGAATTGCCTTCTTAGTATTTGTTAGCATTTATATTAAAGACAGCATACAGGAATTATTTCCCCCCATAAAATCTTTCAGAATAATGTGTGCCTTTAATGGCCCACTTCCTTTACGTGGGCACTTTGAGCTCCAGAGTAAGAACCTGAATCAAGTCTCTGATCTGGCAGGTTCTTTCTGAAGGCCAGTTCTCAGCTAGCTGATTTGGCTTTTAGCCACTAGCATCAAAGGGAGGAAGAGAGGATGATTCCTGGCCTGCATATGTACAGGACATCTGAGTCAGGTGTTTCTTAATCACATCTTTAGGGGTAATTATTAGGTCAAATTACATTTGACAAGCAGCTCTAAAAATCTTACTAAGTTATCTTGGGACTGGGAAAGAAAATTAGCTCACTTTACTCACCAGAAGTGTATGAAAGCTAAAATGCTGAGCTCATTAACATAGCTGTTTTTAGGCTCTTTCCTTATTGTATCACTGATAGTTGATGGTTCTCTGAATATAATGGTACTTCTTCATTAGCTAAAATCACTATTCAAAGAGCATTTTAGGTAGAATAATGGCAAAAAGTGAAAATTGTTATGGGGACTTTTTTGTAAATTACCTAAAGAGATCCTCAAGGTAGAAAACATATGTAAATATATCACCATTCTAAATTTAACCTTAATATTTCTATAAATGAATACTGGGAATAATGCAAAAACAAAGTTAAGATTTGAGTCACTTTAGAAACAATATTTAATACTGTTTCCATCAGACAGAAATTAACTTATCATCTTACTCAATTTCATTTACAAGTATGCCAGAAAAGGAAGAATAAGAAAAATTCTCTTGGCATTTTATATTTGGGCAAAGTAGCCAAAAAAAAAATCCTTAAATTGTTAAAATAGCAGGGTGGCCTTTAAAAGGCATATATATTTTTTCTGTATTTATAACAAATTCATTTTCTGTTCCTAAAATACATTTTATTTTATTATGTACCTTATAAATGATAACATCTTTACAGTTTAAGCTATAAAAATAATGTTTTGAAGATAGTTCAGTTTGCCAACCTTTTCCAGCAACAGTATCACTGCAGTGTGGCCATTTTCAGTGTGTGAGGTGATGGATGACCAGGAACTCATTTATCTAAAGCAAACAAGTACTGGTCTTGGCTATTTTCTGACTGAATCAGAATCCCAACATAACAAGCCTGAACTAGTTCAAAAATGAAGTTCATCTGTACCATATTAGGAAGCAGAGATAGAATCCATGAAGTTCCAGATATTTTGAAGTACCATTCATGATGCATTATATCATGTAACTAAAATCAGTGCTATGGCATTACATTATGTTTTAATACTGCAGTTGAAAACATTTTAGCAATGTGAAGTTTGCTTTTTATTTCTTTAAGTTTACATTCCACTAGGTTAGTAAAAATAAGTTATTGCTTAATGCTTATTTTTAAAAATTGACTTTTTCATAATCAGTTGATCACATGAGGAGTTGTGAGACATGCCGAAATTGTAAGGAAACAGATGCACGTAAAAATATTTTAATCAAGTATACATTTTTAAGGATTCCATCAGACTGTTTAAAGTGTTCACATGCGTACATTTGTCATTATCCTAACTCCTATATTAACTAAGTATAGAGCATGTAGTATTAATAATTGCTTGTATTTTACTAGCAAGATATGCTGCTTCAGGATACTGAAGAGAAATATAAACATTTCCAGAAAAAATAAAATAATATGTGTACATACAATAGATGATGGGGGAGGGGGGAGAAGTGAGAACATGAAATTGTGAATTAAACAACAGTGTCCCCTTCTCACTGGTTTCCATGTTTTCTCAGTAGTTGCAGTTAAGGGAGTCAGGGTCCTTCCCTTAATATCTGTATGGCCACAATTATTTCTCCACAGTGTCTTTCACTGCTTCTATCTGCCATTCTATGCCACTCACTTCTCATTAGCATAAGTTATTTAAATGTCAGCAGTTGTCTATCCCTGGATACCAGTCTGTTTCCCCCAAAAAGTTGCAGGCTCATACATAGGCTCATTCTAGAAAAGGCAAGCATTTTATATATAGAAAAGTATTTTTTCTCATATGACCGAATCCAATTATAAAATGTAGAATTAGGTCTGAGATTCACCCTAAGAACAAGTATCATTTATCAGTCTTTTCATAGAAATTTCCTCATTGAACATCACACAGCCATCATTCAATTATCTTTATAAGCCATAATGAGTGACAGGGAACAAGGTGAATTCTGAGAGTGAAAAACGGTGCAGACTTCACACAAGGTAAAAAGATTTTGATCTACCTATTGCTGGTAGTTGACACACTGATTTAAAAATTGTTTGAACAGGGTGACTACCTGCTGTACGTTTATTTACTACCAGCATCACGAACCATGCCATGTAATTAATCACTCTGCACTAGCAGTGAGGAAGTCTGCTCCCTACAAAGCCGTGAACAGTTATTTTCCTCTCTCTTACTTGGTGTTTCTGCAACCCTATTGTGATTTTGTTTCTAGAAAGACTTCTGTACCTGCTGTTTGGGGAAATGTATCTATAATGTCTTGATCCAAGAATTTCATATTCAACAGATGGTATCTTTGGCTATGTATTCACGGCAGCTTCTCTGAGCAGAGCCTTGTGCTTAATATTGCTTGTTCTCTGCCAATCATCCCTTAGCCTACAAGTGAATTTTGATCAAATATATATCATTCCTTGTGCTTTCACTCTGACCCTTTTGGAATTTTGATCTCTTGTTGGCATGATCTGCCAAGATACCAGCCATGATATGATATAGTCCTGTCTTAAGACAGATGCTAAGACTCTATGTTTATATGCACAGATAAATAGAGAACAGAAACATTGATTCTGGTTTGAAATTGGAATTTTCTCTATACTGTGTTTTCTGTGCACACTGTAATATACTGTACATACTATAACCACACTCTGCTCCATATATGTGTATGTATATATGTACATACATATACTATCTTTTATCTTGTAGTCCAAAACAAGATGCTTATAATGCATGATTACCGTATTTAGAATGAAGGATGCTTCTCAATCTCAATCCTTCTCAATCCTTCTCAATTACAGATCTCTATCCCTGTGCATACAAATAATAAACTTGTATGGATGAATGGCAGTAATAGTACACACATGTGACAAACACATATACATACTACATGCTAAAACTAGCTTGAAGTATCTGTGGTACATCAGTCATCAGTCATGTGAAAAGTCTTTTGAAATGATGTTGGTTAAGAATCAATCTGTTTACATTAATGAAGTTATTTACTTAAACCTTATAAAAACAACTCTCCTCTGCTTTCTGTATAAAGTCTACATAGATTAAAAAGACAAATAGGAATAGAAAGTGATAGGGACAGTATAGACTACCCAGAAAACAGGAACTCAAATCTCATTCACTTTTCAGTCTTAGCTAACAAATCTCTACAAGATTATGTAGGAAAGATTCAATTTTTCCAAGCAAAGCAAAACCAAGAGTGGCTTAGATGAACAGATTCTTCTAGCTTACAAAATTTACTATTTTATCTAATTCAAGTTATAGTTTTTCTTTCTGACATTACATAAAAAGTATCTTCCTCTTAAGCAGAGTCTTCCATCCACAGATTTGACAGGGTCATTTGTATATAAAAGCCTATGATATTTCTTAGTGGAAAGGAACAAAACATATAAGATGTCATGATCTATGTAGGGCTTTCTGATTAACTTTAGTGATTGCCAACTTAAGGTGCTAGCTTAACATTGAAAGTCCTCAATTCTTGAATTAGGAAAACTGATGAAAACACTCTACATCTACATAAAGCCCATGATTGTTTCCAAGTATAAGGTTAACTTCTCTAGCAAATATTTAACTAATTTCTTATCAGATGTTGGTGTAGATAAATTAAATTTCTACCCTGTAACTATACTTATCATATATATCTCAACTTTAAGACATTTTCATGGAATCTGTCTATATGCTGATTATTGGAAATCAAACACACCCTATCCTATTAGTATTTTATGTACATATAATATATAAGAATCTCAGTTTTAGTCTTGATATTGTCATAAGAAAGCCTAGTAATATTTATTAATGAACTTGAACCAAAATTGTATATGAAGATTTTACTTGGATTTCCTGGATAATATTTATTCTTTATATAGAGGAAATATATTAAACAGAACATATTCACTAATACACAATGCCAAAAGTATTGGCCCATGGAGGAATATTTAAATAAATGATTACAGATTTTTACAATTTACTATTGTTTCATTTCCACATAATTCTAGAGAAAATTATTGATTACATCTATGTAATTTGCTATTATTTAGCTCACCATTGGCAAGAAAGGTTGAGGAGGAAAAGCAAGCAAAAAATGCTGTGTTAAATGCTGTGTTAGATAAATTAAAGGTATCTCATTTTGACACAGCTAACTTCTTTGATGAGGTCAAGGGTTTAGAGACTGTCTCACCCTGCCACACCACTGAGAAATGAGCATATTGAAGATAGGATGGAGGACTCTTAGGGGCGCTGCAGTCTCTCTCCTTAATTCTGCTGGAACACTTGCAACATCATGGGATGTCTCCTTTGAATGTCAAGATTAAGAACGTAATCCTTCAAAATTTGGCTCAGACAGACAAAAGTGAAGTTAGGTTTTTCACTTGCTAAAAGAATAGCAGTTATTCTCTAGCCAAGTTTTAGAGAGAAGATAGTTTTGATTAAAAAAAATTATTCAGGTATTATGTAATAAAATGACATGAATAAAAACAATTTCATGAAATCATCAAGGCTACACTTCCTGTTTATGGAGGCTATATATATATATATATATATATATATATATATATATATATATATATATATAGAGAGAGAGAGAGAGAGAGAGAGAGAGAGAGAGAGAGAGAAAGTTGATTTCTAAATATCAGTAATATTTCCTGATTATAGTACTTTATTAAGAGTTCAAATAGAATTAAGGTTGGATGTCAAGATTCATGATAAACATCTTGCCTTTTTAAAAGGTTCATCCTTGTCAGTACCAGCTGTTAAGTACTCAAACTTTTAGTTTAGTTTTATTCCATATAAAAAATAGTAAAGATGGAGGGCCCTCAAATTAATGAAAATGGAGCTACCATATGACCCAGCAATTGCTCTCTTGGAAATTTATCCAAAGGAGACTTCAATGTGGGTATAAAGGGACACCTGTACTCAGATGTTTATTGCAGCACTATTTATAATTTCAAGGACATGGAAGCAACTGAAATGTCCAAAAACAGATGACTGGATGAAAAAAATGTGGTATATATACACAATGGAATATTACTCATCAATTAAAAATGACAGATTGGACGATTTTATGATAACGTGGGTGGGCTTAGAAGAATTCACATTAGCAAAAACAAGTCAAAAAGAAAAAAACAAAACCAAATGGTTTCAATACTATATGGGGCATGGGAAAGATAAACAAAAATCCATGAAGAAAATTCAAAACAAGCCAACAACCAAATTAAAGTACACAATTTGGGGGGGGGATTGGGACAGGGTTGGAATGGTCAGGCAGGGAGGGATGAACCCCAGAGATCACATAGATGTGAAATTTATATATAAATAAATTATTTTTTTAAAATATCTGGAAAAAATAAAAAAATAGTAAAGATCTGAATTATGTTGCAAATGAATGGAAAGAACTTTACTTAACCATATTCTACATAATTCAGAATAGAATTCATGTTACTTTGATGGAAAAATAGAAATTATAGTGCTTCATTTGTATATTTAGTAGATGGTTTTCCCCTTATGCCATTTTTTTGGGTTAGGATCCTAAAAATGATGACTATGTTGAATTGCTAGCACAGCAAATTAGACCTTAGAAGCAAAGTATATTGGTTTGACTTGTATATATAGTTAAAGTCTTTGAAAGGCAATTCAGTTAATTTAATGTATTGTTTCACAATTTCTGTAAGTTTATTTTTAATTAGAAATAAGAAGTAATGAAAATGCTGCTCTCAACCAAGTTTGTTTTAAATTTAAGAGGCCTGTTACAACACTGTCTGATGACTCTTAAAAATAAGTTGGTACTACACAAGGGAGAGGGGGTACAGCTGGAGCAGGCGGGGAGGGGAGGTGGTGGGTGACCCCCAGGGACTGAAATGATGTGAAATATATATAAATAAAAAATAAATAAATGGGAAAAAATAAGTTGGAGACAGAGAAAAATGAATCTGGTTAATGATCTTGAGATAAGATGACATAATCTCAGTTATCATGGCAAAAAATCATACAAGGGAACCTAAAATAATAATGCTGCAATGCAATATTGAAAGGGAAAGAAATGTGAATCATTGTAGAGGTGTATCATGGGGACATTTGAAAAAGTCTCTAAACAAAATAAACTAAGGTCCATATTCATAAAATTATATTCAATATTCCAAAACACATATTTCTACTTATAAGATAAAACATAAATTGTTGCAAATCTAAAATTACTTGAGTGATATCAAATACATTTAAATTTGATCATTTTAAAAATAAATGTTTAATAGATAGCAAGCTTGATGTTTCTTTGATTAGAATTTAACAATCATATTCACAGTGTTAAATATCAGTGAGTGATTGCTCTTTAGAACAACATAGTCAAATATAACTTGAAAGAAGTTCTTTTCTCTGAAAATCTACAATATGAATAAATATTTAATTTCAGAAATCCTTTTCAAGCATTTTTCCCCTTTGTACAAAATACGACAATTATGCATGCATTGTATTTAACCCTGGTACTATTTTTAAAGCCTGTGACAAATGTATTGCTTATTTTATAGATTTTCTTAGGCCTACTTCTCAAACATACTTTGATATATATGATTTAAGGATAATCTTTTATCATGTTTTATATTGATATTTAATTGACAGAACACTCAGATATAGCTCACAACTTAACGACTGATATATGAATGTCAGTTGTGAATGTATTTCATATATTATGTATATATTTGTCAATATATTGTGAAATATTGTCTGTCACACAAATGACAAATAGATAACTTTAAAGGCAAAGATAAATGCAATATAAGAAGGCTACTTTTTTCCCTAAAAGATAATCTTCATTATCAATAGCTAGTAATTTAGTAAATTGATCTTGTAGCTTTTAGAAATCAAATGATAAATGTTTTTGAATTTAATATAACTGTCAAGTCACTATTTGTTTTTCACACCAATCTTTTTAATCAAAGCCAAAAAAAATCAAATGTGTTAGTATTATTTTTTAAGTTATCAAGAAGTTCTAATATTTTCATATATAAATTGCACAAACTATTTTTCTAAAAAGTAAAATTTTTGAATAAGACTGACCAAAGAATAGATATTCCAGTTAAGCACACCTTTCTAAATGAGGTAAAGAATATATACAGTTAGTGGGAAAAAAGTAAAAACAGGTGCTATTTTATCATCTTTTTTTAGTGTTGAGCCTATATCCATCTATATGATAAATTTATTACTACTTATAGTGTTTATGGAAGACATTGGAGGATATAGTAACTGAATCAAGCATATGTTGATAGATCTTGATTTTATTCTACTAAGGCAAATTGAAGTGCTAGTAAGCAGTCAGGTGTTGATAAAGTGAAACCTAAGAAAAAACATGGTAGTTTACTAAATTCAGATTTTTTTGGGGGGAATTATATATTCTCCCTCATAATTTTGCATCCTTTTTTAAATTATTACTTTTTCTTCCATAGTAGATATTCTCCCCTCCATTGCTAGATTCACTTACTTTAACTGCTATGAATATCACATGATATGAGTCAACCAAATGTATAGATCTAGACTTTTGATACTAGACATTGAGGGTGTTTTCAAAGTTGTAGTTCACAAAGATGTAGTTCACATGTCTCAAAGTCCTCATGCACGAAACTTTTTCTAAGGTCTATGTAGAAAAAAATTTAGTGTATTGTAATGTGTGGCTAGCTTGAATTTATTAGCTATTGACAAATTTATTCCTAATGTAGTTCTATAAATGTGGATTCCAAACTGTTACTTGTCAGATAAATATACAAGAGTTTCTGTTTCTCCTCACCATGCACTTAACATTAACAGATTCTACTTTGGAATCTGATGGTTGTGAAATAGTGCTTAATGTAGCTACAATCCACCTTTAAAAGTATTAATAAGCATGAGCATCTTTTTACATTTATCAGCCATTTGGATACCCTCTCACATAGATTATTATCTTGTCTTTTTTAAAAAACTTGATTTCCATGTACCAGTATTACAATAGACTTTTCACATACTTTGACATTCTTTTTCTCTTAGCTGGTAAAGTCTTCTTTTGTCCTGATGTTTCTAATGCTTATTGAAGTTAAATTTATTAAGCATCTTGCTTATAGTTTGTGTTTTTTTGGTCTGGTTGCAAAAGAAAAAAAAGAAAAAGAAACAAATGTCTTCAGTCTGAGTTCACAATATGTATCTGATATAAAAAATTCACATTTATTTTCTTAAGTGCCAGATCTTTAATTTAGTTAGAAATGGTTTAATATATCTATGACAGAGTAATATCCACCAATCACTCCCAAGTTTTCCCAGGATCATTTATTGGTTAGCTTCAAAGGACTGTTATTTTCTACTGATTTCTATACAGCTTTTATAAATTATCTCTGTGTGTGTATATATGTATATATTCATACATCTATATGTGTGTGTATATATGTATATATCCATATATACATATATGCAAATATATGTATAGATATATGAATCTATTTGTTAGGTCAACATTTTGTCCCAGTTTCATTTACTATTTATCTATTTAGTCTATCAACATGGTAATACAAATGTTTAGCTGTTTCAAGCTTAAAATAAATTTTGATGGCAGGTATAGAAAGTTTTTCCTTTCATCTAATTTGCTCTAAATTTTATTTGGTCTACTTTTGAAATCTTAAATAAATTTGGGATTTTTTTGTTAATTATCTGAAAAACAGTCTAAGATTTTGGTGGTATTAAAAAAAGTTGGTAATTGACTTGAGTCTGGTAAATGTTAAAATATGTAAGAGTATTAGCTTTCATAAATTCCATATATATTCTCTGGTTGGATTACAATCTTCTACAACTATCATGTCCTGGGTTACATATTCCTTTCAATTCCTGTATCTGGTATTAGCCTCTAGTTTTCCGGGTGGTATAGACCTTCACTGTTACATCCCACCATTTTGGCCCTTGTTAGACAGAAGTAAAAGCAGCTACAACTTGGCTTTTAGCCCACATCTTTGTTTTTGAAGATAATCATACCTTTAATGGCATAAATTCTGAGATTCAGGCTCCTCCTCAATCAGCCAACTCATTTTAATTCCTCCATCAAAGCAACTTGTCAACACTGCTGACTTGTGATCTAAATATCTGTGTCAGAGTCAGTCAGTAGACTGTATCACTTCTCATTACCAAGATCAGGTATAAAAAACTGCAAAGAGGATGACTGAAGGCATTCGTTATGGCCATCTATGCACGTAAGATGCACTTTCCTTATCAATTCATTTTAGGTGAGAAGATAAACATATATTATCAAGTCTCACTAAAGCAAATCTCTTAATAGGCATTTCACCCCCAAATTCTGTTTCAACCCATTTTTATAATGTAACATAACAATCAAGAGACAGGAGATAAATTATTTTGAACTTTTTCTTTGAATATTTACAGTTGATTTGCCGACTGTTCTCTTTGGTATATGTCTGTCATATGTGCAGCTGATTCTGAACTTTCAATTTAACATAAAAAAACTGCTTTTTATTAGCATTTTCATATACCAATTTTGTAGCATTTATAACTCTTACCCTTTTCTTGTTTTTACCTTTTGCACTGATATATTGAAGATGTGCTAAAAGCAATGATAATAGCCATTTTTTCCTAGAGTAAATTTTTAAAGGTACTCAACAAAATTTTTTTCACTGGAGATAAAAATACATGATGATTAGAAAAATTTCCTTTTATTTCCAGTTTGCTAAGAACTTATTCAATAGGAATGAGTGTTGTTTCATCATCCATTCATATGATCAATTTTTCCATCTTGTTTAATGTTGTGAATGATAGTAATATATATCTATCTATATAATCGCATTATACACTATAATTCCCTTTATGTTTTCTAGTCTCAAAAAGTAAAGATACAGTAAGATCATGTGTATTGTTCTACTGAAAAGTGCAATGTTGGCATGTTCCTTTAGCATATGAAAAAATAAGACTACAATGTGGCTTACTCAGAATTCCTTTGCTCTAATAAACTCTAGGAAACTTTAATGTACTATTAACCAATTTAGTTGAAAAAGCATCAACACCAACCTTGTACTTTAGAGAGTACCATTCCTTTATGTTAATGCCTTATTTATATCTTAGAAAAGTAGGAGACATAAGTTTCTATCTTTTAAGATTACCTTTGAAAACATTTCTCCATTAAAAATGAATTCTAAATGCATTAATTTTACACAATAAGGCACAGAATACAATTAAATAAAGTATGAATTAAAATGACCCCTATGATAAAAGAATGATATTATGAAAGGTTATATGTTTTGTCCTGGATGTAAAATTAACTGACCCGATTTAATACATATTAAGAGAGTTGGTTACACAAACTTGCTGATGACCATTCTGGAACCAATCTCTCAGACATACTTTGTCACAACAGACACAGTTCTTTGCACTCCATTCAAAGAGTTTCATGCAGCATGGCTTTCTGATTTCAGATTACCTACAGGGCAAGTAAAATAACTGCCTCACTGGAGCAAAAACTTATGCCAACATTGTTGGCATTCCATTTCCCTTAAAGAGATTTTGGAGACACAAGTATCCTTATGGGATCAAAACACATGTTGGAACACACACACCTGGTTTCACACCTACATGAGATGTGCCAGGGCTTACTGGATTAGAGTGCATCCCTTTGAATTTTGGAACTTTATTCTGGATATATAGAGTTAAACTGAGAAAAAATATAGAGAAAATAAGTGTGTGACCTTCATTCAAGGAATACTTAATAAAAAAGAGGGTAAAAGTGGGAGGAAATGAAGGGATAGAAGAGAAGGAAAGACAAAAGAAGGAAATTACACATTTATAAAGCTGTCAACAAATGGTGTTCTATGTTCAATTTATGTAGTTACAGATGTTGCACTCATTAGATACAACAGGATCCCTAGGAAAAAAAAAACAAAAAACAAAAACCAGAGTCCCCAGCCACATCATCTGACACTGACCATGCTTGCTATTGTAACATAGATGCCATTACCTCAGGATGGCTAGAGGGTTACTTCTGCTTTAAGGTTATCTAGTCATAATCCAGACTTCTGGTTCTCAAACCTGGTGCATAATTTAATTGCTTGCAAATCTTTAAATTAGTGCATATATATAATATATTTTATATTATATGCAATATATATTTATGTATTTATATATTTGCTTATATATAATACATATATTATATAAATATATATTATATACAATACATATATAAATATATATATATATATTTATATATATTTATATGTTTATATATTATATATATATTTATATATGTGTAGATATATTTATATATGTATTATATATATTTATACATATATCAGATATACAGAAAGAACTCTAAAGATGGGTTATACATCTTATTTTTGAATTGGTAAAGGAAGATACAAGATACTATACAGGTAGAAAATTAATTTCTGGCATCTAAGAGGCAAACAAGCCCAAGATCCAAGCTGACCAGGTGGCAGAACCAGTTATATGATTATAATTCTTAACTGTTTATTTACTATCAAACTATGGCTGTTGTTACCAAAGCAAATGCTAGTTTCTAAATTATCACCATGCTAACAAGCATCATATCATGCAAAAAGGGCACTTGTAGGCAAATGCAAAAGTTGTAGCCAAGATTATTACAGAGTTGAACAAATCAAAATAAGGCAAAAGAAAAAAATAGCCTTTTTGACAGCAACATATTGTTACAACATGATGTACATAACAAATATGATATGGTTACTCTCATCTACATCTGTCTCTGTTTGTAGGAAAGCGTGAGGTCTAGACAGTCATGTAGTTTCTTTTATGCAAGTTCCCTTTCAAGGTGTTTTTTGGTAGAGCCTTAATAAGTACTCTACAGATGAGAAGTACATGGTTGATTATATACTAGACAAGGAGGAGAAGAAAGGCCACTAACATTTCCTCCTAATTCCTATTAATTTCCCCAGTACAAATGATGAGCAACCTATCAGTGGGGACAGATCTCATATACAGGTTGGAAGGACTAGAACCCTCAAATAAAAGAAACTTTTAACACAATGACCTTATTTTTTACATAATATAGGAAAAAAATAACGCAAAATAGTTTACACTCATGATTATTAGCAGCATGTTTGAAAATCATGATCTAAATATATGAGAATACAATATCTCATTTAACTAAGCACCTACTATTGTTAGGCTCTCAGAAAACATTCATGAGCTATATGGGTCTTATATTTTGCAATTATGGTGTGTGTACATGTTTGTATGCATCTATGTGTTTGGGAATGGTGGTAGAGGACATAGAATAAATACATAAGCATGGAAATAGAATAATTTCATGAGAGTGGTTGCATGTGATTTGGTAGTTGGAAACTGGAACTAATTTACAACAAACAGATCGTTGGGGTACTAATACTGGATTAGGATATGAAATATAAACATACCCATGTGAATCTTAAGTAAAAAGAATGTGGATGGTAGCAAGAGCAATTGTAAATGTCCTGGGACATTGAGTGTAGTGTATTTGACAAATAGAAATAAAGGCCATTTGTTAGAATGATTAGGGATGAGTTTAGGGATATGGAAAACATCGACATGGATGGAGAGGAATTTAGGCTTGATTTTCAGATACAAGGGTTAGAGTTTTTAAACAAAGAAATTCATACATATGTTGAAAAATATTATGATTATATATATACACCTGATACAATGGTTTATTTAATTCTATAAAAGTATATATGCATACAGTGAGGTGACATCTCCATGTAACCATTAATAAGTAATGAATTCTGATATATGGTGAGATAGATAAACTAGTATTTAATTACATAAAACAGAAGTGTTTCCTTACAGATTACCATGCTCAGTGACCTACTGTAGATACTGTGATAACTGTCCTAAAATCTTTTACTTGACCATTGAGCTGTTTATGACAAATTATAAACTTTCCATTGCTCTGTTTGCCTTGAAATTAACAAGCTCATGTTTGAGGAGTGAAGAGAGATGAAACAATTAGGCTAAAACTATCTTAAGTGGATTCTTCTATTATTTTTAATTATTGATAAATTGTTAACTTTACTTGGTAAAAAACATTACAGACTGTTTTGTTTATATGTGATATAAATCAATATCCAAGTAATAGTATTATGATTCTGCTAAAATATTTCCATTTCTTTTCTCAAATACTACAACAAAAACTGTAGGATAGTGGAATAAATTTTAACCACCAACCATAGCATTCAAAACTTTTACCCTGAAAAATTATGCCTTTCTATACCCGATCTCATTTACAAATATTTATTTCATCTGTTTCAACAATTCAATCTACACTCTCTCCTTCCACTCCAATATTTACATACCTACAGGATTTAGCCCAAATGTCAACTTCTCTGTTAATCTTTTTTCCCCTAATTCTCCTAAACAGACTTAGATAATACAAATTTTAATCCCAAAACACTTGAAAGCTCTAAAGAATTCATTACATTGCATTATAATTATCTGCTTTTACTTTCACATTACATTAAAAGCAATGATCCCATTCTGGATAGTTATTCTACTGTATTCTTTTTTTTTTCCCCTGAATTTACCACCAATGCTATACTGGTGACAAATTCATTGCAGTGACTCAATGAACTGAAGAGAGTGAATGAAGGTGAATGAATGCCAGGTATCTGCTTTATATTTGATTCCTTTCCCTACTGTGATTTGTGTAATATGATTGAAATAAAATGACTCTTTGAAATGATCATGGATTTATAGCCTTTTTCACTTATATTGTTTCCTACTCTTATAGTTGCTTCTCAAGTTAGTAACTATAATTTCCAGTTGATCTTACACTTCTGCCAAAATCAACAAAAATGATCAGTTTAGCACAAAGGTCCTCTAGGCTCCTAATTCTGAAGCCAGTCTTCTCTCTCTCCACATTTCTTCATGTATCACCAGTACTTTCTTTTCTTTATTTTTAACATCTACATTATGAGGGATTGTATATGAGGACTATTTGTGTACAAGTCTATTGTTTTATGCAACTATAGCTATTTAAATATACATATTTCTTTGTATCACACAAACGCACATCTTAGAGCTATGTTAGTCTAAAGTTCTATAGAAGAGTTCATGTAATTATAAATTGTATTTTTTCTGCATTTTATCAAAATTAAATTTCACATTTTTTCACCCAAAGATGAAAAACACCAAGCAAAATGCTACATTGCAAGGGGCATTTTATGTGTCCAAGGGATTTCCTTAATATTTATACCAGCTTTGTTTTTATCTAGAAGTGTGCTAAAGTGCATCTGTGTGTGTGTGTTAGATTGTTCCAATACTGACTTCCAAAGAAAATTAGCTTTGTTACATTTCCAAAGTAAGAAAAACAAAGATAGTAAACATGAGTCATAGCTCTGACACTGGTTTAGTACTAAAAGTAGTCATTTATATAAGCTAATTGAGTAATAACTAAAGAAAGAGTTCTCACTCTCTTTGGAAAACATAGGAATGCAGATATCCTATTGTTGTCCTATTGTTGGTATCTACTATTAATTACAGCATCTCTTTAACACTACAGGAAAAGTTCATTCTAAATGTCGTACTCCTGTGTATTTTTAAAAGAGCAAAGGAAAAAAGGAATTGCTCACTTAATATTACCAACTTAAATGACATGGGGGGGGGTATGTCAGGAAAGGTGAGGGGAGTATGTTCTCATAAAAGCAGAGCCATAACTCTGTAGATGAACTAAGGTGGGTGGAATCAGTACAATGAATTGAACTCTCTCTGCAGACTTATCCCATTATTATTATCACTAATGAATTGATTTGTTAAATATCAGGAGAGAGAGAATAGAAGTAAAATTTATCTGCATTAGCTAAAGACTTCAATTATTTTCTATACTTCCAAAGTATTATTCTGGTAGGGTGTGTTGTAGTCAAAGTTTTGTTCTATACTACTCAGTTTTTAAAAGATTGCTTTACCCCCCAAATACACCACAGTTTCCAATAAAATCTGCATTTCTTTTCCTTAGTGGACAACTGATTTTCTTTCTTATGGTTAAAAAGAAATTTTATTTGTAAACAAGCAGATACAAATATGCATGGCAAGCATAATGGAATCACTTTAAAATATTGCTTCAGAGAGATGAGCTTTTGACTTCTGGGAGAATAATGGCTCACAGTGAATTAATACTATGAGTTTTTCTCCCTATATATTTTTTCTCCACCAGAGACTTTTATAAAAGAATCTATTAAAGACTATTCTACCTGTGAATGAGCTTTGAATTACCTTAGCTTCTGTCAAAGCCCATTTATCAACCTGACAGTGTGAGTCTCTAAAAGCAAAGAAGGGCAAGAAGAGGTCCTACCCTCTGGCCTTGGCAGAATTAAACTTCTTTTCCACAAGGGAAAGGTATCCTAAAGACAGCTGTAGTGTTTTACACAAACTCAGCGAAACACTACATAATGTCTTTTTTTGGACTCTTTATATAAATTGTCAACTGTAATTCTGTATGAACCTACCTTGCAGCAATATATTAACAAGCACATGCATTTATTCATCTCCATGCATCCAATGTACTTAGTTTTAAAATGCAAAGGTCCAGGAGAACATTTTTTTACAAAGAAACTTCTGATTATACATTCTTTTGATATTTTTATACATTTATTAATAGCCTTTGTATAGAAAACAAAAGAAAAATGATTTGATATTTTTTTGGGAAACATTTTCTGTAATCTAGAGTGATGTTAAAAATCTGATTAAGTCTATGTAAGTCAAAGCTTGATACAGTAGTCATTTTGTTGATACAACAAAACAGTTTGCTTGAGGAAATGCCTGTATAGAAACATTCAACATCTAAACACAAATGTCTGTGTTTTATTACCCGATGTCCTTGAGAACATATCTGTGGAACTTGAGTAACTCCCTTTTCACTAATGGAGTGGAACATTGTCAAGAGAATTCTATTAAACAAAAAGTCAGTCTTATTATTGGATCTTGCTGGATCAATGATGCTAAAAACATTACCAAACCAGTTTGAATAGTATTCATTGTTAGATGTTCATCTAAATTATTATGGCCATTTTGCCTAAATGAATAATTCAAAAATGATGCTGTTGCATGAGTATGGATAATTGATAAATCGTACAATAGGTGAAAATATATCGAGTACCCAGGATGAATAGTGAGGATAAATATTCAGGAATCATTTTCACTCACACATGTATATTTCACACTTAGCCAAGAAGTCACCATATATTAATTGTGCCTTCAATATAAAGGAAAATTGACTATAAGCATGGGTTATCTTTAACTTTTTAAATGAAAGTCTGACTTAGCTCATTTTACATTTTAAAATAAAATCAGTTACCTTGATTTCTACAATACCATCAACAGATTTGGGCTGTGAAAGATTATTGCATGTGCATTAGTTTTTCACAAGACCAGACCTCAGAAATCAGCTTAGACTGATTTGTTGAATGAACTGCCAACTGTTAATGAACTAAAACTGAAATAATTTTATATTAATTTACAAATTCAGAAATATTCAGAAAAGAAATGAATACAATATTATATAGAGATACTCAAAATTAGTATAAATGTAACCATAAAAATTAGAAAAAATATATTTAGTGGACATATAACCTAATTTAAAAAATTATGTTTCAATGAAAGAAATTTTTCAACACATAAAGAAATTTTGGTACCACCGTATTACACATTTACTACCATTTGCCCCACAAACATGATGCAAAAGCTAAAGATTTTCAAGAGATTCAGGCAATTAAAGTATCGTTTTGAAGGAGATGGATTATAATATAGTTTTTGCCTTCAATGGAATTTAATCTTTTTAATGATCTGTAAGGTGATACACATTCATTTTTTCTGGGCTCTCTGTGCTAATTTCTTGGTTATAATATGCTTCACATGTTCACTAAATTCTATATGAAAGACAGGCCTTTTCACAAAGGTACTTGAGGCGTGAGCTTCCAAAGAGACTTATTTCATCCAGGTGGATGAGGTTTTTGAGGCCTGCATTTGACAGAATAAAATGTCCTCCATTGATTAGTGTTTCCTAAAGTTAGAAAAAGCTCTTAACAATTGTGGAAGATGGCCTTTGGGTTGAAATAAACTACCCTTTGAGAAACTTCTGTTTATCCCTAAAAATAAAATCACACAGGAAGAAACAGTAGTATATTTTAAAAGTACTTACATTGTCTATCAGCTTAGCACACTCAAACATAGCAGCTATTTCAATACAAATACACACACACGCACCACTAAGATCTTAAAATGCTTAACAAAGAAGACATCTTTTCTGTTACCCCATTTCTAGGACAAAGTCAAGGAAGTGTCTGGAACCATATTTTAAAACAAATGTTATTCTCTGAATTATAGGCCTTATGTCTGTTCTGGAAATAGTTCCATGGCCAGTGTAATTATGGCTTGTATGAGTCACAGAAGCTTCTCTAGGCACTGTTCATCCTATTTATACTCTATTCCTGGAACAAATATTCAGAAGTTAAAGAAGCAATGACAAAGAACTATGTTAGGTAGCGTTCATGTCCATTCCCTCCTTTGTGATAACTCAAACTAAAGTTAAAGATCCCAACAGACAGGTTAGAAGGACCTCCTGCCTCCATGAAAGTCCTCAGTAGTTATGAGGGGACATGCAGTTAGGTCACAACTTCATCTGAGGGCTGACCTTGCTGGGTTATTATAGAGAATTGGATCCTACTGAGAAATTTGGTCTTAGCAATTTTCTCTATAGCAGAATACTGTGCTTCAGAAGAGAAGTGTCAGATTATTGAATTTCTTTGCACTGTAATGTGCTTTGTACAAGGTATATATCTATGGGACCCTACAAGGCAAATATAGTTCCTATGTATTCTGTCTGTCTTTAGCTTACAAGTCTTCATACTGTGTAAAAAAAAATTTATAGAATAACACATGTTAGTTGGATGTCATTTAACTTTTTCCTATTTTTTTTAGACTATAGAATTAAAGGAAAGAAAGAAGATCAAAATCATGGGAGTTGCAGTTTTAAGAATAGAAAAATAATAAGAACTCATTTGTTTATTAAGACAGAACTATTTGCAGATTTGAAATTTCTTGTCACCCATTTATATTTCTCTATGAGAATGTATGTATAAGGCAGTAACAAACTATGCATTCTTAGAAGGTACCAAATATTAAATCTATTATGAACAATTAGATACTTGAGTATTAGCTAGCAAGTATCGAAACACATACTGTGGTATGAAAAATTGCCTAGTAAGAAAAATTCCTAATTAATATCACGTCTTTCCAAGTTGAGGGAGGTAATTTTGCTATTCTCATTGTTTCAATGAGAACAGCATTGAATTTAATGCTGTTCTTATTTATCTCTAATAATTTAATCCCTCACTTGGAAAAATATATCAAGGTTTCCAACTGATTATAAAATAAAGAGGCTTGATTTTTCTGATGAAATGTTTTTAAAAGATGTTATAAGATTATAAATGTGTGACTAAGATCCTGATAGAAGCATAGTAAAGATTATTTTACTCCTATACTAAACCAATACTATCCCCATCTTTTGAGAATCTAAATCACAAGAGTTTGAAGTCTTATGCCACAAGTCAGGTAAACAAGATACCAGGCTGAAATGCTAGCCTTTCTACTTCTAATTAGGCTTATGGTATCTCAGTGATGAATAATTTTCTCTATATTAGACTCCAAGAGTTACACACACATTTTGAAATAGATCTCAGAGATGACTGAACTAGTGGTTAGCAAAACTTTGTCTATCTCTGTCACTGTGGAGTGAGTGAAATACAAACAAAAAACACAGATGGTTATGCATTGATCCTAAATTCAGATTCATCTGAACCATTTGGACTTAAGGTATTTGTCTTTTGAGCATGTTTTACAACGGAAAGGATGCAGGGTGTATTTTGGAAGCATTTCTTCCCAGTTTTTCTTTTATAGATGAGAAAACTGAGATGTGCTTTTTTGATGCTGAAAAGAATGAACAAAGTCCAGGCTTCAAGTCTTCATTTCAATCCTTTATCTACTTTATCCTGATCAGCAACTTGTTATTGTGCATACAGCTATTTCTGGATACTATATAATTATTATTCTATTTCTTTTATATTGTTATTAGAAATTTTTTATTTAGGAAATTGTGTATTATATATATGCATTATGTATTTATTGGGAAAGGCTTGCTTAAAAATGTTCCCAAAACACTGCTATTATTCTTGTTAAAGAAAATTAAGGGAGCAATTGAACCATCATGAAAAATAGTTCATACAGTAGTTGGCACCTCCACAGGAAAACATATTTGCATTGTTCAGTATTGTGTCAGAGATCTCACCAGAAAATATTGAGCCCCGTCAAATCAGAGTAACTTGAAAGTAAATGTTATAATAAAATTCCAGAGAGGAAGTGCACAGACTTATAAAACATATTTCAAGACATTTGAGATACATATTTTGAGAATGTGGCTTTGATGAGTGAAAATGGCTAATAACACCTGAATTAATTTTCTACTTGAATTTTTACTTTGTTTAAAATCCTACATTATATAGAAAGAGAAACCTTAGGAGAGTACTAATTTTTTGCATGCTTCTTTTTGTTTGCACAGGGAAAAGTAGTTTAAGTCTTTTGTGAGGGGGATGGGTGGCTTATGAGTATTTAATTTATCCTTATGTAATAGATCATTAATATTGCATTATAAGACTCATTGTACTAGATAATATTAAAGCTGGACGAGCTCTACGTCCTTCATTTAACATGAAAGAAATAGAGCATTTCCTCATAATTATTTGCAGGTATTATCGCTTAAGTTAGATAATGAATCATAAGAAAATAACAGGCTTGTCTCACATAACACTGCAGTGTCACAGAACCTCAAGTGGAACCCTACTTGAATTTGATATCCAGGCACTATTTGTTGAATGATTAATGTAACTGCCATGGAACAGGAGACTGGTCATAGGTTAACATGATTTTCTAAGGACAGAAGGAACACTCACATGTGAGATGTGAGCTTTGAAGAACACGTAGAGAAAACTGGGGCACCGCTAACTATGTCCCAGTTTTACCTCCGTTATCATCGAAAACTCAAATTTTTAACACTGACATTGTAGCACACAATGAAAAGTATCCTGACACAAAGTAGTTTCCCTTAGATTGCCGCAGATTCTCGAGATACAGAAGATTTCTGCTAATTTTATGATGAACCCTAGTGGGTTAGAATACCTGTCAGTTCTACCTTGACAGAACACTTCAGCTTTCTCAGGAGTTACAAAGCCAAGGAAACAAAAGCACACAAGATACAGTGAATTGCACAGTTACAATGAGAGACCTTAACAACCCACTACTCAGACATGCTGATTCATCTAATAATCATTTGTTAAATGTCTATTGTGTGAATGATTTTGTTTTGAATAGACATGTATTTTCTGAAGTTCTCACCAAAAGGCTGCACATTGCATTTCCTCTTCCTCTGCTGACTACATGCTTTGTAATAGGAGAAGCATTAATTTTACCTTGAATGTGATCTCTTAGCAACAGGTAAGTGAAGGAAAAGAAAGTTGAAAATTGCAGCCCTGACTCCAAACTACAAAGTGAAGACAATTTTCGGTAAAGTCCATTTAATTTAAAATCTCTTTTCTGCCTCTCAGACAGCCTTACCACTAAGCACTGCTATTAAAGTGCTACTCATTCCACCTCACCGAAGAATCGTTCTCCTGGTTGTTACAATGATTCAGAGCCAAGTACACTAGACTGAAGCTGCCACACAGATCTTATATTTATTGCCAATATGCAGGGGAGAGGATGAGAATAAGTCAAATGTCTAGTGTTCTTGCAGTGCCAGAGGACAATAATAACAAAGCAGGTTTACACAGCATCCCTCAGAGGGGTGTCTCACTTCCTCACAAAAGCACCACAGGGTGTTAAGCGCATTCCTACATTGCTTGACAAGCACAATTCTAACTTAAAGATCTTTAACTACCACATTTGAAACCAAAGTAAATCAACTTGAGAACTGCAATGAAAAGGTACTTATCTTATTTAATGACAATGTGAATGTTCACAATATGTAAGATGAAAAAAACTGAGAGTAAGTAAATGAAAATTCTAATTTGGGGAAAGTATAATGTGTGTGTGTGTCTCTGTGTTTTATAGATAATTAAGCCCCTCCCCCCCAGGATATGTTGATATTGTCCTATCACCCTACCATGCCTTACAGTGTGGCCTTAATTTGAACACAAGGTGTTACTGACATAGTACAATATGGTCATAATGGAGAAAGGTGGGTCTCTGTTCCATAAAAATTGGTGTCCCAGCAGACAAGAAAAGAAAACCTAAAGACACACATGAGTGAATAGCATAAGAAGAGAGGGAGAGATTGGAGCCATGAAACTGTACACCAAGGAAAGTCAAGTATTGACAGCACCATTAGAAAATGATGAGGAGGCAAGGAAATTTCCACTTGAGAGACTCTGGAGGGATTGTGAGCCTGACAACATAGGAAATTTGGAATTCTAGCCTCCAAAGCCACAAAAAAGTCTGTATTTTTAACTCACCCCATTTGTAGCACTTAGTATAAGCCCTAAGAAAATACAGTGTACATATATACATGGGTATGTGTGTAGGTTCATATACACTCATATTTATATACATGAGGACATACATCCTTCATGACACCCAGAGCATCCTTCATACATACACAAATGGAAAAACATTGATCTGTAAATTTTTAAAAATTTTATCTCTGTGTGACAATAGGAAAGACATTTTAAAATGCATGTTATTTCCAAATTTTCTATATGAAATAAATCGTTCCTTTGTAATAACATAAGAAACAGCAAGCAATCAGACAGACATCTCTCCAGCAGTCAAGTGGATAGAACTGTAATTAAATTGGATTTTCTTCTATAGATAATTTAAATTTCTTTGGATATCAAATTTAATTTTTTTCATTTAAAAAGTGGTATTGATACTTGTTACATGGCCCACAGCATAGTATTGAGTCTTTAACTGGCTTTTTCATATAGTCTATATTTAGCAGTCATGTAATTTAAATCTTAAACTTCAACTTACTTTTATAAGCTTTGTCATTAAAATACGAAGCTTAAAAGTTATATATATATATTATTCGCATGAAACTAGGCTGAATCTCTTCTCCAGTCACTACCTACTAGGAGAATTTGAGACAAGGTACTAAGTCTTCCTCAGTTATTTCAGCTATAAAAGGTAAAGATTTAATGAAAAGCAACACTGATTCAGTTTTTTTGATCTATATCTACATATAAAATATGGATGCTATGGCACAAAGTCTAATATATGTTCTTACTAAATATTAAGTATCATTATACCCTACAGAGTAGAAAAGAATAAATAATGAACAAGTTACCATGAATATCTTCTAGATTAAAATTCTCTATAAAGTCAATTATCCATTGCTTTGGATGCAAGCATTACCACTAAATTTGTAAAGTCTTTTAGATGCTGCTTAACCCAAAAACCAGTTTGTTCAGCTGTGAAATGGGAGAAGGTATTCCAGAAACCATTTGGATATTTTGAAATAATACTGACATTAAAATCAGAGTAATAATTATCAGTTACTTAATCCTAACAAAGTACCAAATCCTAAATTAAATACTGAAAGTAAAGGAGCACATCCAACCCTTGCAAAAATTGTGTGAAAATTTTTGAGGATTTATCTCTAAGTATTATAATTTAGGAGAACCATATAAACCTAATGGAAAATTAGTAGACATTTGAAATAGCCATATGTGTCTTTGCTTGTACTAAAGTTATAGTATCTTCCTCATGCCCTAAGCTTTGATGAATGTTTGGCAAAAATGAATGCATGAATGAATGAATCAATGAAATAATATGTGCATATCTGTCTGGAGGTATCAGAATTAAATGTGAGCTTAAATATGAATATGAGATTACTTTTCATTCTCTCAGTATCTTTCCAGGTAATGAAAAAGGATTTATACAGCAAATATCCTATTTACATATATAATGACATGGTAACATAGTCTCTAGATACATATACTACATATAGTTATAAATTATAGGTAAACTCATAATTTATTCACAAATAACAACCAAACTTGGCAGTCCCTTAATGTATTTAAACTTCAAAAACATGAAGTTTTAAATTTTGCTTAAAGCCCCATTCGTACTTTGTACCCAATCAAAAGTGCATGTGAAAATTCAGGTTTCATGGGCTATACACACAAAACGCAAAATTGCATTTTGTATGACCCTGTGGCATTTTGACAAAATAGTCCCAAAAAGAATATGAAGAAAGAGTATAAGAAGAACATGAATGTAGAAGGAAATTGTTTTTATTGATTTTCATTGGCAGTACAATTTATAACTCAAGGACTAAATTTATAAAATCAGTTGTTGATTTGGCACTGAAAAGCTGGGCACTTTTAGAACTTAGGTAGTTGATTCTCACATCCTTCGGATAATTGATTTCTGAGTTCATGACTATTTCTGATGTTCAGATGATAAGAACCAGGAAAATGAAAGACATTAGTGTAAATGCACATGAAAATTATTTTTGTTTTAGAATCACTTTGTACCAAGATCTGAAAATCTATATTGATTCTTTTATGTATTATTTAATTTCTTTGTACACAATCCTATACTGTCAGAACAATAAAATGTGACTTGGGAACACAGAGATAGAATACGGTATCTTTAGTGCATTCAGGTTTTATCCAATTATTCTAGGATGCACTCCAATATTTTTAACGTTGGAAATTATTCAGTTACAATAGATGATCATCATATTGTCAATGGCTTTTGGTTTTTTCTTAACATTACAGAAGCCAAATCTCAGATACCATCTTTAATATTACAGATAAGTAGGACATACAAACTGTATGAGTATCTGAAACAATTTATAAGGAATGTTTCTTTGGATTTTAAACAGTTGCAGATTCCACTGATCCTCTCCCATGTGTACAGTTCTATTTCCATTTGCTTTTGACACATTATTAAATGCAATCATAAAGCAGAGTGTTTCCTGGAGCAGAAGAGAAGCAGAGGGAAATTATGTTACTCAGAATATCCTAAATCCAATAAACAAAGTCTCTGTGTATATGCACAACCAATTTAACCATGTTGACTCAATTGTTCAATCAATTTTGATTTAAAACAAAGGTCAGCTCAGTCAAAACAGCAATCAATTCAAACAAAAGAAGTTAAAAAGTTTCACTTGAATTTGCATGCTTTGAATATTATAGGTGATATATTTTTTTCAGGGAAAAAAATCCTAATTATGTTGAGTTTAAGATTCTAGAGATTTAAGTTTGTTTTGTTAAAAGGTTCTCTTTTGGCTTTTTTGCCTCAGGGTACTTTTTACTACAAATGAAGGAAATTAATTTAAGTACAAGCAGACATATTATTCTTGAGAAAATCTAGATAAATTTTAAAAGTAGGAAAGCAAATATGATTTTACATTTCCTAATATAGTGTTGGGGGGAAAGCATGGTTTGTTGGGAAAAAATAGATAAAGCCTATAGCAGAAAAATTAAAATTATTATCTGTATAATTAGTATAATGATATTTTATATCACATATATGTGATATGATTTGTTTTTATTTTATTTTTTAGATGACAATTTTATTTGACCAATAATTACATCAATTCCTGACAAAAGCATATACGAGCTGCCCAAAGAGAACTTTACCAGCTTCCAATTTTTTAAAAATTGATTTATATATGAATTTCACATCATTGTAATTCCAGGGATTCAGACCCCCACCCTCCCCACCATTTCCCCCTTTCCCCCCTGCCCAAAGTTGTGTGCTTCAGCTTGCTGCTTAGCTTGTTTTGACTTTTCCTCATGGTTTTTGTTTATTTTTCCCCTATATCCCATATATTAGTAAAACCATTGGTTTCTGTCTTTTTCTTTTTGGCTTGTTTCTTCTAATATAATTCCTTCTAAGTACATCCATGTTATCATAAAATCATCAAATTTGTCATTTTTAATTGATGAGTAATATTCCATAATGTATATATACCACATTTTTTTTTCATCCAGTCATCTATTTTGGGGTATCTAGGTTGCTTTTTAAATAAAATAAGCACACAAAAAGATTTGAGCACATGGAAGAAAGAACTGTTGTACCAATTACTACCAGGTATTTTCCTTTAAAATACACTTTCAAAAGAAATTACAAATATTCAGGCCCCAAGAAGCCACAAATGCGCATGACCAATTTTGTAAAAAACAATGAAACTGTAATTCAAAACTTTTTTATGTACTATGCATGTTCTACATCTTTGTTTTCTGTCAAAATCAACAAGATAGTAATAAAAGGTGATAAGGAGTACCAGAGTGCTTTTCAAAGAAAAGTTTACACCATGAATGTTTAAACCTCAGAGAGTCCTGGGCAATAAACCAAGATTCCTTCTTGTAAGTGACATAAAATGAGGCAATACACTTGCAATTCCAATAGCAAAGCTGTATTTGGGGATACAATTCCAATGGTAGGGGGAACAAAAGAAAAAAACAAACAAATGGAACTATATCAAACTAGAAAACTTTGTATAAAACAAAACCACAGAAAAATTGATAGGGAACTTATAGACTAGAAAAATATATTTGTAAATCACACATCTGACAAGGGGTTCATTTATGAAACATATAAAGGATTCACAAAATCCAACAAAGAAATCAAACAGAGCTACTAAGAAATGAACTCAGAATTGAGGCTACTAGAGGAAAAGGGAGTGTGGGATTCAGAACAAAATGGGAATGGGGCCCAGAGAACCCTAACGGAGAACTATGATATTTAATGGTGGTGTGTTGTGGTGACATGTAGCTGAAGAGGTGTGAGCCTATTCTCCTAAATTCATAGTGTTATAAACCAATATTGCTTCAATAAAAATAACTAATACATATTGAGTTTTAAAAAATGGACAGTAGATGTGAACAGACACTTCTCCAAGTAACTCATCTGGCCTGATGGAATATGAAACAATATTCAGCTTCTCTTACTACTTAATTATCCAAATTTTTGCAAGTCAAAATCACAATGAGATATCACCTTCTGAAAATGGCCTAAATTTAAAAAGACTGGGAGCAGCAAATATTGATGAGGATGTAGAAAAAAGGATTTCTCTTCCATTGTTGGTAGAGGTGTAATCTGGTGCAGCCTCTGTTGAAAACAGTATGGAGATTGCTCAAGAAAATAAACATGGGAATACAGTATGATCCAGAAATACTGCTTCTAGTTATCTGCCCAAGAACACGAATATGAAATGTTGCATGTGCTTCTATGTTCATAGTTCAACCAAATCATGGAACAGATGCTAGTATCCATCAATAAATGAGTGGATTAAAAAAATAAGATAAAAAGACTAAAATATATACTCACTGGATCACTACTCAGCTATTTAGAAAGATGAAATAGTCATTTTGAAATAAAATGGATGAACCTCAAGGTGACTATGCTAAGTAAAACAAGTCAGAATGGGAAAGATAATTACTGGATGGTCTCTCTTCTTGCAGCATGTAAGTAATCAAAGAAAACATGCTGCTAAGGCAACAAGAATAATTCTTAGACTCTGAGAAAATATATTGGCTAAAACAAGGGCTGGAGATCTGTAGGGAGAAGGGTTAGGATGGTAAAGTGTTGTGTTGTGGCATGGAAAACTGGTGGAGTGTTAATGAGGCATATGCACAAATTGAGATATAACATTATCCCCCCCAATTATATAGTTATGTAAGCTATGGAAAGTCAATACAAGTTGGAAAAAAGGTTAAAACTTAAGCAACTAACTCAACAGCTTGCCTTGTTTTCTTGAGAATCAAAACTTTCCCTAAACGTGATGTTCTATTTAACCAAAATGTATGTCATGTGTTTCCTCCAGGGAATATTGACAAATTGACATTCAATAAGAAATAATGCTATCATTAGTCAATTGTATGATAACTATGTCAACAATTTCATCAACATGAGAATGAGTTGCTATTTTAAAAAAATGAAAAAAGAATTACTTATATAAAATAATTTTAAAATGTATTCAGATTATAAGAAGAAACTACACACTAACTTTCAAATATACCGAAGGCAAATATTTTCAGGATTTGGAGATGGTAAGAAATAATCACTCTTGGGGAGTATTTAAAACTTAACACATATGGACAGTATTAAAAATATACACAGAAGTAGCCTAAGTAGATGGCAAGGACTTAGTAAAATGAGCTTTGGCGGATGTCCAATAACAAATCATGGAAACTGTCCCCTCAAGGGACTTTAATTAAATGTTTGGTCACTAAGGGCCATCAAAACAATATGGCAATACACAAGACAAAACCATTTAAAAACCTCAAGGTACTGGGGATTCTTTGGAGATGTAGGAAAAAGGGGATCCTTTGAAAATTAAATGCTAGCACAAGTATAATTAAGTGACTTCAAATAAATTAATTCTCCATGGGTGGGATCTTGGTTATTTGATTGTTAAGGAACATAATTTATTTTCTAGAAAGCTTTCCATGCTTATGACCAAGATTGGAAATGTGAATTCATATATATATATATATATATATATATATATATATATAGCTGTATACAAGCAAAGGGAAAATGAGCTTCTATTAGGTCCAATTGATCTATTCTTTTTTCAGCCTGAGTTCTTCATAACATTTATTCTTTTTGTAGTCAAACTAGTATAATTTTGTGTGTAAAGACAGAAACAACTTTTACACAATCTTTAATTTTTGGAGTGTGATATGTCTGACCAAACACATGTCTATTAAGAACACAAAGGTGTTCTTAGGCAGGCAGGTGTATTTTAGCTTTTATTATACCTGCATAATTGTGCAATGTGTCAGTTGTTTTCCCTCAATGTCACTCAAGCTCTTCAACTTGTAGAGAAAATCTAGGGTAAATGATCTCTAAGGTTATATTCCGTTTAAAATTTTATCCATGTAAGAAAATATTAGTTTCTATGCAAATAAGCAGTTGTATTTATGTAAACATATGGCGATATATAAGTAATAAACTCTCTTCATTTTAATGACTTTGAATTATTAGAAACAGAATTGAATTCAGAGGTACTGGATTCAGCTCCTATATAGTAGCTACAAATCACTCCTTCATTTACCCCAGAATATTATGAAAATGAGCATATGTCTGACTCAAACTGAGGATTACCTGTGTATTATATGTTCAAAATTATTTAACTTGTATCATTTTGGTAGAAAATGAACAATATTTAAATTATATGGAGCTTAATCATTCAAAGAAAAATGTTGACATATGCTATATTATGTATAATTTGTATTTATATATTTATAATCTATACAATGTAGGTTATACATAAACATAACTTAAGAAATTTCATCTTATACAACTTTAACATTTTTCAATAAGAATCAAAGTAAGGTTGAACAGCTATATCCAAAATGATTTTTTTAAAGTAAGTTATATAATGTTATTAGGTAGAACTGTTTTTATGTATTTTATTTTATTTTAAAAACTTCTTATTTAAGAAGGTAGTGGATGTCTTAAACATGCTGATTATAATCAGAATTCATGGACCATTTCTTCCCAGAATGAAGATCTGCTACAAAATTGGTGGTCATTTTAGTTAAAATAAATAATTATATATTCTAAAATGAAACTTAAAGGAAGAGTACACAAAATTGATCTTAATGAATAATGATGTGATCATTAAAGGCAAGATAAGCATCAACTTTTTCAACAGTAAATTCTGAGAACTTGAGTTGTTTCCTAATTACTGGCCTTTTATTTGTAGTTGGGGAAAAGTTGCTACAATTTTCTATTGAGTCTTATACTAGGGCTCGAGTTTTTCACCCAATAAAAATGGAACAATAGGTTTTAGGTCCACAGTCAGTTACATGTGGCAGTGAGTGTCAGCCTGCAAATAGCTTCACAATTCTGTGCATCACTGCCTCTGTTGATTCCACTACTTGGCTCTGCTTATTCTTTTGTTCCCCTTTCTAATGACTGTATCTAGAATCCCCTGCTCAAAGCCTCTATCATTATCTGAAGCACATTTGTCTATATGAGAGAGTGTTTATTAGGTTTGCTACTAGATTTCCAGCACAGTTGGTGTGAAAGGCTGCCAGGCAATTAGCTATTTCATTCAGTAATTTCCAAAAATATTACCTAGATTGCAAGGTTTTTTTCCCCTCTTAATTAAATCCCTTGTCAAATTATATTTACTGTCCTCAGAAAGCTTATTAAAATAAAAGTGAAAAAAATAGAAAATCATGGTTATGTCTAAATGTCATACATATACATACATATATAAATATTTGTGTGTATAGATATACATATAGTGTATGTATAATTTATTTCTCATGTAAATACATTTTCCTAAGTAGAAATAGCTAATAAAATAGCTAATGTTGGTTAGATTATGAGATTTTGGTTAATATGTACTTTAATGACCTGGCATACGAACATATATTTTTCATAAATACATTAATATTACTTATACAACTATCAACAATATTTAAGAACTCCAAATAACCTCACCATTGGAAAGAGTGCATACAATGGATTAAACTAAATAATACAGTGACAACTCTTTAAATGAAAACGTCTATCACATAATATTTTAACACAAATATGTCTGTTTTGGAGTTAATTGGAGGTAGTTTTTTTTTTTTTTTTAATCTTCTGCATGTGCGTATGTGTTTGTGCATGCATATGGCTGTATCACAGTAAGCCAAACATGCCCCCAGTGCTCCTAAATGAAAGTTTTCACTTTAGTCAATTCCTGTTTCTTCACAGATTTTTATTCAGAATCCTTTTTTCAGTTGTCAAAGTTCATTTCAACAGATATTTAAATTCCAGGAATCGCTTGTGAGTAGCTACTAAAAGATTGCTCTGTTATTTGACCTCCTTTCATGCTTTTTATGATTCTTAAGACACTTAGAAATTTACATTTCTCAGGTTCTGGTTTGTCTACTGTTTGAAAATATATGGATCTGGTAAGGATCGCTCCTCTAGTGCATTCTGTGATATTCACTAGGTGCTAAATAGGCTTTTTTTTCTAAAGAAATGGGTAGATTGAGAAAAAAAACTGCTTGCAGAGATGAAAATATCTATCTCATGATACAATCTACAAAGGTACTTTTTCAGATAAGAATTTTTCTAAAACAGGCAAGATTTTAAATAATGTCTATTTTGTGGTCCTCTTTGTTCTTTCATAAATGTGTGTAGCTATGTTGCCAACTTAGTAACAGTGTCCGATTCCATAGTGTTCACTTCCTAGGACTTTCATTACCAGATAGATCACCAGACCCAACCCACACCGCACACATATGCAACAAAATCTCATTTTCTTCTCTAGCTACTAGTACAAATACAGACAAGATGACAAATGTGTATATGTAGAAACTGTATCATTAACTCCTGAATGTCTGAATGATTCTCTGAATCACCACTGTTAAAAGTGAGAATGCTTATTCTATTTTTATTGCTAGCACACTAAGAGTATGCTCTCACTCTCATTTTTCTATGATCCTTCGGGATTGATTTCAAGAGAAATGTTGAGAGCACTATAGTGGTGACACCCCATGAGGGTATCCAACTATCACTTCAATTAAGAATAAATTTAAAAAGTTAAAAAGGGAAATGATAGGAAATAAGCTGAAATTTAAATATGGCAAGTCAAAACACACTTTTGATAAATACCTTACACTCCACATTTTTAACAATGTTGCTTAAAAACAAAAGTATATAAGAAAAATTGAAATAAAATGCAGTTTCACAGATGTATGGGGAGACTTAGCTCCAACAGTAAGGGAAACCAAAGAAAATATATTGCTTTGCTGTTTCCAATAATATTTATGGTTTTACTCTTTTGCAGAATATAAATAGCCAAAATAACAAACGAAATAATACAACAAAAAATAGTTTTTACATTCTGTGAGAAATATGTGACTGCAGGAGGGAAGTTGATGGGTAGTGGGAGTTGAAGGGACCTATGATAGGATATCAGGTCCTGGAGTTTTTATAAATGGTGAATGTAGTATGTGCACGTGTTGAGGTGTAAAACAATTTCCTGAAATTATATCATTTATTAAACAAAGTAAATTCATAATCCTTGATACACAAGAGTTTATGGAGTGATTGAAAGGAATGGAAATAAGGACTTCCCATTTTGCCTTCATAAATAATTCTAATTTTTAGCATCTAAAAAGAAAATCATAAATTGCCAACAAAAAAGGTATCACAAGTTGACACAGAGAGGGATATAAAAATTATTTCTAAAAAAACCCATCCAAGACTGATTAAAAAAATTCATTCAATTCCTGAGTGATAGAGAGCAGTCACAACATAGCATTAACTACTTTAGAGAAAAAAAAATAAGTTGAGAAATTTTATTAAGTAAAAAAAATACATTATGAAATCTATCTTTATTCTGGAGGGACAGGGTTTGATTATATCATTTTTTTTCTGTAGAAGAATCTAAGATTCAGTCTCACATAAGTGATTCCTATGATAAGTCATACAGTCAGATGCTGGCGTGAGCAACAGATCATCGCATTTAACAAAGTTGTCAGTGTGTTCGAAACAAAGACCCTTTTATCATTATATACGCAGATAGAATTTTTCAGAATCACTTGTGCTTATAATTTTTGATCCCTGGTCACATATTTTTCTTTCTTAAAAGAGCCTTTTGTATTTTGGGAAAGCTAGTTGATAGCAATGACTATTTTACTAGGATTTCTGTGTCCTTCAAGTAAAATGTACATTTTAAATCTTTCCTTCACCAAATGATAGTTGGGTTGAATTCACTGCAGTATTATTTGCAACCTCTCCATATGAAAAACAAACAAATAAATAAATGAATAAATTCCCAGTTGCATTGTAGAGTCGAGTCTGTAGTCCTTGTGGTACAGTAGACTGGTGATAAATTCCTTGATAGTTCTCAAATATTTATTGATGAGAATGATATTTCTAATCAAATATTGATAACACTGAGCTTCTGTATAAGCTAAAATTTAAAACATTAGTCTGAGATTCATGGTATAAGAAGGGCATTTTGGTGTATGCCAAGGTTGATAAGGATTTTCCTTGATAATCTATTCCCTGAAATACCAATTCAACACTTCCCCAGTTCCTAAAAATAAGTCTTCTATTAGTACACAAGTGATGACTTTAACACTCAGTTTAGATATTTGCTTAATTAACAATCACCTCTATCTATGAAACCTTGAGAAAAAGTTTATTAGAATACCACTGATAAATAAAAAGGCTTTTATAATATTCTAGCACAAAAAACACAGACCTAGAAATCGTGTATTTTCCACTGAAGATTTATTAAATGAATGAAATATCATGAATTAATTCCTCCCTCCTCAAACACACAATTCACCTACACAAACACACCAAATAATACTTTAGCTTTAAAAAGATCAAGTTTGTTCCTTTTTAAGACAGAGTGTAAGATTTTTCTACACAAGCTTGCATACTTGATGAGGTGTCAATTCAAGGCTGCTATTTTTATGTTGTGACGGATTAAGCGCTGCTGTTACCTATGAAAAACATGTGATTTAGTGTTGCTTTATTGTACTTGTTAAGAATTAAATTTAAGACAATGGAAATTATTTAGGGGTTTTAATATCAAGATTAACAAAGAGAATCCATCTTGACTATAATTCTCAGATGACAATTTAACTATAAGAAATATATGAAAAAACTATAAAATATGGGCTTTATTATACTGTGATTATAAATTACTTATATCTGACTTCAGCATGCTCCCATAAAGTACTCTCTCCATACAATTTTGCTGCTCTATTTTCAGTATGTATATTTCATTCATTAATTCATCAAGCATTGATTGTTCAAGTCTCAAGTGCAAAGCTCCTCGAACACTAGTAACCAGGGATACACAGATGCTTGAGACAAGATCTCTGTCTTCAAGAAACTCATAGTTCAGCTGGAGAGACAGTCATGTAAACAAATCATTATAATAGAATAAGACGTGCTAACAGATGCTTGTACAATGGGGCTGTGATGATAGACAAGGCATATTTGCTTGGGGATTTAAGAACGCCTAAACAGAATGGAGAATGAGCAATATTTTGAAAGAGAAGTTGAAATTTTCAAGGTAAATTCAATAGAAATCAATGTAAGAAAATGATAAATAGTCTTGTAAAGTAAGTAGCTAAGATCAGATGCTATTAACAAATAACACTCAGCTAGAAATATATTAGTATAGTAGAAGTCACAAGATAGTAAGATGGAGGACCTGGCTATAAAGGTAAGACAGCGAAGTAGCCCTAGGAATTTATGAACCCACATTTTCAAACTCTGATATAGATTAAAAGTATTGGATTCACACTGCTGTTGCAGAAAGCAAATGGATCTGTCCCATAAGTTCTAACAAACCTTACAACTGTTACTTACCTAATTTTATCTAGTTCTGTCTAGTAAATACAGAAGTAAAGGGAATTTGTTGAAATATGTTTCTGAAAATGGCCATAAGGTAAATTTGATACTTATCTTTAATATAAATATCATTTCAGTAAAATTTGAATGACATACAGTAAGATCTTTTCATTTCACCTTACTGCCATTAATGCCCATGAAACCTTTTCATTCTTTGGCAAGGTCAGCCATGATAAAGCATGGATCATATTTAAGAGACATTATTTACAACAAAATAGTACATGAACAAATTATTGCTCCACAATCTCCCTGAGTACATTTAATTTGTTTTTTTTCCCCTCAGTAACTTTATTTCTGAGCTCATGAAATTACATATACAATTATTATATCATGTGAAAATTATTTTTCATACTGATCCCATCCACAAATAGTAAAACAAATAAAAACACTGTAGTCTGTCTGGCAGAGTGCAGCAGTTACAAAATCAACACCTAATTAAAAAATGAGAATACTTTTACGGACTATTTCCTGATATTGATGTGCAATAAATCTGGCACAAACTCAGCATT
This sequence comes from Uropsilus gracilis, assembly GCA_004024945.1. Lineage (NCBI taxonomy): Eukaryota > Metazoa > Chordata > Mammalia > Eulipotyphla > Talpidae > Uropsilus > Uropsilus gracilis. Next base: position 147,255 of record PVHY01000031.1, read on the forward strand.
TGGCAAAAGTCTGTTTAAGGACATTCCTCTCTTTCTGTCTTCCTAATGCATACTCTTGAAGCCAAATTGTAGACTGAAGACAGACTTCAAAGGAAGTACTTAGCATCTAGTGCCATAGCCAGAAATGGACCTTGACTGTAAGTACTGATTTATTGGCCACTGCAGTAGACATTTGTTATACTTTTGCTGCCCAGGAGATCCACTTGGCCTATTTTTAGCATAAATACACCTTTTTTTGGACAACTCTCTACTTTCAATTTTTAGTCTATGATGTTTCTGTTGAAAAAGGCACCTTCCTCATACTAAAATGGACATATGATTCAAAAGATCCTTTATTTCCAAGCACATGTGTTTTGTTCAAATATGCCTGTATGAGTACATCAGAGATCATGAGGCTGTGCGACAATGACTGGTAAATATTATATTTTAGTTGTAAAAGAATACATTATCTAATAATGAGGAAATATCAAGAGGTAGAGTCAAATAGGAACCTGGTGCCTACAATTGACCTTCTATGTAGTCCTGTCATGCCAAGTATTAAACTGATGAACTGACTTGTGATTAAAGTTAATTTGGTTTAGTTTTCTGTCATTTGTAATGCAACTCACAGATATAATCAATACTAACTATTTGTGCCTTCAGTCTGCCATTATACAGTGCAATCAAAACTTACTTTTTGACTGACATCCCCTTCACCACTCTTCACTGTCTTGAGTTTCACATATTCATACTTGGTTCCAACTAATGCTAAACCAAGGTGACCTCTGTCTCCAAACTGCTGTGTCACAAGTGGCCTGGAAGGAACAGACTATGCTTATCCATAACTAAATGCTCTTTTATGTGAACTGAAGCTCCTAGTTACTCAATTTCTATTTTAACTTAGCCTGCATTGAAGTCCCTTTTTATGTTTCAAGTGATAACATAAAAATGTACTTTTATTTTACTCTTTTATCAAGGTGACTGGTATATGACACTGTATATGATTAACGGCTCAGATGTATGCTGCCAAGTAACATCCACTACTAAGTCACCCAGAGTTCCACCATGGTCCATTGCACCCCCTCCATGCTTTCCTCTCTACCCTCCCCTGACCTCTCTCCCAGGCTCAATGCTGCAGTTAGATTTCTAGGGTTTGTTAAATTACAGCCACTGCATACTTTTCTGTTTCTCATTTACAGTTGAATTATACCCAGATATCATAGTCACCTTTTCCACACAAGTATATTTATTCTCAGGGAATATTTTGTCCTTCTTCATTGCGAAATTCTGCTAGGGGAATCTTCAGAGATGTGGGTTCTCAATCTTTTGCAAGAAGAGCTTTTCATTGCACTGGGTTAAGTACATTTCCTCTGGTGTGTGGAAGAGCAACCACACTTAAAGAATTAAGCTTTTCCTTTGTTCTCTTTCCAAGGACACCAGTGGAATGCTTTCTTCTGTAAAACTGAGCATCTGGTATATGGAAAAAAAACAACTCTTTGTAGGAAAAGCTTGAGGTTTCTGAGGACTTTTGTGGGCATCCCCTATAAATTTACTGGGTTGGAATTAACAGGTCTGCCCTTGCATAAATGAACAGAAAGTCTGAAAAGTAATTCTCAGCTAATCAGAGCAAATTAGTTTTGGATTCAACTGACATGGAATGATTCTAACTGGCATTAAGCTTAAGGACTAGTTATAATTATATTGCAATGGATTAAAAAGTGTCAATATTTATATCCCTTAGTAAAGATGTGATCTTTATTAAAATGGTATGAGTTTTACCCAATATTGTAATATGGGGATTATTAACATGCTTTTGGACTAGATAAATGTACATCTTCTGGAGACTGAGTATAAGCTATTGTGAAGATTTGGAAACGTCTTTTATTCAGTTCTGTTTTCAGAACTCATAAGACATCTTAATATTTCCCCTGTAAGTTGATAGTGCTTAGTAATTAACATATTATTTATTTTATATATTTATTTAAACAATTTATTTAAAAGTATTTATTGAGTACCCATTATGCACCAAATCTTGAAATGAATCATAGATGATAAAAATTATATGAAATGAAAAGAAAATATTTCTTTGATTGGATGCTTATTTTTACAAATGCTGACACAGATAATTGCTTTGAGTTTGAGAATTGTGAATACTATGCCACTCTGATATATTTGTATCACTATTACAATACATAAACAAGTCAAAAACTACTTATGCATATGGACCATTAAACAATTTATTATAACACTTTAATTTTCTTAAAATTTTGTCAATTACATTTCAGTAAACTTGGGGGTTTGTTCACTGAGTGTTATTTTAATAAGATAGAATAAGTGATGCTTTTCTATTACATCAGACATTATGGTATAACTTTACTCAAGTATGCAATAAGGTACTGGTGGGAATGTAAACTGTTCCAGCTGCTATGGAAAGCAGGTGGAGAACCCTCAAACTAATGAAAACGGAACTACCATACGACCCAGCAATCTCTCTTCCGGGAATCTACCCAAAGGAGACTTCAATGTGGGTACAAAGTGACACCTGTGCTCAGATGTTTATTGCAGCACTATTTATAATTGCAAGGACATGGAAACAACCCATGTCCCAAAACAGATGACTAGATGAAAAAGATGTGGTATATATACACATGGAGTATTACTCATCAATTAAAAATGACAAATTTGATGAATTTATGGAAACCTGGATGCACATAGAAGAAATCATTCTAGCAGAAACGAGTCAGATAGAAAAAGAAACCAAATGGTTTCACTGATACATGGAAAACCAAATAAAAATACACAACAGGGGGAGAGGGGGCAACTGGAGTGGTCAGGGAGGGGAGGTAGAGGTGACCACTGGGCATTAAAACAATGTGAAATATATATACATATAAAAATTATTAAAAATAAATAAAATCCAGTAAAGAAAAAAGAAACGGTTCAGTGCCCTTTACCTTATGCTCTCACTTCTATGTTAACATACCATGCAAGGATGGACTAACCCCTTCAAAGAAAACCAAAATGCCCAATGTACATTGTTGCTTGAGTAAGAAATTAATTTTCTTGTTTTAAAAACTCTTTAGAATTATTTTCTGCAGAATAATCACTAATATAGGTTTTATTCATAAAAAATAGTATGCAGTAAGGAACCTAAAGCATCAGAGAAAATCAGCAAAGAGATAAACAGTAGCAGAAAAAGACAAATGTATTTTCCGTTTCTTCAAAGTACTATCTACCTTTGAGATTTCAGAAAATCTACCAAGAAATGAAAAATCAAACTTGGCAAATGGAAAATTTCTTTAACAAATGTTTCTGGGAAAATTTCACAGCCACAGTAAAATAATGAAATTAGACCATATTCTTACATGATACACAAAAATCATATCCATACATCTTAATAACTTGAATGTATGCAGAATAATAGAAGACAACATATGTAAAACACTCTGTGACAGTGGCTAAAATGAGGACTTTTGGTAGTTAATTACAATAGCAACAAAAATAAAAACAAAAAAATTAAGGAAATGGGATCACATCAAACTAAAAGTCTCCAAGCAAAAGAAACTGTGGTTGAAAACAAACAATCAAACAAACAAACAACCAAAAAAACCCCACACTACCTATTAGTGAAAAATACCTGTAGATCATATAACAAGCAAGCAATTGATCTACTAAATCTACAAAGAACTTAAACAGCTCAACTGAAACAAAACAAACTCAATCAATATATCAGCAGAAAAGCGAAATAGACACAACTCCAAAGAAGACATAGAAATAGACAATAGGTACATGGGACATATTCATCATCACAATGTCAAGGAAATGTGACTCAAAGCCATAATGAGACACGATTTCACACCTTTGAGAGTGGCCCACTGCAAAAATTGCCAAAAACAAATGTTCACCTTGGTGTGGAGGAAAAGGAAGCTCCGTGCTCTGTTGGTGGGAATATAGACTGGTCTGTCTCCTATAGAAAATAGTATGGATGTTTTTCAAAATGTAAAAAAGTAGATCTATTTTAGGATACATCAATTTTATTCCTTGGTACCTACCCAAAAATATAAAAACACTAATTTGAAGATACATATGCACTCCTACATTTTTCACAGCACCATTTTCAAAAGCCAAGTTATGAAGACAGCTTGAGTGCTGAGCAACACTTGAGTGAATAATGAAAATGTGATATATAGACACAACAGAATACCACTCAGCCATAAAACAAAGCATAATTCTTGCCATTTGTGACAACATGGATGGAACTGGAGGGGATCGTGCTAAGTGAAATAAGTTAGAAGAAGAAAGAAACACTGAATGATTTCACTTATTGATGGAACATAAAGAAACAAATTTAAAAACAGACAAATAAGAACTAAAATATGCCCTTGAAATCTGACTGCAGGATTGAAGCTAAGAGAGGGGCGATTTTGAGGTGGGAAGCAAAGGAGGAAGGTGAGTCTAGGGACTTTGGAAGAAGATAATAGGTACTTTGGTGGTAGATTAAATGAGGTAACATACATCTGAGAGGTAACATACATACCCCTAAAACATTGTTGTATTATATAAAACTGTGTTGTGTTATTAAAGAAAATTTAATTTAAAAACAAAGAAAGATAACAGCATGGTACTGTCATGTTAGTTCTCACAGTATTCTCTTAAAGTATAAACTGTTGAGTTGTCAAACATGGACACGAATTAAAACTATGATGCTTATAAAATAAAAGAAAAATAATAAAATAAAAAAATAATTGCAGAAATAAGTTACCACCTAAACTAAATCAAATAGCTTTTTCTATCATATGAGTACTACTATTCTTCTGTCTTAAATTAGTTTTGAATGAATAAATGCTGACCTCAAGGAAGACATTGATCAAAAGAAGTATAGCTAAAGCTATCTTGAACAACTGTCCTTCAAATATGAGATCCAATTAACTAAAACCGTTAAAAATGTGAAATATTTGTTTCAAAATGTAGAAATGATAAACTCATTAAAAAAGCTCTGAAATCACCGCCATCTAATCAGTCAATACATTAACTAAGCAGTTCTTTTTTTTTTTTCTTCACCCCTACTGTATTTCTCTTTAGATCCAGATTAGTGCATCTTGAGAAGTAAATTTTGAAAAGGGAGAATGACAATTGTTTGACTCCTATGGAGTAATTCTTATTAGATAATCAGGGAAAGTCAGTGACAGTGACTTCTCTTACAGTGACTATTTGTACAAAAGTTGCAGCTGTATATATGCTCCTAGTTTGTCTGCCTGGAATCTAAAAACAAAATACAAGAGATGACCAAGCTTTGAAAGCACTAGTTTACACTTTGAAGTTCACAAACTGGCAATTGTGCTACAGGATAGTATTCAAATGAAGGTTAAGACATGTTTTTGAATATTGCTCCCACTAATATCATAGGAGAAATCCACATACAGTTACAACTTAATCTCCAAGAATATTCACATGTTTTAAATCTGCGAGAAAAGTTTCAGCTACTTCAAGTTAAGCCTATTTAAATATATATATATATTAGTTAAATTAAAGCCATTAAAATTTAACTACCCACATATTGTCAAAATCAAATATAAATAAGAACTAATGTGTACATAAAGTTATAGCAGCAACTGTGGTCCTTTCATTCCATTTTATCCCTTTATATCAATCATTTAGTAAACAATTTATGCCTGTGCTTATATAATTCCTGTTGGATTTAAAACATGAATTTATAGCTATTTCTGTACAAAAAAAATTACACCAGAATTTTTTCCTTCCATATGACATTTGAAAAGGAAATGCTGTAATTTGATGGATATAAGTACGTTTTAAACAAATAATTTACTTCAAAAATGTTTAAGTTGTTATACTTTGGAATAATTAATTCCAAAGTGTTGCCTCTTTCTTTGAAAAATGAAATGTAAGTAACTTTAGGAGCTCTATAAAACTGCATGTGTGTCTGTTAATATATATACATGTATATATGTTATAAACACATATACACACTTCTACATGTGTTTTCAAAACTTGAGGATTTAAAAACTCTTCTTAAGTTATTATAAGTACTTTAGATACTTTGAAAAAACTAAGCATTTTCAATTACTGGTGACCAACTATAGTTTAGATAATACAAGATAGAGGATAGCAATCATTGCAAGAATAATGGAGAATTTAAAAAATATAAATTATGAATCAACTTAAATTACATATTAACAAAATATAATCCTATAACAACCCAAAAGGGAGATGTCATTTGTCCATATTCACATTCTCTAAATAATGGATCTGCTCTTTAAACCCAAGGAAATTGATTCTGGTGTCAAGCAGGGAATGTGCATGAATACTATGGCAAGTAAATCATGTATAAGCTATATATTAATGAAAAATGTGGGAAAAATAATATTAAGAAGGGACATAGCAAAGAAAAAACACAGTAAGTCAAAACTGAATGATTTGTCCTATTCATAGCCAAAATTTAGGTATGTATATCATTGACTTTATAAATAACAAGTATAAATAAGGCACTCAAAAGTACCTTTTGATTTAAGAAAAGTACCTTTTGATTTAAGATTTAAATAGCCTTAACTATCTTGGTGGGTGGAACAATTTGCAAAATGTTACTGATAAAACTAGTAAAAAGTTGCTAACTTACTGGTATACAAGTCAACTCATGTATGAACCAATGGACAGGTAGTAGGGAGGTATGTGATATTAATTTTGCATTGCACTTCAGATAGAAATAAACTAATCTTCAGTATTACAAGGGGTCTTATCCATAAAATAATGCTAATTATAAACTATATAAAACAGGTGGCAGTGCCCTCTTGAGGATGCTATTGAAATTTGACACCAGTTACCTCTTCAGGAATTTTGACTGTGAATTGATGTTCTTTTTCATATCATGACATAAAGGCCTGCGTTTTAAAAATTGTTGGAAAAGGAAATACAGTAAAATGGAAGAGCTATCCACAGAGATTCTTTAAAATTTTCCTTGAAAGGTAGCTTTTGTAATACTTATCATATTTAATATAAAAATATAGAAGCTGTGGTTTGGTTTTCAAAACTATGGGAAAATTAGGTAGCCATAACTGAATGTATAGAAAGCATCATAACTTAGCAATGAGAATTTCAACCAAAAATGCTTTACTAACATATTATCATACCACACACTAGCAAATGAGGATTTAGTCAACATGTTCTAAATATGCTATAATTTGCATACCCTATTATTGTGCTCATCATACCATGACTTCTAAAGAAAGTATGTAGAAGTGTAAATGTTTCATGATAGACATAATGTAGTTCTTTGCCCTACAATATTTATGTTCCATTCAAAAAAAGAAAATGTTCCCTGCACTTCATATCATTTTCTGGAGACACATGTACACACACACACACACACACACACACACACACTAACACACAAACACACTACTGTCTCTTTTGTAAATCTGTTTGGGTTGTTTACAATCAAAATATGAATACCCAGGTAACAGCATTAGGGTAATCTGGAAGCAAAAGCTTGTAATGAAAAATAGATTAAAAAAATAAGAAGCAGCCTAAGTTTTAACGGAAAGTAAGATATTCAGAGATTCCATTTGGGTACAATAGTTAGAATTAAGAAAGCAAGAAACCAGAAACTAAAGCCCAAATGGATTTTAGTATCTAAAGTCATAGTCATTCCTATATGTTATCTTGTGCTAGAATAAATTTATTACATGCCTGGAAATTGCAAGTCATTCATTTACCAGTCTGGCTAATCCTAAAAAATAAAGTTATTCATGATTTCTTCTAGATTGCCTAAGTGGTAGGAAAGAAGCTAATAATATGTTTAGGAGGGATTTACAGATCTTGAGAACTGAATGGCAAATTGGAGGGAAATAATGCGTAACCAAAAATTCACTGATTTTCCTGTACTCATTTGCATTTCAGCTCTGGAAAACTGACAGATATGTAAAAGTAACATATTTATTTTAAAAAATGTAAAGGAATATAAAATAGATACTGTAATTATATCTATTTTCCCAAGAAACTAGTTAAGCATATTAAAAATGGCAACATCATTTATTCCTGCTGTAATTATTTGTTAAAACACCAAATTTTTGAAACACTAACATTTTTATTGTTTGATTATTTAGTAGAATGAATAACTCAATAGAATATAACTATGCTTTTAGTTTATTTTCCTATATGCAATAAATACTCTATTTAAACATAAATAAAATACCTAAAATGGAGTCATTGAACCCATAGTATAAAGGAAGAACTATCATCAACAAAATGTAAAAGTGGCATATCAGTATTTTTTATTGATTTTCACTACTGATAATTAAATTAAGACAGAAAACAAAAAGGAAAAAGTAGTATAGTTTTTCTTGTAGATTATTTTTTATACATTGTAAAATTATTAATATTAACATGATTTGCTAAGAGAAAGTTAGCATTATATTGATATAAAATTGTAATTTTAAAATGTGTACATGTAAAGTTATAATGTTTGGTTCTGTGTAGCCTTGGGCAAAAATTCAGGAATTCACTTTGTTAATGTTGAGAACATCTGGATTTCTGCACAATCTGCTAATCTCCTGCCACTGCCTCACACAAGAAATCTGCTACATACCTGAGCCCTCTTATTTTGTTTGAATGACAAAGTGCCACTTTTATTTGCTTACATATTTATGTCTTTATTGAAATTGGCAGAAAGAGTTTATTAAGGAGAGTGCTTCTTTCAGACATGAGTTCCACTTGGAACTGCCATCTCTCCTCTATCATTAGGCTTCCTTTGGGAATTCAGACACCATTGAACAAATCTCCATTTCTTCCTCTCCCTTTAACTTTTAAGCTCTTATATTTTGACCAATGCTTTTATTATACTAAGGTTGTTCTTTTGAAAGTTGACAAGGATTTGTTTTATAAATTCTATACCCTACTCAGACTTAATTTGTCTTAATTTCTTGAAAATCGTGAGAAAGGTGAAAACTAAGCTTTCATGCTGTTATACTACCTTTATTATCCTTCTTTAAATATTTTACTCACTGGGTCTTTACCTCCTCTGCCCAAACCAACACATATGTTCTAAGTTTAATTGTTCTATTATTCTCTCTGCTCTTCTCTATAATAGTTTCAGCAACACCACTGCTTCAAACATCAATTCCATAACGATAGCTGGTATGACTTTATTTAAATCTATATTTGCTTTAGATCCTAGTACTTATTAGCTCTCGTTTTCATATTGGTTTAAAGTCTTGGTCATTTGTTTTTGTTAATATAATTCAGGCACCTCAATATTATTACTGTTTAGATACATCAAATGCTTCCATGAGTCATCCTTTGGTTCTCTGTTTTATAAATGTTTTAATGATCAGCAAAATCCCAAAAAGTTCCTTGGAAACCTCCCCTTTGTCTTTTCATCATATCAATCATCACATTTTATGTATTTCCTATTTTCACTATCTTTCTCATAGGTCACCTCCTCTGGAAATAGAGACTATTGGTACTCTGTTTTTATTATTTGGGCTTTTATTATCGAAAGATTTTAGTGTTACTGAAACTTTATAATAAGATATCTTGTCTTCCCTTGCTCTTCTTTCTCTTTCTTTCTTTTTATTTTCATTCCTTCTTTCTTTTTACTTGTTTCCTTGTTCTTCTTTAGTCTGTTGTCAGATTAACTTTTCTAAATCTGAAAAATGTGTTACACAAAAATTAAATTCAGATGTATTAAACTGACATACAATCTGACACCGCTTCACCTTTCCAATATTTTTGTTCTGTGATCATTCAGTTATAATCAGTTGATACATGTTTAATAGTTTTCTTCATTTTTTTTCTTTACAAGTTAATCCTATAGCTGAAGATCCATCCTTTCTCAGTGTATCCAGATTCTACCTTGGGAATGCCTTTTTTCCTATGAAAACTTGTTTAATTCTCTACCATAAAGATAATACAAGTCACTCACTGCTTTAAGCCAGATACTTTTGCACTGTTTTTATGTGCATTATTTTGCTGAAAGCAATATCTTTTCCCTGTTATCCATCATGGAATATTAGCTGTACTTTTTTTTTATGGCAGTTATTATACTTTGCTCAATATCACATTTATTTTTGTGTACTTTTCTTCCCCCAAAGAATAAACTTTTTGAAATCAACCTCCATATATTCTCCTTCCCCAATGCATAGCATAGTTATCCAAAGAAAAAGAGGAGATAATTTACAAGTCTCTATTTACTTGAAACATATTTTATTAACTATTCATAAATATTATGCATCTGCCCATATATACATGCATAATTATATATGATGGTATTTCATAAATATATCAACATTATTACTCAAAATGTCAAATAATCCCCATATCAATGTAATTGACAATTGCCAATGCAACATGCAAAGAGCAAATGTTTAGGTAATTGTGTTGGGAACAATAGTCTTTTAAATGAGAATATCTGCTTAGTTGATATCATCTAATAATTTGGCAATTACCAGTGAAATAATTTGTTGGCTTTACTCTCTGGTTTAATCTAAAAAATAATCCAAAAACTTTAAAAAAAAAATAAAGGAAAGGAAAGAAAATGGTATTCAAACATGTTAGTGAAAATCAGGCTTCGAAACACTTGCACATATTCAAATGATATGAATGGCTGGGAGCTGGTACATTTATTCATTGCAGAGAGAAGCTGCACACTCAGTGGATGGAAACCTTAGTGCCCTAACTCACAAAGCACTCTGTCGATCAGAAACACCAGTATCTAGTTGCAGAGGGAATGCGGCCTGGATTCACATGATTACCTTTTTGATTAACTTTCCTGTTCCCATTGCTACCATTTGTCCCTTGATGCACATAGCTTTCTTGAAGGAAAAGATACTCAGTTTCATGAACAGAAAGCTTTTTTCTTCTAGATTTTTTAATACCCTTTAGCTTTTATTTATTCTTTAGAACTGTTAAAATGTGCTTTTACAAAGCAGAATTACATTTTCAAAAATAGCTGAAATCACTCAGTGACATTTTTACATTTTTAACATGAAAATGCTCATTGATTGGCTAAAAAGCTACATTAGCAAAATGAAGCAGCTTGTTTGGGGAGTAACTGCACTGCCCTAGTGAAAATGTCACTGGTAAAGCACTGCCAACTGAAGAATAGTTTGCTGGCAGTCAGTTCCTTCCTTTTAGGACTGCTCGGTGCAAGGTCTGACTTGACTTTCACTTGCTAGCTACCCTAGGTTCCTTCCTGGCTTTTCTTATAATTTCATGGTTTTCAGCACTCCAGATTCCTGATCTGATTTTCCCTTATGAGGCTGGAAATTGTATCTGTGATAATTAAAACTGACTGCATTTCACTTTCTAAACAAAGAAATTGCTCTTTAGGATGTGTTTAGTAAAAGAAAGTAAGGCAAAGGAAAATAAAGTACCTACATCTGAATATTTATGAATGCTGTATTAAAATATTTTCATCACTCATAAAGAATCCCCAGAAAAATATCCAAGCCAGCAGTTCTAATAGTAGGTAGGTGGTGCCCTACATGAGATAAATTCCCTCGTGAAGAAACAAATTTCAGAAGAAAATGTATTTTCAACCTCTTTTTGCAGCACTTTAGGTTTAAAACTTCATCCCGAGTCACATAAATCAATGAGCAAACAAAAACAAAATCTCTAGAGTTGATAATACAAACATGTTTAGCATTATGGAATTTTAGGTTTAATGATGAACATTATACTGCAACCACTGTTAAATTGCAGTTGGCACATTCAAAAACCACTTGAATACTTTCTTTCTCAGAATTTTGATAAAAAAATTTTCCCACCTGTCTCCCCAGGGCTGTATCTCTTGTGATTTGGCCTGGGCCTTTCTCATCACACATGTCATTTGCATGTGGAGACAAAGGAAAGCACTCTCATTTCTAAGTGATATATAACTTAAGTTTTCATAATCAACTTTTAGTTTCCAAACCAACACAATACACAAGAGACTATTTATCTGGGCAATTTGTATTTGTAATGACAGCATTTTAGCTCAAATGATCCAAATTCTGAGAAATTGCTAAGTAGTGAGAATGATCAAGCATATAATGAATAAAATTCTACCTAATGAATTGCTGAATGATGACACTGTTGCCTCATTTTAGTTCTACTAACTAAACAAGAAATGTTTCCTGTGTCAGATAACGGACATTTTTCCTGTACTCAAGTGAAAATCTATCATTTATATAAACTAACTTAATGTATTAAAGCCATTTGAACTAATGTGATTTAGATCATTGCATATGTGCATCTTTTAAGTAAATATAATTTTATAACAAAAGCCAATTAAAAAATTTCTTGGCTCTCATAAGTTATACACTGTTTACTTAGAAAAAAGTACACAGAATATATATCAATATGCTTCCATTTATCTGGCAACCTACAGCAGAAAAGCTAATAATGATTGGTAATAAAAATCATAGCAGTGATTGTAAAATGGGCCAGGGAGGAATAGGGAGGCATGGAGGAATGGAAAGGGACACAAGGACATTTCCTGAAGAAATACAAATGTCCTATATTTGATTATGGTTTTGGTTGTATGGGTGGGTATACCTATTTGCCAACACTTCTCAAAGTTATATTGAAAAAATAATGGGAAAAAATCTGTTCTTTTCATTGTATGCTAATTATGCAAATTGTATCTCAACAAATTTGATTTGTTGAGCCAATCATAGCCATTTGCTCTCCTAATAATAAAGCAATATCATATAAATCCAGAAATACTTTCTGAATTCATGCTTATATATTGAACTTAGTGCAGATTCTAGATTATGGGAAAACAACCTGTATCTGCAATGCTCAGTGGTCATGGTATTTAGGAAATTTACTTATTCAGTTTTGAGGCGATAATGATTTGACTGCTATTGTAATTTATGCTCTTATCTTAAGAGGAAAGAGGAAAATTTTTTAAAGTTATAAAGTGTGCCTACATACACAGATACCAACCAACAAATATTTAGAAAAAAGTAAACATTTCAATTGCTCTTCTAACAAAGTCGGAATGTGGAGAGGCAAGGAATTCTTTTCCATCATTCTTGAGATAAGAATGGTTTTAGTAAACAGAGAATATCAAGAATTTGATTTGGTTACTGTAGAGAAGAGACATGAAAACTAAAACCATGGGTCACAGTCTATCCTTTTTCAAGCAAGACATGTGCCTTGAGGAGGAAGCCCCTTCAAATGGCTTTTATTCTTCAGAGACTGTCACTTTCCCATTAATGGTAGTTGAAATTGTGTGATGAATTCTCAAATACACTCTTACTTTCACAAAGCACGTAAAACTAATACTAAAGAAAAATGTCAAGTTAAATTTATGACTTGGATGCATCAAATCACACTGACTATAAAAGTCATTACCTTATGATCTTTAGGGCCAAATACTCACCTCAATATCATTGTCTTGCTTTTGGATTATACTAAGAACTATAGTTAATATTTATTTTGCACTAATTGGTAACTTTTAGTCTAAGCACCTGCTGTGCATTACTCACTTTTCTGCACACACTCTATGTATTAAGTCACTATGATCCTTCCAAAGGTCTTTTTATTTTATTTATTTTTATTTATTTATTTTTAATTTTTCAGAGAGTAAATCATGCTATGTTGCCTGGGTAGTCCCAAACCCATGGATTTAAGTGATCCCTAGCCTCTGCCTCCCAGGTAGCTGGAATTACAGGCATGTACCACCACCCCAACTATTTTTTTTGAGACCAGGTCTCGCTATGTTGCCCAGCGTAGTCTTGAACCCATGGGCTCAAGTGATTGCTAGCCTCCGCCTCCCAAGTAGCTGGGATTACAAGTGCACACCACCATGACTGGCTATCACAAAGTCTTTTCAACTGAGAGAAACTGAGCAGTTTGTCTAAAATTTACTAGCAGATTTGTGGTGGAGCTAGGCTCTTTAAATACACAGGCCACTAAATATTGTACAAGATTATACATAGGAGCATTGTTAGTTATGGCAAAGAGAGATAATAATTTGAATGTCAACAGTAGAACTGCTAAATAAACTATTGTATAGGCTTTTAAAGATATGCTAATCACATCTGAAAAATCAGTAAACCACAGTTGTCCATGTCAACATGGATTAATCACAAAATTTCTGATCAGTAAATCAAGTCACAAAATATATATAGAATATTGTAACATATGCTATCATGATGGACTACAGAAAGTAATAAATTTTTGAAGATACATATTCATTAATATTAAAATCATAATGAAGCATATGATATAAATTAAAACTCTTTATTACAGTCTTTTACTCAACTCAAATTCTTTCTCAGCTAGTTTTACATTTATTTAACTTATATTTAAGCTTTAGACCATTAGGAAAGGAGAAATGATACTGGCTATTTTTGTATTTTTACATTAGGATTCTAATATTATTTTAATAAATATTTAGGTTTATGCATAGTGCAACCGATAATTTTGAAAACATTTTTACAGAATCTAAGCATTTAGAGCAATATTTTCAAAAATGGTTGTTAAGGTTTTTTGCTACTGACAAATTTCAATCAAAGTTTGATGTAAAAAGACTTACTGACTCAATTTACTGTAAATTTTCCTCAAGGTTAATTAACACTGGAGACACTTTTCTATGTCTTCTGAGTTTTTCTCTCCAACTAGATCTCTGCTTCAGTCATACTTCTTGAATTGCAGGTCAGGCTTGTTCTCAGAAATCTTGGCCTGAGCCCCAACCATCTGCTGTCAGACATTATTGAATCCATTTACCTGCCTGCCTGAATTCAGAATATTGCTTGTTGTCATTTTCCTCCATCACTGAATTCTGATCATCAGCCAGAAAACACACATGCCATCCATCATCTACCTGCTTGATGAGTCACTATCTCCTATCAACATACTATCATAATAATATAGTTTATCTGAGTTTCCACCAATTAAGCAAAATTGACACTACAAATGCTGGTTCCACAGCAGGAAAGTGGTAGGGCAAATGAGAGCTGCCTAAATACTGTCTCTAGCATACACACCAGCTTTTCTTCTAGGAAAACAAGCAATAGCTAAGGTAGAATGAATGTTTCAAATACGACGATGTGACATATTTCAGCTAATGTCAACTATGAGTTATATTTCAGGGCATTTCATTAATCATTTAATTGATCACTATTTAGACACTTGGGTATTTTAATCACTGAAAATGCAGAAATGAAGAACATATTTTCTCTCAAGGTGCTCACTATAATAAAAGAGTAATAACATTGAACTGAACTACTAGAAGTATAACAGCACAGGACAACCAGGGAGCCCACTTCTGGAAATCTTGTCATATCTAGGCTGAATTTTAAGTAACGCAAATAATAACAATGTAGTGAGCAAACCATCACTTAGCTTCAGAGTCTTTTAGAGATGAAATTTATTACTATTGTTATATTTCAAGAACTAGAATTTACTAGCGTCTATGCTCAGTGAGAAAAGTCAAATAATACTGAGCTAAATAAGTTATATTACATAAGTTAAGTAATAATAAATGAATTATATTAAATAAATTACATTAATTAAAATAATTAAAGCACACTATAGATAATAGCTTATAAAGCTTCATCTTAACACTTCCTAAGTTTTTATTCAACTTCATGGATTAAAAACCATATAAATGCAAACAATATCTTTACTGACAGTGAAAAACCAAACGTGAAAGTCCACTTAAAATTCTTATGATGCTCGAGTGATATAAACTAAGAAAACTCTTGGCACCATCATAAACATTTTACTAAATGTGCCAAACAAAGTACATGCAAACAGATGACTTGAATGGCAGGAAACCCCTTCCACATCTCAAGGAAATTTAAAGAAGATACACTTTAAAATAATACACTGTGTTTGATTTTCCTCCATTAAGTGATTATCTGATGATAGATACTCACTAGTTAGTTGTAGCTTAATTACATGGCAGCACTACCATTTGGGAAATTATATTTTAATTCCATGTTCACCTAAAAGTAATTTGCAAACCACCTGCTCTTTGGTTCAGTGAATGACATCAGCCACTGCAGAAGTGGAGAGGGAAAGTGTTGTTAAGAAGCATAGATGTTCTCTGAGGTCATGTTGAATTGATGCTCTAAAATAAGCTAAGGACAAGTACTCCTTAACTGGAAGGGATGCCATCACCATGATTTTTTTGTCACAAGAGAAACAGATATCTAAAGAAGCTCATCGATCAATCAGTACAAAAGTGACCTGAATTCTAATTTTCTTCCCCAGAAACCTGCTTTGAAATATTAGAAAAGCTGTTGATTCTCTATGCTCATCTCCCATTCTCAGAGTTGAGGATACAATCTCCTACCTCACAAGGGTATAATTAATTAAGGTGTAAGTGTTTCCCAACCTGTGGATGAAGGTAACAGGTGCAAATTACCATTTGAAAGAGTGATTCAAGTCACCAAGTCTAACTGCTGACTAGGGAGGCTTAAATCAACCCTATTTGAAGTTCTATTATTTTTTAAATGCTGACAGAGAATCCACACTTAGATATAGCATCATACAGATAAGATGTGCTCCCTGCCCTCTGGGGCTACCATTTCAGTGAAGCAGATGGTGAGATTACAGGATGAGTGAGTGTGGAAGCAATGGGCAGGGAAATGATGGACAATTTTTGCATCCTAAAAAGGATTAGGACTACTAGTAGGTAAATGATATTTAGATAATGGCAGTTTCTAAAATCAGATATTTTTCTGAATTTTTGAAAATGCACTAAGCAGTTAGATTTCAGTGGTCTTTATTCTTGAAGTATGTTGTTAAAATAGGTGCCATCACTCAAACTACCATTTTGGTGAATTAAAAAAAAAAAACTAGATATTTTAATACCCATATTTGTCATTTACATCATAATTATTGTTCAATTACATTACTAATACAGTATGAATAATTATTTTCTTTTTAATTAAATTACTTAGTCCCTGAGGTTGTATATGGAGTGAGGTAATTTTCTGTGAAAATTAATGTAGCACTTTGATTCCCTGGTCCAATTCAGTCTAAGGTAGAAAAGAAATAGGAGAACAAAGAAATGGAACATAATAGTGAATTGGGACAATTTGATGCAACAGAAGGAAATAATTCCATAATTTAAAGATGACATTTACAAAAAGAAAAGTACATTCTATAAGTTTTTAGGAGGAAGACCTCAAAACCCCACTGAGAACAGAGTGTAAAGAGAAAGAATTTGCTATGAATAAAGACTAAATAAGTTTAGTTGAATTTTGCTGAATGATATAAAATCTAGATAGGTTTTTAATATGAAAGGTAAAGAGCTATAGAAAATCTAGCAAGCAACTGAAGAAAAGAGTGTATGAAAGAGGAGGTGAGAGTTTTAGGTGACACATAGGCAACAAAAAGCTAAGTGGAAAAACTGTTTTAAAAGGTCAAAATTAATTGTGATTATTAAATTGACCTTATAAGGAAGGGTACACATTGGAATTAAAATAAAGATTATTTGTCTTAATTTTGAATTGAGTTTTTGAAGCAGATGTAGTTATCCGTTGTATAACATGATGAAATAGGAAATAACACCTAGAGGCAAATTCTATTGCAAAAAAAATAGGCCCCTATGTTTCTCCTTTTTGCTATATTATTTTTCTAATTTTTATTTGACATACTAAAATATGATGATTATTATCAGAGTAAAGATTCCCCAAACTTAGCCTTTTTTTCTTAGGCAAAGTTGGAAAAGACATATTATCCAAGATAATATTTTATAGTCCTATTAGTCCTCTACACAAAGTTTGGTAGTTATTAGTTGTTTTCACTTGTGCTGTTTATTAATAAACAAGTAGAAGCACATTGCTATTGATTTTACATAGCATCAAGTGAAAAGCAACAACGATGAGTGAAAATTGTTATTTTGCATGTTACATTTACAAGTTGTATTTTGGGGGAACAGCCTTTTGAAAAAAATCCAGATATTATTTTAAAATTATTTACTTTGCAGAAGTGAAAAAAATAAATCTGACTTTTTCCATCACTTAGAGAAGAAACAAAATTAGCAAAGACTTAATAGAAGTAACCAACGAGTTTAAAGGAAAAAAGTAAAGTGGTTTCTGAAAAACAGGTGAAGACAGTTGACCACTGAGAGTGATCAACTATTGCCATCCATCTGGGATAAACAGACTGAGAAATAGAATGGATTTAGCAAGATGGAGGGCACTAAAGGCACTGACAAGAACAGTCTAGCTGTAGGGGTTTCCACAAACCAGACTGGGTTAGATTGAAGAGAAACGTGAGGAGAACAAGTGCAAACAATTCTTATGTTACTGAAAAGGGGAGGAAAGACATTAAAAAATAATAGGAAGATCTGAAGGATGGTATACTAAAATATAGAGATTATTAAAAGTAGAATTCTATTATCATTTCTGTTATTGGGAATATTCTATTCTATTCAGTATAAAGTAGAAATGCTAATAGTAGATATTTAATAAGCTAAAATTGTATTTATTTTATAAACATTTCTGAATGCTTGTCAACAAATTATTTTGCTAACCATGCTTTTTATCAATAGTAAGCTTCAATTAAAGAAAAGGGAGAGGGATTTCAAAGGAGCATAATGAACACTATTATGCAAATATATATATAAAAAGCAGTATTGAAAAGAGGAAAAAGATTTATTTATCACTCTTCATTAATATATTATAAGTCACAGTATTGTTTTATAGTAAAACAAATGTGGCTCTTTCAATTTCAAAAAAGTGGTTTGCTTCAACACTTAAATTTTAATTGTAAATAATTTAGATTTGACTCTATATATAAGATCAAATGTTCAAAATGCAATGTATTATTTCCAAAATCAGAATAGCTATAATTTTTTTTTTGTTTTTTGAAAGTTAACATAGACCATATAAAGATTCTCTAGTTATAAATTATATATAATATACACATAATTCTATAATTATACACCAAAACTTTGAAGAAAAGTGTACCATTTGATAATTTCTATGAACTTAAGTGAGCAGAGATTATGTTTATTATAACTTGACACATATAGATAATAATAAACAAGTAATTTTACTGAGACAGATGTAGTAAAACTTTTTTAAAAAGTTAATTAAATGTAAAATAAGAAACTATGTATTTTATCTTTACTATTTTTGAGGTTGAGCAAGAGAACTAGTTAGTCTTGTACAGCTATTATACCCTACTTATGTGCAATTAACATAATGAAGAAAATAGCATAAAATAATTAAATATTTAATGGAGGAAAAGCATGCCAGAATCATGAAAGGCTTAAGTTAGAAATCTGGCACTTATTTATGGAAACAACCTCTCAGTTTTTGTAAATAATTTTGAAGGAAACTGGCACAAAATTAATACACTTTTCCTAGGAACTGTTTGACTATGTTTCCAAATGACCTGCTAATTTTTTACACTAAGAAGGGAAGAAATATTTGACAATGGTGAGTTTTCTGAATATGTGAAACAATACTGATTGGGCAATTGAATTTATACTTTCTATCATATAAAACACGAAACGTTTATATTAGGTGTCATATAAGGACAGCAACCAAAAACTGGAATTGTTTTCATCCTACATTGAAGTTTGTCTACATCTGGTCATAACCTATTTTTTCCAGTCTTGTCTTATCTTACCGCAAGTAATATAATCTCTCTTTAATGTAATCTAGTCCTCATAGAAACCAGACCACTTGAAATTTCTCAAAGGGCCCATGCCTTGCTTTTTAAAGTATTGTACCTTCTACCTGGAATTTTCTTTTTCCCAGGCTTACTCAACTTTAACACTTGAAATTTTGGTCTAAATCATTCTTGCTTTTGGAAGACTGTCTTATAATTGTGGAATGTTTAGCAGCAGCCTGATTTCTAGTCACTAAATACAGATTGCATTCCACCAGTTGGGACAAAGAATTCTCCAGATGTTGCCAATTGTTCCTTAGGTGAGGAGGTGGGATAGTCCTTATTATGAAATCACTTTAATCCCTTCATAAATATTTGATTAAATCTTAATTACCCTTCCCCTCCCCATCTGAGATCAAATAGTATGTTTCTATTCTTATACTACTGTTTGTATCTTATTCATAATATCATTCTTCCTTTTATTGAAATCAGGTCAAAAATAGGCAAAAGTTGCCAAATTGTAAGCCATAGGAGAAAAGCAGCATTTTAAAATGTGGCTTCTGCCGCCTAGCTTTCTTACTAGCTTAGTCTCACCAGCGTAGAGCAGTTGCCAGACAAATGCAGTTTAACAACAGGGTTGTATTAACAAGGAAATTTAACCAGGAAAACAAAAATTCCTCAAAGCCACAAGTGGCCGGTTATCTTACCTCCATTACCCATTTTCAGTCCCTAAGGTCCCAAAGACACATGTCCAAGATGGCACCCCTTTTCCCCTCCAAAATGGAGGCAAGTACTGCGAAGTCCAATCTTTCTCCTGAACCTTCTCCAGTGTTCCACGCTGCTCCACTTCTCCAAGGCTCTTCAAATTTCTTCCACAATTGCTGATGCACAAATCAGCGTTCAAAATCCCTGGCCATCTCAAGTTATCAGCTCACTATGCTGCCTTGCTGTGGTGCCACACTCTCAATGTTGGTGACTCTTCTGCCAGCCATCATGTCTCCTTGCTACAACCAACTCTCTCTTCCAGGGGAGATCTCCTGGCCAGGTCACATGGGCCTGTACTCTCAATTCACCATTTGTGTCTCCCCCCCCCCTTTTTTTTTTTTTTTGCTCCTTCTTTTTATATATGCCCTCTCTTCCCGCTTCTCATTTTCTCTCACGTGGGGCCTATTTCCCAGACTCTACTCACCAGGGTATTTTGGCACCAATACAATTTTTAACTGTGTCACTACTTGTATCATTCTTGCAAGTATTTTTATTCAAACCTATTGATATCATTAGAACAAAATCTGCTTGAATGCTGGGATCACACATTTCTTCCCTTGATATCTCCAAGAGAGCTTTCCTAGGACAAGACCCTAAACAGATTATTTGCTCAGAAAATTGTTGAATATTTGTTTTACAACAGGCAATATTATTATCATTGCCATGCTCTTAACCTCTAAATCACTGTCTGCACCACAGCTTTAGAAAAAGCAAAACATGATTAATATTAACGACTATGAATAATGGTATAGACAAATCCTTTTTTTTTTCCTCAAAACTAGAGTTAAGTCATTGCTGATGAATTCAGTAATGGTCTTGTTGTCTTTTCTTTCTGCAGATAAAGTTCATTACTAAACAAATTAGCTTTTCAATTACTGCTGCTAAGCCATAAGTAATTGGAATTCACTGAAACTTTTGCAGTCTTTTATTCCAGTTGTTCTTTCTAAGCACCAACAACTTAAATTAAGATGAAATTATGCTGCTCATGATTTATATATATATATATATATATATATACACACATGCACACATATATATGAATAAATAAAAAATGTAGCTTGGCCCTCAGTCTGCAAATAAATGGTTTGGATAACAAATCGTGACATTCTTTTTTATGATGTATTCTTTTTCTTCTTTTCTATATCTGTGGTTAAGTTACTTATTGTTTGGTTAGGACTCTAAGATACAAACCTTTGAGTTATTATAAGTAATAGAACACATCACTACATCTCTTGCTCTATTATGTGTGAGGAAGCATAACATCCTAGAATTAAAGTCTAAAAGGAAAGACAAACAGAATGAATGAAGTTTTGAATCAAATGGAAATGAACATTGAAGCAGGTCTTTTAAAAGAAGGGTGTGTAGGATAAGTGAGTTAGGCTTTTTTCTCCAGTAGACCTACATAACCAACACCTGGAGTACTGGGTCTTCCCCATGATTGTGGGGCCCAATGTGTGTGTGTGCATGTTGTAAGTATGTGTGTCAGAGAGAGGGAATAAAGGAGGTCATAGAGAGAGTACAAGCATATCTATAAACATGAATGAGCATGAGAACACCAGAGAGAGAACCCAGAGAGTGTGAAGATTCCTTAGGGGCTAGAGGGCTTGCTTGACTCATAGCTGCACCCTACCCTGACCTGGTCCTGTTCTGTTCGGGTGTGTCTGTGTAACTGCTAAAACTGATAAAGAACCTACGCATAATGGCAGGCCTGATGCTTGCTTCCCCTGCAGTTGGCGGCAAGGATTGTTTACAGTACAGGGTGGACTGGAGAAGCCTTGTTTTCAGCTTTCTCTTATTAAAAGGTACTTATAAATAATGAGTGATCCTGGGGTTCTCTAGCTCCAGGGTGAGGCTCTAAGGAAGACAAAGCAATTTGAAAATACAGTGAAGGGTTGTTGAAATGACATGACAAGGCTGGGGCTTAGAGGACAAATGAATAGCAACCGCTCTTTTGCCAAGGGACCCCAACAATGGGCACATCTATCCCAAACTCAGTAAATGTTTTCAGTCCTAGTCAAGGACTAAATTCCATTCCTACTTGGCACTGGGTTCTTTAGGGAGGTGATTCATTCATGACTATAAAACAGAATTTCAGTTGTTAATACTTATAGAACATAAAGCCCAATAGATTGGTTTTGTTATGTTTATTTTGTTTTTCAATAGTTTTGCATTAGTCATTATTGGTTTCCTTTTATTCTCAAAACCTACCTAAACACCAAGGTCTGGCAAGACTAATATGACCCATAGGAATGACAACAATAATGATTTCATATTTGAACTTCAGTCTAGTGCTTTGTGCCTTGCACCCTACCCTGACAATATCAGATTGTCATTACAAGATCTATTTACTTGTGTGTGTGTGGGGGAGGGGGGTTAAATGTGATCTAAGTGTCCAGTCCAGCATTATATTAATTTATTTGAATTCTGAATCACCTCATCTGGGATATAATGTGAATAAAGGGAGGCAGATCTAATGTGCAAACATCAAAAAGTCTGAATAGGAGTTCTTCATAAACTTCCTGGCTAGACCCAGTAACCAAAGTTTGCTAGTGTAATACATATATGCTATCATGTGTCTTTGGTAAATCTCTAATATCTCCTCAAGACCCTCAGCTCTCTCTGCAGACAAGATGTCTCCTCAAGACCCTCAGCTCTCTCTGCAGACAAGATGTCTCCAAGTCATGCTCAGGATTAGCAGTAATCAAATGATCATGTTCTAAACTCCATGGGCTTCCATTTGCAGACACCCACTCCAGATGTCTGGTATCTAAGATACTTCTGAACCTGTTTTCATTTTTGAGACGTATAATCTTCAAAAGGAGATTACAAGTTTTACTTTATGATTAGTTACTAGTGCATTAACTAAAATAGACATAGCTTGTCTAAGTGAAAAATGTAGATTGACATTTTGGATAAAGCTGGTATTGCAGAAAATTCTAGGTATTTTCTCCTGCTATAAAAGAACATATCAATAATTAACAACCAAATTAATTAAGTAGGTCTTCAAAATCAGATGGATTTAATACTTGCTATATTTCATGGGCCAGAAGAAAACATTTTGTAATCATTTATGAAGATTGCTACCACCTGTAGCAACTAACAACATTTCTGTAGACTGGCTTAATTAGCTTTTTGGGCATAGCCAATTATCAAAATAAATCAAAACCATAGTGAGTTGTGTCTGATCACAAGAATAGTCCTGTTTTGTGATGTAAGGATTGTTCTATTTTTTCATACCTATTGCATTTTCCAGGTCTTAGGCTTGTCCTGAAATGAGCTGTCTGAATATGTTTTAACAAGATTATTACAGCAGTTATTATCCTAATGTTATTAATCCTATGTGTTAACTATCAGAAAGAAGTATAGTCTAAGTGAAGCTAAAGTTAATACATGTCATGGTAATATTTATGATAAACTTTTAATGCTTTAAATGAAACGTCTAACGTCCTCCTCTTCTGTTTTAAAATAAATTTTCTGATGATAAAATTTGAATGTGGGTGGGGACATTGAAACAAAGAAACACTGTGCTTACAAAACATATTTCAGCCCTTTCACTGTATTATTATACATATTCCTATGTATAAAACTACATATTAGGTTTTTTTTTATTATATCCTAGTATTCTAAAGCCACGTTAAAATAATCATGGTCATTTATTAGATATCTAAATATGAAGAGTTGCTATGCCTAAAATTAAATTGACTAATTTAATTTCCACAGGAAATTCAAACATTTTGCAGTTAAATTGAATCAAGTTGATAAAATACCAATAAAGACAAGCAAGATTGATATAGAGCAGCTTTGCTCACAGTATGAAATGTACCTCTCAGTAATTTAGATGGAACCTATAGTCAGAGCCATGCTTCCCTTTATAATGTGCTTTAAAGTTCCAGAGATACTTCCAAATAGTACATACCTTATTACTGATGCATGTATAGACATGTTGCACACACAATGAACACTTATGTACAAATATTCATATAAATGTAAATCCAGGTGATTTTTATAAATAAATTCTATAATGACATTGTGGAAGGTCATAAGGAATCATGTAGGGTATTATACTAACATTCAAACTACCAATATGTTTGATAAAATGAAAAGCAAAATTTCCCTTACACAGAACATAATGCCTGTTTGTGATAAGCCTCCAGGGAAGCTCAGCTGGCAATTTAAACAGTCCTTGGGCAAATTCATTTAGCTACTTCATCAAGACTTAGCAGAAAGGCACGACGAGTTGAGTCTGGGAAAGATAAATTTATCTTAACAGACAGCAAAGCTGAGGCTAGGTTTCCTTACGGCAAAGCTTGAAGGTTCGGTGGGACTTTGGTGGTGGATTCTAGTACAATAAATGCATTAGATAAGCTTTGTTTTAAAAAAGATCTTAGAAAGAAAGAGATGTTGACTGCTTATTCCTATCTTCAAATGGAATGATTTGAAACCCTTGTGAGAATGCTATTAAATGGATTGCTTTTATTAATTACCAAATTACAAATGAACTTCAGTTCATCGGTTTTTTGACATTACCAACTGTATCTCAGATGGGTTAGACATGTAATAGGAAACCAAGTTCTAAGAACAGGAGTTGACAGGTGTGTTTGTGTGTATGTATGTGTGTGTGTGTGTGTGTGTGTGCATATGTGTATGTGTGTGGGTTTTACATTTCTTTTCCAAAGGAGCACCAAATAATGCAACATATTTTTCTGCAGAAAAAAAAGAGGTGTTACAAATATCAGTAATGTGTAGAAACTTCTTAGTTCTGTGGGATGCCAAGGTAGCAGAATGTTGTGTCCCAAAGAAAGAGAACGAGGCAGGCAGAATGGCACGTATGCTAATACATATTTGCTCACAGACACATACACTTGCAGCTTTAAAGGGAACACATAAAAATTATGCTGCAGACAATGTCTTTATACAAATTTATCATAGCATCTGTCAGCTTCATAATATGTTCATAAACCTAGGAACACGTGTCTTAACAGCATGCTCATTTTTGTATGCCCACTGTTATCTCAACTTCTCTTCCTGCTAGTCTGGCTGTTGTCTTTCAGATCATAGCCTCCAGAATTCTTGGGACTTCTCTTCCACATCAAGATGAGAAATTTAAATACATTAAAGGTATAACTGGTAGTATAAAACTAAGCAGGTTAAACTGTACTTAGAAAAAGAAAGCAAATGAAACGGACTAGAAATGCAGGAACTCAGGAATAATCTCAAAAGACTCGAGTTTAGAGGAAGAAAATAAATATCAGAAGTTTGGTGAGTTACTAATACAAGTCTAATCCTAGCAAACATTTTGGATATATCAGATTAAGAAATCTTCAATTGTTTTGGGAGTTCATTAATGACAGTGTAAAATACCTCTTACAATACCTGATAAATTATTTGATATAAGTAACATAATTGTGTAAGATTCTAGGATATGTCAACCTCCTAAGTGATGGTCTAAAATATTTGTATATTTCCCATTAAACGCCTTTTCATTTTTGGTTAGTATGTCCTGAATTTCCCTGCAATTTCTTTTTCCACTAAGATTCCAGGAGAGAAAGGATTTTTGTAACATTCCTATTTTCAGTGGATTCTATGAACTATATTAAGTTTTACCTCTACAGAGACTATGAAACCTTAAATGAAATTTACTAGGTTTGCAATCTATGTAATAATGGAGAAACAGGATCCAGTTATATTTGGGGAAAATTTAAAAGTGTATATATTTGGGGGCTGATATTGTCATGTGAATAGAAGTTTTAGAGAAATTTGCATTAAATAATAAGCAAATGGGGGATATTTCTTCTTTTATTTATCAGTTATGTCAGTTAACTACATGATAATAAAGAACTAAATCACCCACTTCAAAACAATCTCATATATTTGCTTGGTACTTAAAGAAACAGTACAGCACTATGAATCCTAGTTAAGTGGGAACAAAATATTTCAGCTGAATAACAAGCAAACAAAATTTCCTCCAAATCCTTACACTCTTCATCACAATTGGGCTTTCTTCCAACTCTTGTAGAACTGCATTAAGAATCAAGTCACTCTCCTAATGCTGTTTGTACACTAATAGCCATTTCATTTAGCTTTTCATAGCTAAAAATGAAGAGCAGATGCCATGCAAGATGTTAAATGCAATGTATCCTGTGTGCAAGGCAATTTCTCTGAAAATTCTGTGAAATTTATGTTAACCTTCTCCTGTTCTTGGATACCTCTTGAGAGAAAAAATGACATATAATCTTAAATTTTGTTAAAATGAACAAAAAGCTACAAGATTTATCCACCTCCTAAATAGGATTGCCTATTTATCATATAATTTTTGAAACTTAAAAAATCCATAGAAAGACTGGCACCTACTAGAATTTATTCATTGATAATTACTAAGACCACATGTTCCTTCTCTGAGTACATGCTCTAGCATATAGTTTCCAGGACTAAGTGCTTTGAAGAATATAGAAAGTGAAAATAAGTGTGATAGTGTGGAAAAACTACAGATATTGTACTCAACAGATTTAGATTCCAGTACTGAATCTATTTTCTCATTTCCTGTTCTTAGATTATAAAATCTTCTTATATTTTTAAAGATGGTGAGAAATTCATAATACATGTATTTCTTAAGTAGGAAAAGCAAGGATAATTATGAAAGGTAACATTATTTAAGAGAGGCTAGTATGTTTCAGCGCTATACCAGGTGCTTTATATAAATCAACTATGGATTCTTTCAGGAATCTTATTAAATGTGTTAATACTAGTTTTTCACAAATGTAGAAGCTGAAGCTAAAGGAGAAAAGGAAACTAAAATATAAACATCTACTATGCACTTTTTTAAACAGTAAAGAATGGTATGCTTTACTCAGTAACTAGAGTATTATGAAAAATAAAGTACACTAAATATTTGCCACAATTTCCCACCTTACTCCATTTAGAGGAGTATATCTTTCCTAAAACACAGTAAAATCTTTAATCAAATTATTACCATTCACATGGCACAAAATAACATTTAAAAGTTTTATTGTTCTTTTTATAAATAGTTAATAAAAAAGTCACCAGATTTCCATACTGTTGGACATATAGGTCTTCAGAGCCTCAGTGCTTCTCCTAAGCCATGCCTCAACCCTTCCCTGTCCTTGATTTCTATGACATTGTCCTTCTGAATCCATTTCCTTCTAAGTACTGAACATGAGTCTTAGGAACTTTGTGGTGCATCAAAAAGTCTTTCTTTTTTTCTTTCCTGCAGTGTAATATAATGCAAAGAATTTCTTATAGCAGCATATTTGTCATAGATAATTGTCTTTCAATTGTAAAAAAAAAAAAATGGAGGAAGGAAATCTTGACTCAAATACATGAAAAGGGAATGAATAATTATGTCTGAACTCCTTTGTGCTTATGTTGGTTTTGGTTCCTACCTGCACACATATACTATTTCACTTACACCTAACAATAGGCCTACAAATTAGGACTTCTCAGTTTCATTTAAAAGTAATTTTAGGTTGAGAAAAAGAAATGCTGAAATTATACTGATAATTTGTGATAGACCTGAATTTGATCCTAGTCTAACTCTAAAACTCTTTTTCTTTCTGCCAATTCTCTAAGAAGAGGGAAGTTTAGATGTCAGGATAAGTACAGGGATAATGAAATATATAATGTTGGCAGGAACCTCATCTGAGTCCCACGGTCTGTTTTTACAACCTCCAGAGCATTTCAAACCATGGCCAGCTTCCATGAAAATAGCAATTCTGGCCTTGCCAGTAATCAAGTCTATCCTTTGGAGTCAGTCTCTATCTCCTACCACATCTGCATTTATCTCTTACATTTGGAAGGGTTATGCTAACATTTCCTTATCTTATGTCAGTGTACATTTCAGACAATTTCTCAGTTTGATAAAGCAGAATCATTTGCTTTATCTTACTATCTCAAACCTCTTTTTTTAAGCAAAGATATCTGGCATCATTTTCTTGATTATATTATTTTTTGTTTCCTTGAAACAATTTCTGTTGAGTGTTTTTCTTTATCTCTCTTCCTTTCCCTTTCTAACTCCTGGTCCTTCATTTTTGTAATCATATCTTAATTCTACCTTTGCCAGCAGATTATGATGCGTAAATAATATTTCTGTTACTACATGTAAGATATTCAAAAAGCAAGGTCCTAGTTTGGTTCAAAACTGTATTTCTTTCAAGATCTAAGATGATAGTTTACAAAGCATATTCATTTTCAAAGCATATTCATCAAAGTAGAAGAAAGAGCCACTTTTATGTTAATTTCTATAGGAAAACTGAGCTCAAGAATTGGAAGAAAATTTAAAATTTCACTTATTTTCAAATTGATAGACCTGATATAGTTTAAATATCTGCTTAGAATTGCTTTCAAGCATTTAGGTGATCTACCTTTGAAAACCAAGAGTGTTTTCATTCAAGAAACACATAGAAGACATATAAAATACCCAACCACATATTCTTCTTAATGTATGCTACTACTTTTTTACCATACTTCAGAAAATGTTTTGCCTCATTACCTAAATAGATTTAATGATACAGTAAGAAAATTATGTACAATAAAGCTAAACACTAGGAATTTTAGAGCTTATCGTGCGAGTTTTTTAAAGTCATTACCTACTCTACCATTAAGAATAATCAGACATTTACTGTGCAAAATCACAAAACCTTTATAGCACCAAGAATGCCTTTACCAGTAAACTCAGGAGTTGTTTTCCATGTGGAACACATGAGATTTGTAAAAATTATCATTAATACCCAAAGGGCACCTGCATATAATCAGCTGTAAGCAGTCTGTTGCTACTGAGAATCTAAAGACTCATTACAGTTAACTACTAAGGTGACTTTGCATTTTAAACACTGGCATTGTGAAAGATAATGACAAGAAAATGTTTTGTGTTTCACATCTTTAAATGAAAATAATTCTCTCCAGAATATTAATTAAACAAAATATGATATGTGAGGCTTCCAAACCAAGACATACCATGCACTTAACTCGAAACAACAGAAGTTATATCTCATAAGGAGGAAATTTGTTGATCCAATTTATTTTTCATTTACTTCTAAAGAAAATAGTTTTTCGGTGAATTTTCTTTTACATTAGTAACCGAATAAATTCTAATCAAATAATTTGCTTTCCTCTTCCAGGTTTCTGGACTAGATATATTCCCCCACCTCTCCTGAAAGTGGATATATAATGACCCAGTATAACATGAGACCTGAAACGGACCCATTTTTAAAAATGGGCATTGCTCCTCTTTCCCTATCTCTCGGAGGAAATGGAAGGACTGTAATGTTTCAGACAGTTTGAAACTACAAAATAGAGAGCAGGTTATCAATCCAATATAAATCACACCCAGACATGGGTAGTACATTATTATATTAGGAAACATCAATGTCCATTGAGTTAATCATTAAATTCTGGAAATATTTATTATAACAATTAGCCTATGCTAACCAGTAACATTTCAGAAATGTTTTTTCCAAAGGTTTTTTAATTTGATTAAAGTTTTTTTTTTTTCCTAGTCCATTTTGATCAAGGACAAACTCTCCAAAAAATTGTCTGAAAGAGGGAGGAGGAGAATTAAGAGTCTTTGTTTGATCTAGGATGGATCTAGTCATTGCTAGTGATGCAGTTCCTTAGGGGCTGAGTGTTCCCATTTGGGAAAACAATTGAAAAGGTCTTAATGAATTAGAGATAATGACATCTAATTATCTGGGCCTTGTGCCATTGGAGACCCTTGCTCTAGTCCATTACTAGCCAAACAAAACTGGCAAATTTACAAAAACATTTTATTCCATACATGATTTTATCCTACAGCCCTATTAAGCAAGTAGTAGTTATTTCCTACAGTGTTCAGAATATCTTCCCAATTTTGTATTGTTATTTTGAAATGTAGCATCAAATTTTTTATTGTTGTCAAAGAAAACAAACATCTTCCTTGAGTTTTACTAATCAGAAGGGAAAATAAAGACAGTAAAGAATAAAAAAAGAAAAGAATAAAAAAAACCTATTGGTATGAAAAAGTTTTTTTCTTTTTGTTTGTTTTTTTGAGACTAGGTCTCCTACTTTTCACTTTGGAACCACAGGCTAATGCTGCCCAGAGTACCACAGACTCAAGCAATTCGCAGCCTCAGTTTCCCAGGTAGTGTGTGCCACCACACCCAGCTATATTTTTTTGGAACTAGGTCTCACTACGTGCGCCTGGCAGGACTCAAACCATGATCCCTGGCCCCAGCCGTGGCTTCTTAGGCTGCTGCTTACAGGCATGCTCCATCATGCCTGACCTGAAAAAAGTTTTTAACATGATCAGTGAGTAGAAGTCAACGTGATTCAGTGAAACATAGATTTCACAGTGGGATTATATACAGTCCTGCATTACTAAAATAAATGGTGAGCAATCCTAATAAATGAGGCTTAGATAGATTTGTAGAAAATCAGAAAAAATCCTGCAGTTAATTTACTAAACTAAATCTGTCAGGGATTATAGCTTGTGTCACTTAATAAGTCACAAAGAATTTAGTTTCTGATTCCCCACCTATTCCATAAACCTATCCTGAATTATTTTCCTTCCCTTTAATTGTTTTCTTTGTTTTGAAAAATAGCTCTGGAAGCTGTAAGAGTTTAACAGGTTTTAAGAACTTAAGTGACTCCCTGGTTTACTGTTAAATAATGAAATGGAGGTATATTTGCTCATGATAACACTTTAAAAACTACTTCAATTATTAATGTCTGTAAACTATTCAAATCATACACACATACACACACATACTAAGTCACAAAATGTTGGTATCACACACCTTTAAAGACAATCCAAACAATAGAACTATTTCTTAGTTTTATATAATTTGTAGTCACAGTAGGCTAGAGTTCTCAATAACAGATTCCATTCATTTTGAAGTGTGTTTCGATTTTGGGAGAATGCCACTGTTTATGATGATCATCAGTCAGTTTTTACAATGCTGAAATGAAAGCTTAGGTTAGAAATTGAGTTCCTTTTCTTGTTTGTGTCTGTAAGCTTTGAGATCTATTTATATAGTTTTACATGTTAACTTTTTCTTTTGTTTCAATTAACATGAAATTGCAGTTATCTCTAATTTTAATTACAGGTTACTCTATGTTGTTTGCCAAATTTTTTCAAAATGACAGATTCCTGGTTATAAATGTCATATGTGTTCATTGTGGAAACATCATACATCAATGAAATTTCAAAAGTAAAAATTACGAGAAATTCCACTTTCCACAGCAGGTTGCCATTAAGGTGATTTAGTAAATATACTCCCAGAAATCCTCCCTTATTTTACTTTAATGTGTGTGTATGTGTACGTTCAATAAATGGTCCCTCCTGTTAATTGTGAGCTTAATAAAAGCAGAAGCCTGGTCTCTCTAGGCTCCCTATTTTATCCTCTGGCCTTACACAAAACAAAATTTAATACATATTTTTATTAATGAATTAAATACAATGGGACCATGCTTCTAAAATTGTTAAAAAAAAAAAAAAAGGACATTCTCTGTGAGTAATACAAAGGACTCCAGCAAATTCTAATATTCTGTAGTTAAGTTTATGCACATAGATAATTTATTTTTTAAAAAGTTCTCATGTAGGCACTTATCTTTGTATATTTCTTGTTGCCCACAATAATACAATGAACACTATTTTCTTCTTACGATAAATTTCTCAGACTGGAAATTAGGTGAATAATCAGACTAATTTATATCTGTGATATGTATTTGGAATTATCTCATTTAAATTTGTGCAGAATTTCTATACTTTCAGAAAAATCTAAATAAATGCACCCATTTCTCTTTAGCTTTGTCTAACTGGCTACTCTATCTACATTTCATTTTTATTAGTTATGTGGAAGAAAATCAAGTTTAGCGATCCTTAACTATTTCCCTGTAACTTTATATTATTTTCTGATTTTCCTTGAAGTGACTACCTTAATTTCAAACATATGTCTTTTAGTGAACATCATAAGGGATATTGGAAGTCATGAAGACATAAATGAATAAAGAAATAATAGCCTCAGTTTATGTCAAATACTATATATTCAACGTAAGTTTTTGTCTATACAGGAGACAGCTTCAAGGATTTGCTTATATTTGTGAAATTGTAAATAAACAAAAGAAGGAATAAGAAAACTAGATATCACATGTAGATCCAGAATTGAAAGATGTCAGTATGGTGACATGATGTAGAGAAATGCGCATAACCCTTAAGTTGCAACTGAGGACTACTGGGTAAAATATTGGTAGTAAAGGAGGAATGTGTTCGACAAAATGAAAAACATTCTCTAGGACAAATTTAACACTCCTATACTTAAATTTTGGTCTAGGTTCTGTCACCTTTGTTTTCTAGCAGGATTTTTTTTCTTCACAAGTTATTTCAGTGGATATTTTGTTTTATTGATTCAATGAAACTAAAAATAAAACCAACATCACTGATGATATAGGAAGAAACCCAAGTCAGGCTAAATATATCAGAGTTTTTCCAAAGAAATTTTTCATTATCCTGTCAATCACCACATGCTGATAATCTCGTTTCCTAGTCTTTTCATCAAGTTAATTTAGATTCCCAAATATTCATAAATGTCGAAGGTTTGAAAATACAGTTTCATACTTTGATGTTACAAATCTGGGGATTATTAAAACTGTCTGTTTTCTAATTAAAACAAGGCTGAAATTGACTCTAAGTTGCAGCTAATTGGAAAGTTTTGTTGTCATAGTGAGTAGAGATATTATAGAACTTAATTTAGATGGGAACTAAAAGTCTCTTACAATCGATAACTATATTTTTGTACTGTGTCAATGTAAGCTTCTCTTAAAGTGGTCAATATTGAATATATACATATATAGAATCTTGTAGTGTGTGTGTGTGTGTGTGTATAAATGTGGGTGTGTCAGCTGAGAGCATGGCATAGCCATACCTCATGCTTATTGAGCCTCTCATTTATCTGTCATATTTATACATGTATCTATATCATATATCTACATCTACATACACATAACACATATATGTTGAATAAATATTTATACCATAATCTTTTGAAAATCAAATATGTTTGACTTAATTTATTTTACTGAGGGATTCCTCACTCCATAAGTGGTTCTGAGTGGCCATTATTGAGTATGTGTTAGAAACTCTTTATATGGTCAAAAGTGTATGTGGAACGTGTATAAAGAATGGGCACAGATAACAAGGCTCTTGTCCTCGTTAAGTTGTTGATATTGCCCTTACAATATGTACACAATGTGGCTAAACTAATTTTTAAATAATGGCAATCAATCAATTCAATATTTCAGTAGTTACATAAATTCTCAGTAATGTTGGATATAATCCAAAAGAGAAAATTGAAAGGATTTTGGAAAATAGCAAATTCACACACTCTGTCTAGGAATAAATACACAAATAATGCCTTTTTGTATAGCTTTTAAATTATTGCCTTTTCATATCAGTTTCTAATTACTTTTATTAAATAAAGTCTCACCTCAACTAAGTAAATATATACTCTACATAGAATATTAAAGACATTATGTTCCAAGCAAAATAAATAAATACAACACTCTCACAGATTGAGTATGTTGCGCACCCTCTTTCTACACATCACCAAACAACCGTTACATTTAACTACTTGCCTTTTTGAACTACTTGAACTATTTAGATGGTTCATGTGAAAATTGTTTTCAATTAAGTTGTCTTTTATGTTGATATTAATTTTTAAATTTAATTTTACATGTGATCACAAAACTAATCTTCCAAACAAATCCTTTCCATCTTGTAATAATGCTGCTCCTGATACCTACCCACTTTCTACTGAAACCTTTATTTTATGGATCCTAAAGTGCCATTTCCATGGTGGTCTACGTAAATGGTGCCCTATGCAGATCAATGTACAATGTACAACCTAGAGCTAACCCACAGATTCAAATGATGGCCCTTTCTCCTCCTCTGCCTAAAGTCTTTTGTGTTTTGTCAGAAAAATCTCTTTTCAGTCATTTGCTTTGCAAGCTTCTCTAGTTAATCACATTCTTGTAAAAATATCAGGAGTTAATTTTCAGAAAGAATGATTCTAAAGCATCCAGGAGAATGTTTCAGAACTGTGGCTAACTCAAAGCACTCTCTATAAAGTGGTTTTAAGACACAAATCACCCCTGTAATCTAATATTTGCAAATGTGTAGATATCACACTACCAATTACAGATGTAGAGGTATATATTTTCATTGGGCCATTTGGGAATTTGAATGTGTTTTGCACATTAACTTGAAACTGTAGAAAGAACCTGAATATTGCTTTTAATAGGTGCTATTTTACTATCTTTGGGCATTTAGAAACCACTTCATTACATTTTTGTAATAATTGGTCGAATTTAGCAGGTATAATACTGGCCTTGAATAGTTTAACTGCATAAAATATAATGGATTCTATTACACCCACAACTCCAGATCCATTCTTTTTTTAGTGCCAGAGCTATGTATCTTGGTAACCACACCATAAAATTAATCTGTGAATATTAATGAATACACATATGTGTATAGCTAACAGATATGCTGTTAAAAGAAATCTAAGTTGCACTTTTGACCTTTTATGTAATAACCATGTCTTCCCATGTGATCTATAATTTAATGAATTATTTGTAAAGATCCTGTTATGGATATTACTGTGCTCGGTGTTTTGAAACGGGTAAAGATAAAACAAATTCTGTCACTGTCTCTAAGGATTTATAATCTCAAGTGGAGGAACTAATTTTAATAAGGACCCATAGATTAATAGTTTTTTCCTGTTAAAAAAGAATGTGTTAAGTGACATAATACAGGCATGGATAAGACTTACATACTTGAGATTTAGATTTCTGGGAAGTGTAAGAATTTAGAAAAATACATGGAAGATAGAGAATTGTACTGAAACTTATTGGAGACACAAGGATTGTCCATGTAATGCTAGAAATATGTTATCACATGTGTATTTTCATGACATTTATTGATTTATAGTGACAAAATACTGTATGATTTGTGTTACATATTTGCATTTTATGAACATGTCATTTGCTGTGTGAGTAAATTCTATGAAGAACACTGGAAATCAACACCTTGGTGTTCATAGTACACCCTCTACAGGATTGTATTATACAATGGATTTGGCTTTCTCATCATAAAATGTAGATGTGAATCCAGAATACCAAGACTGTATTTATTGTACCATAAATTTCCTGGTAGTTTACTGAGTTTATGTATTTTGATGCTCTGGCAGAAGACAAGAGATGAAACTAAAGATTTATGAAACTAAAGATTTATGAAAATAACAGATAAAAATTCTTACTGCACATCAAAAAAGCTATCAATGTATATTCAGGTACATACACGGTGCCAAGGAACTATCATCAAAGACACAGTAAACTCCATCTTAATTAAAATGGAACTTGAACAAAGTCAAAGGCATTTATTTACATCTTGTAGCTGTTCATTCATTCAGTTAATACTCTTTGGTATGCTATGTAATACTATTTCCTCTCTTCTCATTAGTTTACATTCTAGTAAATGGGAGACCCACAAGAAACTAGTAGATAAGCAAACAAGTACTGTATAAGCAATGGCAAAATTTGCACAGGTAACAAAAGGGTTAACAGGAGAGAAAGCAAATGAAGAACTAGAGGGACATTATTTTAATGACATTTACCTGAAAATTAAATGCTATTCATTCCAATTCTGACAGATAACTGTTTTCTGTTACTATCCATTTAAAAAATCTGTTACACAGCTCAAGTTCTACACTTTCCTGTACATTACTGGAAATTGTCAGAAAATAATTTTCATTTAAAATTTTGGTCATAAATTTTTCTGAAAATAAAGTCAGTCTAGAATTGAAAGTACATCTGTGATGCTCCAACTGGTTTTTGTGTGACTATGTTCTCCTTTCTGTTCTTTCAAGCTTCTCTTTTATAACCTTCCTTTGCCCTTTGCTCTTCATTCTTCTTTCTTCATCTGTTTGTATAGTCTTTTAGCTTGTAATATATCAACTACAAAACACATAATCTCACAATCCATCCCTGTAAGCCTAAAAGTGATTTCAGGTAACTATCTGAGGAAGAGTGAAGTATATATATGAAGTATATGAAATCTCTCTTTTTTTTATGATTATCAAGTCAAATATATCTAGATAGTATTTCAAACATTTTTTTCAATTATGTGTTTTTTCTCTGCTATTCCTCCTCTCATATTTTTGAAATAAAATTCAATATTCCAATTCCTTTTGTTTACATCAAAGTATAATTCTATAAAGTCAATGTTTTAAATACATTTATACTTGATTATATTCTTCAGCACTAACAACAAACTTACCATCACCAAATCACACTTTAAAATATCTCTATTTTTCAGAAGTCTTAATAATGCTTACTTCATCTTATTATTCTTTTACAAATATTAATTACTTTCTAAGATAATAGTTGTAAATTATAGCCTAAACCAGAACTACTGAGAGCTTGTAAATAACAAAAATGTGAAGATAATATGAAGGTATTCTATATGACAGGAACATATTTAAAAATCATATGTTAGGCTACATATACATTAAAAATTTTCAAAATTACTCAAATCTTTCCTCCAAGACAGAGTCGACTTTGGTATATATGCTTGGTAACTGTAAAGCAATCACTATATCTGTAGAATTTATGGAGTAAACAAGTAATTATTCCCAGTGCACATTTTGAACTCCTTTTCTAGAGAAAGAGCAAGGCAGGATTCCAGTCTGATGGATGGATGAATGGATAGAGATTACCTATCTACCTTTATATATATCACAAAGCACAAAGTGTCCCTGACAAGAGCCTATGTCCCCTAGTTTTAATCTACTTATTACAATTTCAAATAAAAACCTTAAGATTGAAATGATTACTATTATTTCTATGAAGATGGTTTGATGATGACAAATGATTTTTTGTAAATGTTTGTATCATTAAAATATTTAAATAAAAGGCAAGGGTGCTGTAATAAAATGACATTGTCATTTTATTAATTTAAATGGCATTCTCATTAGAAAGTTCAACCATAAAAAGGCATTAAATAGTCAGAAGTGTAAGTAGATTGAATTCCAAGGGCCAAGAGAGATCCAGAAGACCACTGAGCCACACTGGGGAGCAAGTTTCCCTGGGAATAATTATAAAACATGGGTCAAGGAGATGCTGATGAACAAGAGGTAAAATGTCATCATCTGTAACTGCACCAATTTAGAGGTGCACAAAAGCACGTAGATGTCTCAGCTTCTCAAAGCACTCAAATAAGTGGAAAAGCATGCCTGCTAAAGAGAGAAGAAAGTTCAAAGACTGGACACACTGGGACAAAACTGTTTTGAATGAGTAATGAAAGCCTGTAACCCTCCTAAAGAGTAAACAAAATTAGTACAATGATACCAACACACCTGAGAGGTCACCTTGGTCATTTTCCTGTTTTGTTCTGACTATCACCTAAAATTAAAGATGAACATTATGATCTAGCTGGCGATGTTACAAAGAATCTGCGAAAATGTGGACTAACACTGCTTCAGACAACAAAGTGCTTTAAAAAAGAAGAGGGGACCTGACAAGGAGATGCTGCAGAGGCACTAAAGAAAGCTGGCATGGCACCAAAAGGGGCTTCAGCAAATAATAAGGGGAATGGAGGAAGATGAAGAAGATGAAAATGAGGGGGGGAAATTATGATAAATTGGCTCTAGGGCATATTTTTTCTTGTCAGTGAGTCATGCAACTCCCCACCGCTATATTCTAAATGACCAAAAATGTTGACATTAAGGGTAAGAGTCACTTTTAGGCTGTTCAGTGTCACTTTCTGTATAGTTAGCACATATTTTCTAATTTGAAAACAGTATGTGTTACATAATGACTTCATTTTCTTTTTAATAAAAATGTACACAGTTAAAAATGTTCAGAATTTCAATAAACTATTCACAAGGGCTTTCTTTTGCATGTGTATGTGTTTGTTGTACAATTGCAGATTAGTATTCAGTTAACAGAATGAGAATTATTTTATCTAAGTTATATTAGTGACAACTGAAGATGAAAAACTCCCATCCCCACATACAACTAATTTATACTGTGCGCTGATAACCTACTTTAAGTACCACACCAATTTACAATTACAGTGCAATTATACGCTGGGCAAGGTTTAGTGGTTATTGAAAAACACCATCATGGCAGGGTAATCTAAAAAAGTCTCTAGTGTGTTAACTTAGAAATTATGTTCCATATTACCAAATGTGATTGGTAAATTTCTTTGACTAGTATAGTCTCAAAGATTAAATCAAAGTAAATAGGGCATATTTTTAATTTTGAAATGCAGTCACTATTGAATAACTAATGACTATAAAGTTGAGGGTTGACCTAAACTCTTACACATGAATTTTATCTAAATTTCAAATAACTTATTTATACTGCTAGACTTCTCTATGATTATCATTTCATGATTCCCACTTCAGTTCATTACTAAATTTTTAATTTGAAATATATCCAAACACTAGACAGTGTCTTAATTGAACACAAAGAAGAAAAGAGTGGGGGAAAAAAAAGACAGGGAAGGAAAGAAATGGTTTAAAATATCAGGACTCCATTAAATTTATTAGCTATTAGCTGATAATTCATGATACTTCAGCAGACACTTAACATGGTTGGAAAGGAGCCAAATATAAGAAATAAAAAGATTCTTATTCAATTTTGCAAACATATTCCAATAATAATGTCTATATTTCAACTGAACAGCACTCTTCATTAGGACCTTCTTATAAAATATCTTAATGCATTGTTATCTTTCTATTTGACTTCTTTGTTGACTAGTCTGTCAACACATTCCACATCTGTTAAAATCCATGCCCCTTTGCTTGCCCTTGTCATTGGAATCATTTGTCTGCTATTTACTGAAACTTGTTTTGACCATGATGGCTAACAAGAGATAAGATGCCCATTATCAGGGCTTCCAAAAAGATAACAGACTTAATTTTTCCTTAAACTCCCAAGAAGAAAGAAGTCACCTATTTGGATTTAGAGAAGAATTTTATTTTTTGAATGTATTTATAAGGGTAAAAGAAGCTTGACATCAGGTCCATAGAACACATTTATTTCCAAATTACTTCAAGATTGTAATTATCATCATATTTATTTAGTTATTTATTTATTTAAATACATTTGATGAAAATGAGACTCAAAATTATCAAAACTGTTGCCCACAGTTTTTCTTATTATTTCCTATTGGTGGAAGTCTGATTATACAGGCTCTGAGTTGCTTTGTTTTGAAACTTTTACATCTACTGGAAGCATCAAAAGAGCTGAAAAACTGACCAAGTTGCTAAGTGGTCCAATTTTCTTCCAAAATACGTAAAAATATATCTCTACATTAGGTGAATGTCAGTATGTGTTTAATATATAGGCACAAATTCTGAGATAGATTCTAGATTCATAAATGCATAAGCATACATTTTCTGATTTATTTATTTAGACCTATTGAAATATTTAAAAGAAATGCTACTTAGATTTCTTATTTTAACTTAAAAAAGAAAATTTTTAAAAATTACAAAGAGCACCAAATAAATAAATGAATTAAAAATTCCATTAGGACTAGACAGAAGAAAGTTTGCAAAAATGTCTTTGATTTCCCTTAAGTGTCTAACTTTTAAATAGTCACAAGTAGAAAGGTTAGTTTGAAAAGTCAGGAAAACTGCTTATAGAATACTCACCCAGGCATGAATCTCAAAACCCTTACAGGTTTATAACTGTAAATGTGGATTGCTTTTGCTCTCGGTACAGTAAGAATGATATCCTAAGTTTGAGGTTTATACCAGCAGACATTTTTGAATTTTGCAAGTATAAGAAATGTTAGAGTCTTCTGTTTTGGTAGGAAACATATATTTCTTCCTCTTTTCTAACATATAATTTAAAAGTGGTAAACTAGTTTTATCTAACCTTCTCCAATTTTCACCTTTGACCCATGTCAATAAAAAAGTTCGTAAGAATTGCTTTCTGAGTCTTACCAGAAAATTCAACTTTACCTCAGCAGGCAGTGACTTTCAACTTTTCAGTTCTTTCCTTTATCATCTGCAACAATGTACTTCAGGCAAAACCAGAGAAGGCTGTTTCACTATAGAAAACATACTTTTGACTAGTTATGATTGATAAAAACAAATTTCCTGAATATATCAATGCACATTTATTATATAGAATAGGAGCGAGAAGGTGAATATATATGGGCAGAGGAAAATATAACGTGGCAGCAATATAGTTATTTGACATAAATAACAAATATCTGAATCTCAGAATATGTTTAATTTAGTGATTAGTATTTTGTCCAAAGGTTGTTGTAAGTTATGTCTCTACTGCTGTTGGCTTTAGTTATGACAACTAGCAAATCTTATGCAGATTTGCTTTTTTCTTAAATGAACAAAAATAAATAAAATGCGTGTATGCACTTTCAGTCTTCAAATGAATCTTTCAACAAACCCAAGATTTTTCTCTGTTGACATTGCAAACAGGTACTTTACTACTTCCACTAATTGGTGAAGATTTCCAATACAAAATATAGAAGTGCTGTATAGCAAAAAGTATAAGAACTATTATCTTGCTCAAGTGGTATGTTTGACAATTTATTACTTGTCACTTTAAATTCATTAGCTATCACATGTTATACAATAATTTCTACTAATTACACTAAACCAATGATAAATAAATTTATATTAATTTTTAATGCCTCTCATTGATATCTCAATGAATTTCCAAAATGTCTCCTTATTTTTGATTCTTAAAGCACTCAGACAGAATTGTGTCATAGGTTGCAAAAATGCTTTGGTGTATTATTTCATGGAATGTAAAGTGTAGCAGAGTAGGTAATGGCCCAGGGACTTATCTAAAATTACATAACTACAAATTTGAGAATGTGATGGAAAGAAGTAAAGAGCTGGATTTGAAAATGGAAGAAATAAGAACGACGTTAGCTTAAGGAAAACTTTTTTAAAATTACTTTTCGAAGGGATTTCTCTTAATACAAACCTTGCTGAGCTGTAGAAAATAAAAAGACAGATAGAAAAAATAATAACCAGGCCCGGTGGCATGCACCTGTAATCCCAGCTATCCGGGAGGCTGCGACTAGGGTTCACTTGAGTTTGCACGTTTGAGGCTACCCCAACAACTAGTGAGACCTAGTCTAAAAAAAGAAAAAAGAAAAAGGGGTCGGGCACGGTGGCTTGTGCCTGTAAGCTTCAGCCTATGAAACGGCTGGGGCTAGGGATTGCGGTTCAAGTCCCATTTGGGGCCCGCAGCGAGACCTAGTTCCAAAAAAATAGATGGGTGTGGTGGCATGCGCCTGTAATCCCAGCTACCCGGGAAGCTGAGGCTGGGGATTGCTTGAATCTGTGTTACCCCAGGCAACGTGAGCCTATGGTTCCACGGGCAAAAATAGCGAGACCTAGTCTCAAAGAAAAAAAAGAAAAGAAAAGAAAAAAAAGCCAGGTATGGTGGCGTAATACCAGCTACCTAGGAGGTTGAGGCTAGGGATCACTTGAGTCCATGCGTTCGGGTCTACCCGAGGGATCATAGCAAGACCTAGTTGCTAAAAAAAAATAATACTAATAAGATAAATAATAATAATAAGGCTAACTGGTGTGTGTCTATGTGTTTGATAGAATAATAAAATATTTGTTTGGTTCTAGAAAATAGGGTAAGCAGAATAAAATGAAACTTCAAAGGATATTGTACAGGAAATGGTGCTAATTAATGAGAAAGTCAGGAGGAGAAAGAACACTAAAATTTCTTTACAAAGTTGGTGTCACTTCTATTTCCACCAAGTTGTCCAGGAAACTCAGCTTTAAAAAAATTAGAAAATGCAACCCTAGGGTCAACTCGTGTTTATGTAACAAAGATTCGGACATCATCTGTGAGAATGTGACTTTTAAAAGTAAATCATCAAATTAACCAAGTTAAAATCAGTTTATGTTTCATGACTCATAATGTCATTTCCTAAGTTAATGGCTTGAGTACTGTGTTTTTCCAAATAACTAAAATTCATTTTTTTCCCTAATATCCAACAACAACAAAATAATAGGAGAGCTAAAAATCTATCTCAACATCCAAGAATACCTAATGGTATGAAGAAAATTTTTAGCATTTCTTTTATTTTTTTAAATATTCCATTTGACGAATGCACCTTTTTTTCACTTCATCTGCTGTGCAGTATCTGCCTTCATTTCCTCATCTGCTATCATGCACAGATTATGTCTTACTGTTTCTGTTCATTGTCAACTTTTTGTGACATCCTCACCTCCTCTCTCCCCACAACTCCCTCCACATGTCACAGTGGAGATATTTTGTATTGTGAAAAAGTTATGAGTAACAGGACAGTTTCTTTATGACAAGTTTTTAAGGTAAAGTATGTGTAGGCAGTAAGAGAAAAGAAAGCTGATTCTGTAATTCACTTTGCAATGAAGCTTCAAGGGTAATCACGATGTGGTTGCCTTTGAGTCCTAAGGTCATATACTAAAGCTATTACAAATGATTTAATAAATACATATTTAATTATTGAATCACTTCAAGTGCACTATTTAATTTCCTTACCACAGATGGCATGCAATTACTAGGT
This sequence comes from Uropsilus gracilis, assembly GCA_004024945.1. Lineage (NCBI taxonomy): Eukaryota > Metazoa > Chordata > Mammalia > Eulipotyphla > Talpidae > Uropsilus > Uropsilus gracilis. The sequence goes on from PVHY01000031.1 coordinate 190,174, forward strand.
TTACTCAGGTTTCTCTAAGTAATTTCCATTAGCATATATTCTCATTCTATTTTTTTTCCACTGAAGTTGAAAAATTCTTTATAAATTATCCTTGAGAGTATTCAAATACAAATATTTTAAAGAAACAAAACAATAACACATAAAAATATACCCCATAGAAAATGCATCAAAATATAAGAAGATAATAGTAAAGTATCTGAACAACGTGAAAATTAAAACTTTTTATGATATTTTATATTAAAATTTTACAATGTATTCTTTTGTAGTGTGACAATCTTTGCAATGCACACAAATGACAAGCAATCTTTTCCAGCAAATTTGCAGGGGAAAAGTGAAAAGAGGAATTAGGAGAATTTCCAAAATCACAGTCACCATCCAGTGCCCTTGACTAACAGCAAATACCACCTGTATTGTATATTCACTAAGAGTTAGGCAATCTGCTGCATAAGCACCGGCTAATTTGTTCTTCACAAAAGCCCATGAGAGTGTTACAATTATTATCTCCATTTTACAGATGAGAAATTGAGACACAAAGGAATTAAGTCATTTTCCAAATCATTCAGCTTGTCAGGTAATCGAGAGATTTGGTCCAAGCAATGAGATCCCCCATTACCATTAATTGTTGTGGTTACTCTCAAAGACCAGTATCCCATCTCTAGGCTGTATTTCAGATAAAGCTTAGATAAGATAATTTCTGGTGGTTTTGTCCTAGTTTAGCCTATTGATTATATCCACTTTCTGAAAAATCTGTAACTACAGATTGTTAAAATACCTGTGCCTTATTCTAACATCCTGTTAGGCTGTTACTTGTGAAGAATGAGTAAGATTCAAAATATACATACATGCAAATCTGAGTCTATTCTTTCATCTATTTGACTCTCATCAAAATTCAAACAATACTATGCATAACTAGATGTGTCCATTTGACCATAGCTACCAGGAGCCTTACTTAAGATTTATTATTGTTAATTTACAACAAATTCTTTAATTGTGGTCTTTTATATGATCCTAGCCTTATTATTTTGGTAGTCTTTGTAGAATTAGGTTAGTCACCTTCAGTTCTTTTGTATCTGTCTTTAAAAAAATTTTGTTTAGTAGCTTCAAGTTCCATTTAAAATAGACAGAATAGTATATGAATAGAAAATGAGGTGTGTAATCTTATACTCTATAGGGGCTAATATCTTGCTGATTTTAACCCCAGGATGTGTACTTGATCCTTTTAAAACCAATTAATGTTATTTTTAATGGTTCTAAAATCTAAACCTTTCCATATTAACAATAGCCAACACTTACTAAGTCCTTTGTATCAGAGACTGATCTAAGCACATACATCAACTCATTTAATTCTCATGAAAACTCTGAGATGGATATTATGACCATCATTTGCTGATGAATGGTGAGTCCTAAGATGAATTTTGACAACAATCACACTGCTAGTAAAAGAGGAAGATGAAGCTGAACCCAGGAATTAGCTTCCCATTTGACACCTCAATCACAGCTCCATAAAATAGATTTTTCCATGGTAGTGAAAGTGTGCTGTAAATCAATGACTAGAGATGTTAAGAAACTGGATTTTAATTTTACTTAACAAACTTTAAAATGATAGTATATGTGGACCAGTGTTTAGTATACTGGTCTATGAAGCTACCTGGTCTTCTTGTACATTCTAGTTTATAAAAATGTGTATAGTTTGCCTACTTCTGCTTCCAAGATAGTTAAATTTTCTCATCTGATTTATGACAAAACAATGTTAACAAACACAGTGAAGAATATCCTATATGTCTTTGGCATTGTATTATGGAAATAACCTAACAGAATTTGTTACTAGGGAGAAAGTCCTAAAAATTGTTGCTTCCCTTGTTTAACATTTCTCACATGAAAAAACTATTTTGAACCTGTTTTTTTCTCTTTCAAAGATGATCCTGATTTAAAGAAAGGGATGTGATAGAGCATTGAAGGAGAATGTTTCTCTTTATGTTCCAAACAAACCCCCAAAAAGTGGCATAAGTGGCATTGCCTGTTGCACCTCTATCCCGGAGCATTTCCTTCCCATCACATCATCAGTTGCAGTATAAAACTCTGTGACTGGGGAGAGGCTCATATCAAATAAATGCAAAGGAATCTGGCTTCCTGTTCTCCAAACCTTCTCATTATAAATAGCTCAAGCAACACTTAGTTCCCCATTTAAAAAAAGAGAAAAAAAGCTTCAACACCAGATAAAACCACTAACATCTGCAGAGCAGTTTTACCAAATACTTTTACAATATAAACCATTTGAAATTCAAGAAAGAATATGCAAACCACATACAGATAACAGTAGACTTTTAAAGAGGAAGTGAAGTTAGGAAATTTGATTTGCTCAGTTTCTACACTGATAATCTTTCACACAGCGAAATCAACAAGGATGATTTTAGGAATTTCCTATTTTGCTTTTTTAGTGTTTGACTGATCCTTGAACTAAGTCATTGGATACCAGACTTCCTAGTTTCTACTATTTTTTGGTAATTTAATAATTAATCCTGGGAAAATCAATCAATCCAAGCTTCTATCTTCTCATCTTTAATATGGGAATAATTGAGTTCCTACTTCAAAAAATTGCATTTGGATAGTCAATAAACCTTTGGTGTTATTAGACTTTCATTAGTCTTATTAATAAGTTTCTCATTTTAATATTACCTATATCTCTCAGCTTAAAAACAAAGCATACCGTGTTTCACACTGGCAATTAGTTACTATGCATATGACTTTAAGATTAATTTTTTATGCCAACACTCTGGTATTTATGTATTTGCCCATCTATCAATTATCTATCTACTTATCTCTTATCTATTATAGAATGGCATGTCTCTTTAACTTGCCAGAATGCAGCATATAGCAATAAACATCAATTGCATGAGATATGAAATTAAATGTGCTAGTTTTTTATAGATGGAAAAGATTTTCCCCAGTAATGAACAACAGGAAATTCTTGGTATCCCAAGAGTTGTAGAGTAAATCTCTGGGCCAAAAAAACATCTCTTCATTTTGAAACCTCAGCAGGATTGTTCCAACACCTCTGAATTCACAGTGAGTTTGAGAAGAATGGCCTTATTTTACCTCTCCATCTGATAATGCTGGCAAAAGCTGTACGAAGGAGGCAGAATCTATTTAATTTAGTATTACTTTAAGGGAATAAATTAGTTTACATATTATGTATGTATGTATGTATATATGTAATGAGCAATTATACACATAATTGCTATCTATTATATATAATTGCCCATTATGTACACACATATCTATGTGCACATATATTTATGCATGCACACATTTCTATATATGCATGCACATGTATACATATGTGTGTGCACATAGACATATATACATGTGTGGGTGCAATTGATAATGGAGGTGAGAACCAGTAATGAACAGTTGCAATTTTTACAGAAAAAAATAGTAGCCCTTTTGGTGATGAAGTGTTTGTAGTGTGGAAGCTTCTTTCCAGTGTCATTATCCTTCTAGACAGAAGAGTTTCTTAGTAAGATACTACTACTCATGATGCACTTCATGCATGTGCATTGTCCTTTTAAGCAAAATCTTTTCACTGGAAAATCTGCAAAGTGGAATCTAACAGCTACATATTTAAAAGAAAGAATGCCTCTAGCCAGGTTGAAAGGTGATTGAGAGAATTGAGACACATAAATATGTGTTAAGCATTTTAAAAGAAATTGTAAGCAATCATGTTTTTTTTTCCTCCTATACCAAGTGTGCCTTTTCAAAACACTCCATGTGAAAGGATAACACGAAGATATTTATTTTTAAAGGGAGGTGTTTTTTTATGGGAGTGTTATGGTTTAGGAGAGAACCATCTACGTAGAGTTGATTTTTAAATTAATTAAGATCTATAAATTATTTTTCCTTTGACCTCAAGGAGAAAGACAGAGGATGATATCAGCACAGGCACATCTCTCAGCAGAAGAATTATGATTATAAATGGAACAGAGCTTCAGATGTTACAGGAATGCACATGTCAAAATATTTGGGACTATAACTATAGACAGAATCAATATAACAGATACAAGCATCATTCTCCTCTTTGATTTTTCTATTTAATTGAGCTGAGAATACCTCAAGGAATAATTGTTTCATGCTAAAATTACAATAATTTGCATTAATTAATAAAGCATAGTTTTATTTAAGGAAATATTCTACTTTAGTGAAATTTTGTTATTTGCTTGAATAGTGCATTTTCTGGTTTTCTTGGGTTCTAGCTCTATTTTTATTCAAGTCATGTACCAGAAACTAATTTTGTTAGGATCATTGCAAAAATTTTGCCCTCTACACTCAAGACTCATCTAAGTAAAGCTGATAACTTGAGCAAGCTTATTTATGACAATTTTTCTTTTAAAAACAGATCTACATTAAATATTGGAGCACTTTCAGTGAAACTGCTGTGCTATTAAGTAGTATTAAATCATGCATATTGCTTCAATCTGACTTGGAATGGTGTGAACATGTATTGTGTGTGCAATATACATGTGGGTGCAGTATACACCATGCATATTGCTTATCCTTTTGTACCCTTAGGAATCATTTTATAACCCCAGGATTAGGTTTTAATTGAATTTATACCTGTTCTCTTTGCTTGTCTATATTAAATAAAAATCACTATATTTTTCTGTCCATATGCTCCAAATGTGTGAATTTTTAAGTATGGTGATGATTTTCTGTTTTGTGAAAAAAGTCAGATGAATAGAATACATAAGGGTGTGGGGCATCATTTTTCCTATGGTTGTTTCAAAAGCACATTGGATGTATTTTCAGAAGCTATGTTATGTCATAATGCTCCATATAATTTGATCATTTTTTCAGTAGTTTATAAATTAGTTTAAATGGTAGAGTCCAATTATTTTTTGGTTTCTGGATACAACTGGATAATTGAACTTCAATATTATATGTTAAGGGAAAAATCACTGTGTTGATCTTAGAGGTAGGGGTAAGTATTTCTGTTCCCAAGTACAAATATGAACACATTACAGGATTTCCTCTTTCCTTTATGTAATTGTTCTCTACAATGAAAATAACAACAAAAAAGTACTATTCCAAAGGACTCTCCATAATCAGGTTTGGTGCACATTTTTCTTTACCTCATGAGTTAATGACTGCATTAGCAGATCAGCTTGTTAACATCCTTTTAAAGTGTTAATCCATGCTGGTAAACCTGTGTGTGAGTTGTGTTTAGTGAAATAAAAGTTGGGAACCCCTATATATTTGAAATATACACACATATAGATTTCTTTCACATATTCAAAGGCAGAAATTACCATTGAATGAATCAATTATGTAACTATAGTCTATAAAATCATAATTATCAAAAATGTGAGGTCTGATTCAGTGAAAACACTACTTTATAAGTGTAATTGCACATTGATTATATATGATTAATATGTGTATATATAATATGGTCTTTTTTATTTATGATGTACAAACATGTTTAAGGATACACTATGGGACAAACTAACATTTCATCCAATTTTAAAATGTGTTATACAGAAAACTTCAGAACTTGTCTATAAAAATATACATTTTATCTTACTATTTTGCTTTTTGAATAAAAAAATACTACATGGCTTTGACTACTTTTTTTATTGACTTTTTCAATATGAGAGTATTCAATATGAGACTTATTCAATATGAGGTAAATATGAGAGTCAGGCAGTGGATATTACATGGTCTTTTCTTTTTTACCCAGAAGTTGCTTTTTTTTTTATTATGTGGTTTACTGTCTATTCAATATATTCCTATTATAATCTTTCAAAATAATAGTTTATATGGTGTTTAATTATTAGACACACAGTTTTTACTTTCAATATGTATTTGTTCATAGTACCATCACTCACAGTCCTAATTAATATTTTTCTGAAGTTACACCATCTATATAAAGTGTGCATGAGTATGTATACACCAATTCCATAAAAAAATATTGTGACAGAATAGATAACATAAAGACAAAAATAATAGTATTTCCTTTGTAGTACCATTTCATCAAATATGAGAAAAATTACCTTTTGAAATATATTTTCTTATTTCAAACTCAGTTAGACTTGGTTTATATAGATAAAACTGAAACTAGCCCTTTTTTTTTCCTTTCCTTTTTCCTATTCTTTGTCTCTCATGTTTTATGTGAAAGGAATGACAGAAGGGAGATGACAATGGAAGAACATAGAAGAAACTAAAAGATGGAAGGAATCAGAATAAAAGCAGAAATGATCCTCTCCTGATAGTTTAGATTTTTCTTCTTAATGTACCTCAGACTTTGTTCTTCTCCCACAAAAAATACAAACAAAATTGCATCTTATCTAATGCTAATTAAATTAAATCTTTAGAAAATAATGTTCCAGGATTAGATATCTTAACTGCCTACACTGGTGAAAGATAAGAATCAAATGTTTAAGATAAATGATTTTAGGAATAATGTAAGAAGACCAAAACATCTAGGTGTGAGCTGGGTGCCTGTCTACATTTGAGGGTCTTCAATCTACAATGGTATCTTTAAGACTCCTTCTAAGTAGGAAGTGATCATTGTCTCCAACAACCACTGATCTTATTTTCTAAATGCTAGAATTGACAACAGAAACCTACCACTGCTTTCTCTAATTCTGTAGATTCTTTGCCCACTTCATCCTTCTCAATCACAAAACTGGTCCAGATGGGACCATGAAATTTTTGTAGCGAGTTCTACAGCACATAATTTACTTCAACAATGCTATTATGCCACATACAGCTGTATACGACTGTATAAATGAGCACATGTGTGATAGGATTCTTGTATTATAAGTTTTATAAGGCTAAATTTGAGATGATACAGTCATACACAATAATTTATTAGAAACATCAACATGTGTGTTGCTCTAGGGTTATACAAATGGCACCATTCCTTTTTCAATAGAAAACGTTTGTCATTTAATATTCAGTATTAACACAAATGTTTTCCCCAGAATTATAATCTAAATTAGGTGCTTTAAAATACATCAATATATCATTAAGTTCTTACTTTTACATATTAGATCTATAGAAGAATCAATTCTCCCTAACAATGGTAAGAGAACCTAATCACTTTCTAAATTTACTTTTAATTAGCATCATCTGCATTAATTGGGGTGGCTGATAGCAAAACATTACAGTGACTTGCTATTTTATATTTGAAATGTAATATATCTTTTGGTCCCATATCTCTCCAAAAGAGCTTTAACCATTATTCTGCACTCCCTTCATAAAGATTTTCAGTTCAAGATTTTTCTCTAGGAAATGTACTAGATAAATCTATTCTGCGGTTATTCTGTTTACATATTTTTCTTAATTTCTCCTCCATGTATGAGAATGTCTTGAGAAATATGTATCTACCTCCTCTGTGTTCTTACATAGTCACTGATTCTTGTGGTGTGATACAAAGAAAATACTGGGTTATCAGCAAGGAGTCGGGAAGGAAGAGTAGAATCTATCATTTATTAAACACTTTCTATTCCAGTGACTGATGTTTTTTACAAATAATTTTTTCACAATAATTCTGAAAGATATAATATCTCCACTGGGGCACACCTGATGGGGAGAAAATGAAAATTAAAGAGTCCTAAGAAATGAAGTGATTTTCCAAAGCTTGCCTCTTTCCTCTAGCCACACATTCTAGGGGTGTTCCATACAGGCTGCTCTATAGGGAAAATGCACAAACAAATTAAGAACAGACTTCTGTCCCGATAATGAGCACCAGTTGTTCTAATCAAGACCAGTTGCTTATATATGACTCCATTCTATTTTGCCTGTAGTAATAGTTTTCTTGCCAATTAAATATTTTCTAAAGTATATTTTGTAGCTTATCCTAATTCTTCTCATATATCAATTCTTATTTAATGATCCCACTTTCCATTTTGTTGTTTACATTAGAAATTTCAGCTGTTCCTGATTCATCTACTTTCCTTATCTCCCAATCTAATCCATTCCTCAGCTTTTATTTAGGGGCTTATTTTTATATATCAAATTTCCCATTGAATAAATAGCAAAAATATTTAAATATCTTCAGATACTATTTCAATAGTCTAGCTATGGAGATAATCCAAGTTTCATGTGGATTAGGAAGTGGATTAGGAAGTAGATTAGGAAGATGTGGAACATATAACAATGGAATACTATTCAGTTATCAAAAGAGGCAATCTCTTGCCATTTACCACATGAATGGAACTGCTGGAGATTATGCTAAGTGAAATTATAAGGATAAGGACAAATGCTGAATGATTTCACTTATATGTGGAATAAATAGAAACCAGATGGGGTAAATAAAACCAAATCAATGTATAACTCTAGAAATTATATGAAAGAATTGAAGCTACCACATGGAGAAACGGAGGGATAGAGCATGGTGAGCAGGGTGCACTCTGGATTATGGTAGAAATAGGTGTATAGGATGAATGAATTGGGCAAACTTTTTCATCCATTAGCCTCTATGACCAGTACCTGTGGTATTGTGCCCTCTCCATTGTACATGCCTGGCTCAGTGAGTGTGGGAATGTGTGGGGCACACCTGGGTCTAGGAGGAAAGTATAAAGATGTAACATCACCCATGAATGAGAGAGCACAGGGAAGAAAGAAGGAAGCATAGGAGGAGAGAGCATAAGAAAACATGAGAAAAGAAGAAGTCAGAGAAAGAGTATGAAGATTCCTAGGGTACTAGAGTGTTCCCTTGATCCTTCTCTGCTGATGTGTCTGTGTAATTGCTAGATCCAATAAATAACCTCCCCTGATTGGGATGCTTGAACTACAATTGGTGTCATGAACAGGATGATCACCTGACAAGGTGACTTGGTGGTAGGTAGGTGTGGTGAGATATACCTAAAAGGATCATATACAGTATTGTGAACCAATGCTACTTAAATGAAAAGATAAAAATGCTTTATGTACGTGATGATTATATTTGTCTTCCATCCCCCCTCCCCCACTTAAAACAAAGAGAAATAGGAGATGATTTGCTTGGCCTGATGACTTTATTAAATGTTCCTTTAAAATGTCTTGATTACAAATATATCATTCAGCATATATTATCACCTCCAACACACTATGTTAATGCAGAGCTACACTGAGGAAAGAGTTCAACATTATCTGTATTAATTTAGGAAAAAAACAACTTGTGTAGGCATGTGTCTCAGAGATACAAATGTCTAAATCAAGAGTTATTTTGTGTAATTTAGTCACTGTATTCAAATAGATATAGAATTTTTTGTCATCAGGATTTTACCTGCTATATGAATATTCAAAATTTACCAGCATTCTTACCTATATTCTTAATATAGAGACTGGGTTTGAACTCTAAATGTATTGAAATACAACTCTTATTCAATATGCATTTTAAAGCTCTAACAGAAGCTTCATCCATCCAGGAATTCAAATTATGCGAAGAACAAATTTATAGTAAAACTTATTTTCTTCAAATAGTCTGGAGGTTTTTCAACAGACTTAAAATATTTCTGCCATATGACACAGCAGTTCCACTCCCAGCTAGCTACATGAAGAATACAAAAGCAGTAATTCAAAGGGAAACACAAACTCCTATGTTCATTGCAGCATCTTTTATAATTGCTAAGCTATGGAAATAACCTCAGTGTTCAAATACAGATGAGTGGATCAGGAAGATGTGGTGTCTACACACAGTGGAATACTACTCAACTATACAAAAATCTTAAACTTGACATTTGTGACAATATTAACAGAACTGTTGGGGACTGTGCTAAGAGAATAAGTCAAAAGGAGAAAGACAAACGCTGGATGGTGTCAATGACTAGGAAAATATAGAGAAACTGAACAAAAGGGCAGATAGAATCTGACCTAAGAACCAATCCTAGAAAGCCATCTGAGACTAACAAAGTGGGGAGTAGGAGCGATAAGAGCAAAGTGGGGAGGGAACATTGGACTATGGTGATGGACTGTGGATGTTTTGGTGTTGCAAGTGGTATAGTGATAATTCTTTTTAGGTGAACACTTTGCATGACTAGTGATACACTTGTACATTTTACACAATAATTATGAAAGTTATATAATATCTCCATTACCCTGATGTGAGAAAATGAAGTTAAGAGTTCTAAGATATTTATTAAGTGATTTTCCAAAGATTGTCTCTTTCTTCTAAGTGCACTCAAGAGATTCTGTACTTCTAAAACCCATACAACTATAAAACACTCCAACTTAATACTAATATTGCATATATAACTTAAATAGTTATTATACAATAAGAATGAGAGTGTTGTAAATTAGTGGGTTATATAAAAATAAATTTTGTCCTCACTTTTAGGATTTTATTATATCTCTTATGTAAGTTTTCTCAGCATAATCACCTAACTAAAAATGATTCCAATTTTTCAAAATTTTGCATTTATTTGCATTATGAACAAAAAACCTAAAGAGAAAAAAAGAAAAAGGTAGAAATAAAATAACCAGTCTATGTTTAAATCACCATATTTAGAGTTCATTGATTTTATTGTTATATACATGTGGCAGTAGCCAATTTAGCTTTGTACTATAGATCAGGAAAATGAACCATTTTCTAACTCTTTTTAAGTCATTTTCATTACTGAAAGGAAGAAAACAGATTAAAGATTGTGATTCGGATTATTATATATCATAAAAATGGGTTTATTTTAAAACCCTGTGCTATTGCCTTTGAAAAAGTTGTTTTCCTGTTAAAAGGCAATGAGTAAACTTCAAGTTCAAAGCACCACTCTCATTAATCATCATCTTATATTTAAATGTGATCTCCCAGTATTATCGAAGCAATGCTGAAACTGTGTCTCATCAACTGTACTTTAAAAATAATACGGACATTTTTCAGTACCCACAAGATGAAAATATTTCTGAATCTCAGCTGTATTTCTTCAGTTTCCAGAGGACCCCACTTTCAAAGAGTAGCATGTCCCAATATAACCTCAAAAGCTCTGAGCAGGTGTGTTAAATTAACTAAGTCTCTTGGAGAGGCAGGAAAGTAGTTTTCCTCTTTCCTTTATTTGTCTTTGTTCTAAAGCTGTTTCTTTTTCACGAATGTTCTACTCAGACAAGCCATTCTGAAAAATGTGCTGTGTGCTGGAATTTACATTCCTTTCTTTCTGATATGATTGTTATGTTGGTTATTAATCTACCTGTGGAACTCAGCAAATCCAAATTTTGAGAGGCTTATAACTAATTAGAACCATGAAATTCCAATAAACAACTTTTCTAAGTCATCATCTACCAGCTTTTGGCAATGACTATGTGGGTGATGTGAAAAGTATCTGTAGGTTTTAGGGGACTTAGAAAAATTCTTTTAAAGTCCCAGCATGGAAACAAAGTCTGAAAAATACCACAAAGGAAACAAAGGTAAAAGTCTAAAGTCTGAAAAACAACACTTATTATTTTTTTAATGGAGAATAGGAATAATTAGATGAGAGGTTGATGACAGATAAACAGGTAGAGTTCTATAAGCTTACACATTATATTAAGTGTAAATAGTCATTGTGATGGTTGGAATAGTGTTTATTCAAAGATATCTATGTCCTAATGCCTGAATATTTTAGGCGATTTATCTAGGGGAGGATTAAGGTAGCAGAGAACTTGGTTTGAGATGAGGATTATTCAGGAGCATCCAATAAAATCAGAGTCTTTAAAAGAGGAAGGAGTCAGAGAGAGAGACAACTGGAGCACTGAGTGCCTTAGAGATTTTAAATTTTAAGCTCATTGTTGCTTTGAAGATGAAGGAAGGCTTGTGAGTTTAAAAGTGTGGGAGGTGCCCGCTGGGAGCTTCCGTGTGGGAACAGGGCGGGGACTTAAGCCCTGCCCACCGGCAGGCAGATAGGCAGCAGCCTGTGGCCCGGATCCTGGCCCTTGGACCTCCCTTGCCAGCGGGGAGTGAGAGGTGTCAGGCCTCTTGTGTGAGTCCCCCAGGAGGGGGGGACTGGGTGGGGGAGCAGGCCTCACCCGCCAGTAAGTGGCTGCTGACTTACAGCCAGCTTGGGCAGCCACTTACAGCTGGCTTGAGCAGAGCCTGTAGCCCCCAGCCCCTAAGCCAGGGGCATGGAAGGGTGAGCCGTGGTCCGGCCGGCAGGGCCCCACACTGGGAGCTTCTGGCTTGTGGCAAGAGGTGGGGGCGGTGTCCCTTCCATTTCTCTCTTACTTCTTACTCCAGCTAAACCTCAGAGGAACCAGATATGCCCAATGCCAACCCCAACATAGAACGGGTGAGGGACCAGGCAAAAGTCCAGCCCACAGGCCTGAGCTGGACACAGCAGATGGACAACCAAGTGAACCAGTGCATGTAAGACCAGAAAAACAACCGTATAGACATGATGTCACCATGCATACTTCTGCGCTCAACTGAGCCAAGACCCGGAACTTCATTTTGGAGATATATTCAAGGAGAGCAACACACCCTCCCCTCATTACAGGAGAGGAGAGGATGGCCGAAGAGGGGATAATGGGCCCCACATCAAAACTGCAAACTGAAGCAGAGGAAATGATCTTCAAAGGCCACACGCAGAAGCCTGAACTCACAGAGAAACTTCTTGACCAACACTGGCTGGGGGCAAGACCCCCTAAGTCCAACACCAGAGCCATGAGGAAAAGCAGCAAAGCAATGGAGATGGGATTGGATTGGAGAGCACGACCTGCAGCAAGAAAACATGGACAGATCACAAATGAATATATAACCTGGCCAGCCAACGCAAACTTAAGACTGAAAATCTAACAACAAGGTTCGCCTGGACCCAACAACGCAGTCCCTCACCCAGAGAAAAGACGCTAACATAGGAAAGAGACTAATAGGACTTAGCACAGCTAATAAACAACAGAGTGGGGTTTGAGAGAATGGCAGGGGCACCAGAGGGAGGAGGGAGGGGGAAAATAATAACACAGAGGTTGTAACCTAAAGAACAAAATAAAAATAGTATAAATTTAAAAAAAAAACGTGTGGGAGGTGGTCTTTAAAAGTTGGAAAAGGTGAGAAAGAAGTCTCCAAAGGAATTCTGCCTTCCTGATACATTGATTTTAATCTAATGGGATTCTTTAAACATTTGACTTCCAGTACTATAACATCACACAGTTGTATTATTCTATGCCACTCAATTTGTGCCCATACAGGTGCACATATTTGAACTGTTATTTATCTTTAAATTACATGTGTTTTTAAGTTTAGAGAAAAATGCTGTGTCAGTGCCAACTGAGAGAAATGCAATGTCAATTACACACAAATGCCTCAAACTTAATTAAAAATGTGTTTGTGACCATGTTTAAAAAAAAATGAAAGGAAACAACATTAATTGTACCAGGTGTCTCCACCAGCATTTTCAATAATTTTACTGATATTTGAAGAGGCTCACTAACCACCGTTGTCTCTCTGCCCACATGTACCTTACAGTCAAGTAGCTATACACCAAATAGTCCTCTTTTTCAAATTTTCAGATGAGCCTATTTGGGGGCTGTTATAAACTATGAACACATACACACAGCAGCAGCACCTCTTTTGAGCATGCGGTGGTTCATGCAACTATTTGTTTCTTTCAATTGTTACTCCTATCTTCTATATGATTTATAAAAAGCTGTCATTTTTAGACATTAAAGTATCATCATTAATTGGCAAAATTCCTTCACTTGAAGGTGTGCTTCAAAAGTTTTTAGGTAATTTTAAACTTGTAAAAATTAGAAAAATGAAACTACATGTCTTTTATTTCTCAGGATTTGTTTTTCTAGTAGGCTCTAACGAAACTAAAGGCAGTGTGTCTAGTGCCTGGATACATATCTGCTGTTTTAAGTAGTCTAATACTTATATTAGAAACAGGATGCCCCTACAATTAACAAAGAATTATACTTTGTGAACAAAAAATTTGGAGAATGTCGTTTAAGTTTTCTGTGAAATGGAGAGGAATAGAGATGATAGAAAGGTAGGTAGGTAGACAGATTCCAAAGCACTAGACCAGAGAAGCATTAACAGCTCCATAGCTGAAATCATATAATCTTTGCAAATGTGGTCTAAAAATTCCACATAGAATAAACTGTCAATATACAATATACATACACATGTGCATATGTGTACATGAGTATAACCCAAATTTGCAGAATATATTTTTATTATATTCAACAGTAGAGATTTAAATACATGAGAGCCAATATAAGTCAGCTAGAATGGACAAAAGAGACATAGAATCTCTAAAGGGATGATCAGTGCTTTACACTTTGGGGCCATTTCAAAGGCATGAATATATTTAATCTTTATCTCTTAAAGTTAAAATGGAATACGAGTGTCTAAATCTTCACTGTCCAATTAGCCAAATGTAGCTACTTGCACATAATTTAAGATTGCATACAATTTAAAAATGTCAGTCTCTTGGTCATAAGATGGTTAGTCTCAAAGGAACTAACAACTAAATAATGCCATTGTCAAGGATATTACACCCTATTTCTCCTGGTCCTGGCACAGATTTTTATCCACTTTGCCCCTATCATAACTGCACTTTGGAAGGAGATGAACTATTTGTCATTTTCACATTATCTTTAACAGAATCCAGCAGACAAGTTGCCTGTTTAAATGAAAATAAGGATGGCAAAACATGAACTGACATTAAGACTTGAGGGTGAAGAGTAGGGCTCAGTTTCTTTTAGTATCAGATAGTGGCATATTTTAGAAGACATGATTTTAAAACACAGCCTTTCGTGGGTGATGAGTGCTTCCAGTTACACTGAAAGAGGAAGACTTTTAAAACAAAGCTTTCTGAAAACTGTGATATCTAAATTGAAAGAATATGGGTTGAGAAAGAAATGATATATTCACACCTATAAAATCTCTATAAAGGGAGGAAAATAAGATGCTTTTTAAATATATACAAGACTAATTTTCGAATACATGTAATGAATTTTAGATAATTATTTTCTATCCATTGTGGGAAAAAAGAAGAGGTGGTCGTTGTACATAAGTGACTTATAAAAGTGACTTATGAGTCAATAAGTAACTTATAAAAGCATTTACATGTTTAAATGGGATAGTAAGCTACATGGTAATTTATATTGTGAACCCATTACACAGAAGTGGGTTCATATTATACTTCACCCTAATCACAACCTTTTTAGCTCATGAAAATATTTTCAATAATAAGAACTAGTATTAGTGTTAGTGGCATCATCATTTTTAATAGTATTAATGCTTTTCATAATCGCAATAATTTGCCAGCTCTAATAAGGCTGTTGGATTTATAAGAGGTTTACTCAAATCTATTTGCTATTTAGTGAAGCTTTACTCAAGGTTAACTGACTTACACTCTTTTAAACCACCACATTTTATATGAAAGGACACAATTATTAAATAAAAAAAACTTAAAAAAAAGTCTCTATTTCAAAAAAAAAGAAAACTGGTTTTTGAGAGATACTGGCTAGGAAAAGGGAGAATCTTTTTTCTTTGAACACACAAGCTAAGAGTATTTATGGTACAACCAAAACATTCTGTAAGGAAATTGTCTGATGGAAAGTACTTAATTTAAAAATATTTGTATATGAAAATTAACTCACTTCCATGAGGTTCTTGTGTATACTGTTTTCCTTTCAGTACACAATTGATCTAATTTAATTGACTACATTACATAAAAGTTACACTATAATAAAGAGAATCAGTCAAACATCATTCATTATTGTATCTTGATTACTATGAATTTTGTTTATGATCTGTCAGCCCATCTGTTAAAAGTCTAACCTAACTAATCTTTCAATTAAATTTTCATGTATTGTAAACTTGATTGAGAATTTTTAAAAACAACAGCATGTACATACATTCTGGTATACTTAGCTTGGTCACATCTTGAGGAAAAAGATTATAATTTGATAATGACTAATTCATAGTTTCCAATTTCTACTGCTCTGTCTGTTTAATCAGATCATTTCATTTTGTTTTCGCTGTGTTAACCAGTAATATACTATGAATATGCAAAATGATCTTCATTCATTCAAGAACAATCCTCTCCTTTACTTCTTTAGTTTGGTCATGATACTGTAACCCACTTAGTGACCTCCAAAACATCATCAAGGGTAGGGCTGAGGACAGGGGAACCTTCACCAGTGTGTGCTGTGCCCTGCCTCTATAAATTCTGCCCATTCTTTTAGTACCTGCAGTTCCTTGGAACGGTGCAGCACCTGTAAAAGGTTAATCAGCATAGAGACTTTCAGGCATATTGTAAATTACAGGCAGACACTACACAGACGGTTCATCAATAAACAGACAAGCAACATGCACACTGCAGGCACGCTACAGGTGGCAGATATTACTGCACTTTCACATTGGAACATCTCACAGATCATCGATGTATATTCAACTGGGTGAGACACTGTTTCAGATACTATTTTGAAAAGAGGGAGAAAAATTCTGTCTTTCAATAGTTTTTAAGGTCATTTAACTTCACTTGAATTACAACCAGATATTTATATCCTCATTTTTGTTACAGGTCATTGGAAATCTGTTGAATTTTATCAAAAAGATAAATTACATTTGAAAAAATGGTTTATTATTTTTTAAAAGCCTGATTTACTTCCATCAAAAAAGTATTGAATTCAGAATTCAGGCACCTTGTTTTTATTATAGTAGATAAATATTTTTATTTCTAAAAAAGTAAATTGTGTTCTAAATCATCTGCAGTAAGTATAGATTTGAATAGATTTAAATCATTTTGAGTTACTAAAAAGTAGTGAGGACTTTTAGTGAGCCCAACTTTTTTTATAAAATATCAAGTTGCCAGTTTTTCTGAAAATTCTAAATTATTTATCTTTAAATTGTATTCCTTACTCTATGAGAATCATCAAGCATTAATATACATGCATTAATACTACCATCATTGCAGAGGGCCTGCAGAGAAAGAGTTCTTCCATTCCCAGTTTCATTTTTTAGACAATCTCTTGCTATTTTTGAAACACTCAACACTAATACAGAAGTAATCAAATTAGCATTAGCAGTTCATGTTGCAAACTTCAATTCATATTACTATAACATCAAAGTAAAAATATTTGCATATCAAAAGTTAAGAGGTGGGATTTAAATTAATTTAGTGTCTTGTACAAAACTAAGCAGGCCTTGTGGTAAATTAAATGACAAATAACTCAGAAATAGAAATATCAAAATTGTATATATCTATATTTATTTAAAAAAAATCCAAGGCCTGCTAAATGCTAATGAAATATGAATATTAGAGAAATAATGGAATATGACAGTGCATATGGAAAATGTTGGGTTTCTCATATTCTGAGAATTCTGTTTAAATATAACTCAATCTATTGTGTTTATAGCTGTTTATAAACTAGGGTATGTAATTGATAATTCTATCCATCGTTGATCCATTATCTAATCTGCTTTTTTGCTACCTATCTATCCAACATATGACAATATCCTGAGTCTAATTATTCTGAATATTTCACCATGTAGGAAAATGTGGTAGCTTTGATATACTTGTGGGCACAGATATTCCAAGATTATGTGATTTCCAAAACTGCACTCCTCATTTTTTAATCATATGCTATTATCATGAAGTTTTCATCTGCTTATCACAATGACTATTTTTAATATTCCTTTTTCAAGTGGTGACTCAAAGTGAAATTGAGGGAAAATAAATTTTGTTAATGGAGGTGCAACATATGTTTATATGCTTCCCAGGGAACTATATGTTATCATAGTTGCAAATATGGCCTTTATATGTCATATTTCTACCTTAGTATGTACTCAACCCACTTGTGACTTAGTGAATTACACCCTTTGTAATATAAAGTCTTCCCTACAAATCTAATGTCACCTAATGTACCCAGAAGGCATTATGTTCTTTCCCCCTGGAATACATTCCTAAATTGCCCAAATATAAGACATATTTCTAGGTTATTTGTATATAACTATTCACTGATACTTTATTTCTTGTTTAATATTACATTTAACATTTCAATGAAACGTGGTATAAATAGGCTTCAAGATACTTCCAAAAACAATAAAATATTTAAATGTATTCAAACATTTTTCTTTTTAATCATATATGTGTATCTTGAAAGAAAAGAAAATTCTAGTTTTTGTTTTAAAAATACTTTGAGAAATACTGTCAAAAATATCCCTGAGATAATAACATAGTATTTTAGTTAGCAAATGGGACTCGTGGAACCTATTTGACACTACACTTGGGAACTTTTGAGGTATTATCCAGGTGTTCTTACAGAGAAGACTTGCTGAGAATAGACAGACAAGAAAAGAAAGATTTTCATGTGAAAATTTAGTATATAAGATAAGTATCACTATTACCTTCTTCTATATAAGTTAATGACATAGTATTCAGGAAAGTAGCAAACACATTAGTACTATATTTACTTATTAATGAAAAATTCTTGTCTTTTGTTTTGTCTGTGCTGCTATAAGTCTTAGCTTGCATTTTCCTTTGGGTTGGGAAAGAGGACAGTTTTATAAAATGGTAGAAGAATAGCATTGATTAGCTTTGTCTATCATAAAATAATAATAGAATGGACAGAGGAACGGGTCAATCCTTTAATGCAGTCAATGGAAATTGTAATTTCTATGTTGGTGTGAAATATCACAATGTATTATAGAACATTGTGCCCATAGACAAAGATATTTTCAAATGCATTCTGACTTTACTAAAATAATTTTTAAAACTTAGATAAGAAAAATTGAGGTGGGCAAAGGTCATCTTTGTCATTGTTCAACCATTTCTTCATAATGATATTAGAGAGTCAATTTTTTTTGGCAGGGATCAAATGAAATTAGGAATTGTCTGCACGTTTCTCATAGGTTTTGCTATGACCATTTGTGATGGTAGTTATATAGTGGTCAATTGTTTGATGATATAAAGTGGAGACAGCTTTTGTTTGTTGGTGTACTTAAAATAAAGCCGTAATAGCTACAAACTATCTTCATGAAAAGTAATAATAATAATATTATCCTCAGAAACACAAGAACTTAATTTATAAAAAAGACTAAAAATGACCTTAAGCAAGACAGGACAGCGATCTGAATATTAATGTAATCAGTAGCTGTCATTTAGAAGACAAGAAGAAATCAAGTGTAGGCCAAGGGAAACTGAAATTTGAATGTCTGTGAATCATGGATATTAATGTCAGTTTTAGAAAAATTTTAACTTTTAAAGAACTCAATAGGTGGATTGCATTTACTTTTTTCCTAAGAAAGTACTGAAAATATCCACCACACTTTTCTTAGTTATTACAGATGAAAAATATAATTTTTCAAGGTAATTGTCACATAAGCTTAGGATTTGGATTAAGAACACAAAAATTAGTGTATTCATGAATTACGACATCTTTCGTGAAAAGCCATTGTGGTTTATAACAGAATAGGGGGATGGTAGTACATCTGTTTTGTTGCCATCATTGTTGTTCATTTAAAACTAAATAAAACATAAGCAATAGTATCATATACAGGCTAATGGTGTAATATTTCATATTATATTTCTGACATCTTCTGTTTTAGATGAGAAAATTGGAACAGACAAAAACAATAATTTGTTCATATTACACACATTCAGCCAAGGGAGGATTAAATCATCAGTTACAAATTCCAGGAATTGGGAGTTATATTTACAATCTGAGGATAAGCAAGTTAAAGGAAGAATAACGAAGAACTGATAAAAGACAACACTATGACACCTATTTCATGAACATTTCACACATCACCATAACACATTTCAGGTCAACGATTTCAGTGGTTTTTGAAATGGAAATACAGACTGTCAGAGAAATGTGATAAATTGTTCCAGGTCACGGTACTAATAAGTTGATCACACTGTTACCACTAAAGCCCCAAGCACAGCATTATCTTTCCTAAATTATGTTATTTCCATTTTATCACGTGCCAAAATAACAGAAATTCAAGGACTATTCTATAACCAAACTAACATGGGATCATCTTTGTTGAATTAATACGATGATGATCTATAATCCAAATATAATGTCAACAATTAGCTGAATTTGAGACTTGAAACAAAGATAAATGAAGATTTTGAGCAAGAGAACATATAAGATAATATAGGAATGTTTCCTCCTTTCCTTTAATGGTGTTACTAATCTAAGTTTTTACCCCAGATGACAAATGTAGCTCAAGTTTGAAAGGAATTCCTCTTCGCATATGTTTGCTTTCAACAAGACTGGCTTTCCTGCTCTTTGGAAGAAGAGCATTCTGTTTGGATTTAACATGCCTTTGTCACATTCTATTTGGATTACCTTATCGTTCATGTAAGTCTCTACAGTTAACCTGAAAATTTCATTACTAAGGAGAGTAATAAACCGGTTGCCTTTAGAGGTGACTCATGGAGAACTGCAAATAATTTTGGGGAAAATATATTGGCAGGAAATATCTACTAGCACAATTCTAAACATTTAGGTAGTTCTGTTCTCTTTGCTTTCTTTCTTTGGGAGGTCAATCATGTTATATTATTGATCACAGAAGTGTGTCCTATAGAGTTCATGAGTCCAACCCCCATATGTTTATGTAAGAAACAGAAGACCTGATAAATTAGATGAAAATATTTGCCAACAATTGAAAAATTCAAGACTGAATATAGAATATCTAATCTTGCTCTCTTTCTTATATTTTTACAACAGCAATAGTAGACAAACACTTCACTCACAAAGGTTTCCAGATATTGAAATATGAGAAGCAAAGTCTGGCATTTTTCAGAGAATGCCATTTTTAAGTCTTTTCTATTTCAGTGCAACCTATTTGTGATGCAAAACTTTCTATTAAAGATAACCCCTGCATACAGAGCAGTTTACCTTTCTCATATAAAAATCATATTTTTAAAATTTTACATAGTTTTATAAATGTATTTGAACTTGACAGTAAGCTTTATAACAACTCTGTAAATAATGAAAATAATTTTCCATCAGTCTCTGTACTCTAGAAAACTATACAAATTCATTCATTGCTTACTAGTATGAGATGTGTTAGCATAGGAGGGCTCATGAATTTACTACAGACCAATGTGCAATGATTTTTATTAAATCCACAAAGATTTTCCTTGACTCAGTGGTGTGGAGCACTGACAGCAAATGAATATCAACAGACAAACGGAAATATACTGTTACAATGCTATTATTAGTATTTATAACAGCTCTACTGCTCTTGATAAATGAAGCCACATTAATTAGTTTCAGGATCTTATTCTCACTTTGGCATATCCACTAGCACTTCTGAACATGCAATTAAAATATTTCAAAATGTCACATGTTTCCAATCTACAAGAAATGCATACTGATTGTGACCACTTGATTTATACAGGACCACGTGCATTTAACAATACAATATGTAATATTGTAGGGTTTAAGAAACCTGTCCTATACTTCTTGCCATAATATCTGATGAAAAACAAACCTAAAAATGATCATGCAAATTTTCTACTGCACTTGTTTTCTGAGTATGAAATATCTTCAGTTACAAGCTTTTTTAAAAATCTAAAACTTCATGTTTAATTTCCTTCTTTTGAAGATTATAAATTTGGTAAGTATTTCATATGACAATGATGAAAATAGACAGTGATTTTTGATATTACCTAAGTATAACAAAATAAACTTTTCATTTTTTTCCTTTTCATTGAAAAATATAATTCAGATAGATCAAAATAAAGGCAAAAACACATGTATGCATACATACAAAGCTATACATATGTGGGAAAACTAAGTTGGATGACATTTTATTTTCAAATTATTTTTTACAAACTGGTCAATAATTTGGGCAATTTGAGTTTTTGAAATAAAAAACTCAAAGGCCAAAGTAAAGCCACAAAAGAGTCTTCTGCAGCTACAACCTTGATCTGAGCAAAAGGCAAGAGATTTCTGGATGAACTTAGAGGCATGTGATGAACACTCCCTACAAATGATAAACTGAGTTTTGAGGAACATGCATATCTCATGTTTGGCAGGTCCTGACTGCAGTTAATAGTCATCCTTCAAACACTGAAACATTTTCCTCCAAAACTTTAACTTCCCTCAAAAATCAATAATAAAGAAAATTTCTAATTTCTTTCTCAACTCTGCAAGAATATTCTAGATGCTTTCAAAACTACACTCAGGTGTTCCCCTATCCAGCAGATGGGAAGGATAATAAAAGCAAGACAGCAGGAAAAGGATGGAGTTAATGTTAATTGTGAGGCCAGCAAAGTAACTGGGGCAAAAAGCCCAGAAATTCGGACATTATAGATGGCATTCTGCTCAGAACATAGCAAAGTTCTAAGCATTGCTTTGTTAATTAAGTTCAAGAGGAGGAAATTTGAAAAGGGATCCCTAAATTAGGACTCTGGGGAGAAAAGATCATTTTGTTTTGCAGATCAAGCTAGCCCTTGAGAATCAGATGGCACCAAGATTCTATCTCATGCCAGGAGACTTCACTATACTGAGAAAAATATCTAGAGATAAGTAGATCTACCAGAAAAAAGGGGGAAAAGGGTGAAGATGAGAAGTGAGCACAAATTCAAGAAGTTGCAGGTGATAGAATTTGTTGGAGAAACTCATGAGTCTCTCTAAGGGGAGACTCACACGAAAGGGAGAAAGGCACTCCATTTCCTCACTTTCCACACACAGCTACCCCTCGCCCCCGCCATGTTCCTTCTATTAAGCCCATGCACCTGGAAGCAGAGACCTCCTGAGATATTTAGATAGGCTTCCCCCAGATGTGCCATTTTGGATTGTGGGTTTTCTGAACTGAGATCATCGAGGACCTACAGACAAGAGAATTGAGCCACTCCCTTAACATCCTACACATATGAAAATTAGGGATATTACCTAGGCTTGAGATATTTACCAGAAATAAATGTTTTATCAGAGAAATCTATATGGCAGGGCAAACATGCAATTACAGAGCATCTGGTTGTCCTATGAGTCACCTTCTCATCATAAAACCCCCCTTCCCTGTCCTTGTAATCCTAGGCCTCTAGTCTATGCTTTATCCATGATACATACCTTCATATGATCCCTTTTGGTTTATATTCCAAGACATGTGAATTTTCCATACCTATGTGATTAACTTTTTTAATAGTCTTTCTGATATTAACTTGATTGTTTAGTCAGTCCAAAAAAGAGCCCAGAGGGATATTTTTTCAGGCCCATGACAAATAGAAATACAGAAGAGTCTGGCTCACAAAGGTGAATGGTATTCTAAAATGTAGAATATTTTAATTCTTACTATCTCTTCAAAGAGGAAAAACTGAATAAGAGAAACATTAAAAATAAAATTTTTGTGGCATAGATACTAAACTTTTTCATATCAGATTGTCATTGACTGCCGAAGACTTCACATAAGGGAAGAGGTTAAGAGGAAGGGTGAAAACTGAGTCCTTTATTATTCTTGGATGCCATATTACATTATATAAACTGATAAATCCTATTCATTTAAAATAGGTTACTTGTGGAGCTTGTACTTCGTTCAGTTATGGAGTATGGACTTTTTATTGTCTGAAATTGATTTGATTTCTAATAAAATGTTTGCTTCAACCTTGGACAGCAAGGCAGCAGATACAGTTCAGTGTGAGACAGCAATATTATGAAAAATTGTGATTTTTTCATGCAGTTCAAAGTCTTCAATGTTATTCATCAAATTCATTTTCCTTGTAAATAAATTTGTCATAAATCTAGGCATCCAAAAATGAAATATGCTTCCCAACAAGAATCTGCTGTCAAAAACCTTAATAAAGCCTTCAAATGATACAAAATATTCTGGTGGTTTTTAAATGTGTAATAAGAAAATTATTAACCTTGATAGATAATGATAATATTAATAATAATGCATGAAAAAAAATGAGGTATGGGGTCAGGGTTAATTTGTCACAAACACTGGAGCTCTAATTCTTTTAACTTTTCATATTTAAAACTAACAAGGAAGTAAAATCATAGGTAAATGAATATTCTTATAGAAATTTATATTTAATTTATATAAAATTGATTATACCATTAAGAATTTATGAATTGATGAAAATTTTCAGATAATTTTAGGGATACTAATAAGCAATTTTAAGTATCATTATTGATTTTCCCCTCACCAATAAGTGAATCATTTGTAAATGTGTATGATATCCTATTTATTTTTTCTTTGTAAGTCTTATGTCTTCTTCCCTTCAGAGTCCATTGACAAAACACAATATGCCTACTGATACTAGGAATAATTCAATGTTTATATTTGGTTTCATATTTTGATTTTTTCCTAGACTAAATATTATGAAACATGGGAGGAAACTCCACGCTTGCCTTGTATGAATATGCTCTTGTCAACAAAAAAAAAATGGCATTAATTGTAAATCCTCAGTTTTAATAATGATCTTGTGAGCTGCAAATTATTATGAGGTTAAATTATTAGCCTGATACTTAGGAAAATGTGTTTTTCCCAGAAGGTTCTAATGTACACAATCACATTTTTATGCTTAATGTTATTTTACATAAGGCATACAAAACAAAGTGAATATTGACTACTTACATTAACTTAAAGCAAAAATATCTTTAGTTTCTGTGACAGAATAGAGAAATCAGAAAACTATTGCCCCCAAATTGTCTTCATTGTAGTCTCACTATTAGTCCAACTAAGGAAACTGAGCTAGAGTTACAGCTGTTGAGACTGTTAATATCACTGTGGGAACAGTTCTTTTCTTAAAGCAATGTGCCAACATATTCTCAGGGTGGGGACCATGATGCTGTATTAACATTTAGGAAAATAAACTTCATCAGAAAGATGTGAATAAAAACTTGTTAGAACATAACAGATGAAGCTGTATGTGTGGAATGTGCATTCACTACAGAAAAATCTGGTCCAACAAGTCCTGGAGAAAGTAATTCATTTTATGCATGCTTGGAATCAGATATTGGGTGAGATACAGAAATAATAAAATGGTCCCAAACTGCAAAGGCCTTTAAATATAATCAAAATAAAAATATATTCAAGTAAAAACAGAAGTAACACTCTTAGGTAATGAGTACAAATGAAGATTGGAATTTCAGAGCTCATGATGTCTGCTATATTTTACGTGTCAGACCATTATTAGACTGGAGAAAGAATACATTTTCTATTATCCAATTACACTGAAAATGTCAAACCATTTATGATCTGGTTAAAATAATCACATATTATTTTATAGCATTGATTATCTCATTACCTAGTCTCATCTTTTTTTTTTTTTAATTTAGAAAAAAAAATAATTAGGAAAATTATCAGTCAAAGATTCATCTTCTATTTTGGGCAGTACCAAAAGATTTCTCAAGAGATCATTCGTTCAGTCTATCTGATGACTCACTGATCTTTCCTCATCTATGAAAAGTGTGAATAACTTGAAGAATCTCAAATAATAGAAATCATTTGCTTTGTGGTTTTGTTTAATAGTAAAATTATTTTTATTGATACCTGGAGATAATTTCTCTTGCCATTACCAAGAATATCTTTTTAATTCTTTATATAAGTTCAACAAAAACTGAATCTTCTCATTTACCAAAAAACAAAAATAGCTTTAATTTTCAATAGTCCTGTGTAACAGATTAATTAGTTGTTGATGTATTTCATTCAGTTATATCTAAAATAAAAGAAAAATGAGGACAGTTATTGAGAGCCAAGTATTACCAGTTAATGTGAGAGATATTTTAATCCTCACAACTATAAAAACATAATTATTTCATGATTTGTCAAATGATGAAATCAAAGATCAGGGATTTTAAAGAATTTGAGGTCATCTAGCTAAATGAAAATTTGAACACAGGTAAATTTTAACCAGATCGCACTTTTCCAATAAATTGCAGCACTTCTTAAACCAAAAAAACTTTCATAAAAATGTTTACATTCTTCCAATCACAGGCTATCTGGACTGGTGAAGACAATGTTAAGATTCTACTGTAGGAGAGTTGAAATTAATCTTGACATGAATGTCAGTATGAAAAGTATTTGGAAAATAACACATAATCATTTGATTTTATAGATGAAGAAATTAAACCCAGAAAGGGAAAGGGAAAGTTTGTTGCCTAAGGTCACACACATTCCAGAGGTAGAATCTGGATTGCAAACCAGTCCTCCTGGATGATAATAGATGTGCAGATTTTAGAAGACATTTCTTTATGTGATTGCAAGTTAAGGAAGTTAGGAAATTATGCATCTAAATCTTTGAAAAGAGGACATCTACTATCAATTGAACCATACATACAATATTTAGTTCACTACATTATGACCACTTTTTGACTGAGAAGGAAACATAATCAGATGAGGATAGGTTATATGCATCTCTTTCTGTTTGGATGTGATGGTCTCCACCATGCTATTTTTAGTTCCAAATGATCATTGTAGCATGGCCAGTGTGAGTCTTGGGAAGAGAAAGACCCACATTCAATGTTCTGAGCATATTAAAAACATCTGACCAGATAGCCCATCAGAGCTACTGAGGGAGGGCAAAGCTCATGATTTAAACTACATAGTCAAGCCTGCAAGAAACAATCCTGCTTCTCACTATAAGGAGGAAAGACAATAAATGATGGGAATCCTGACATGGAATCCAGATATATCATTTCTGAGAACAACACAGAACTTAACTATTTGAACTTGATGATATTTCTTAGAATAGCATTCTATTCCAGATTTGACTAAAATGTAAGTTGTATGCCCCCTAAATATGGGTGGCAAGTAAAGAAGGGAAAGAGAAAAAAATGCCCCCAGAAAAGGCATTGATGGAGGAGGCAAGCTCTGCCATTAGTTTAAAACACTGAGTGGAACAATACAAAATAGCAATAGGTCAAATTATAAAAAGGTAAGAAGGAAGAAAATGGAGAGAGGGTCTCAAGAGATACATGATAAGTAAAAAGGTAGCACAGAGAAAAGAATCTAGTGCTGTTGGGAGGCACCATAACTGGCCAGGGCCCATGCTATGAAGGAAGAAAACTTCAAAAAAGAAAAATATACTCTATTTTTAGAAATTTTGTGTAACACCCAAGATAGTACAATACCAAGGATTCAGAAATGCCTATTGAATACAACTATTTTGTATCTTTTTCCCTAATACATGTTTCCCATGTACTCACTAAAAAAACCCTAAGCCCAGGATACTACACACCTTGTAATAGCCAAATTCCACAACACTGATGATACTAAATCCTGGTGAAGATGTGGAACAACATTCACTGCTGCTGTTCAGAATGCAAAATGTTATCTCTGGAAGACAGTTTGGGAGTTTCTTATAAGACTAAATATACTCTTATATAAATATATTCTTATAAGGCTAAATATACTTATAAGACTAAATTACTATAGAATCCATGTATTTTTCTCTACAAAAATATCTGTCCTATGCTTCTCTAAAATGTGTTCTTTGTCCAGATGTTATGTAAGCTCAAGTTTTAGCTACCCCTTTGCTATATGGAGTATTCTCATGTATTTGTGCAATGTTCATGATAATAAACTGATTTGTTTTTCTCTTGTTAAAAAAAAAAAAAGACTTCATTTCACTACCTTATTTGGCTTCAGAAAACTGAAGACAGAATGGCATGATCCCTTCTTGGTGAGTGGCCTGGCCATTCCTCCAATACTAACCCTAAGAGATAACAGCAAGTTAATAAATCCCCTGTCTACCATGTATTCCACAAAAACTAATGTTTTGCCTAATCTAATTTTTCCTAGGCTACTTTTTCTTCCCCTTGTTTAACAAGTTATAAATCATTCTTTTACACTGTATAAGAAAATTTCTAAAACTTAATAAACTCACTAAATGTTTCATGCTTACATTCGGTCCCAGACTCGTTAGCTGAGTTCAGTCTCTCTCATTCATCCTTCTTCACTTTCCCTTGCCCAACTCCTTACACAGTGCTATTAAAATACTAGTTTCAACTCATGCAAATTAAAAAAATAAAAACATAAATATTTTCAAGAGGTTTTTCACATCTGTTGTATTCAGAAGGTTTTTGGGGAAAGATATTCTAAATTCCTGCTAATTTACCAATAAATAATGTAGACAGGTCTTTTAAATTAAAACATATACAGGTAAGTACAGGAATGACAGGAATGACAATAAACTAGTTTGTTTTTCTCTTGTTAAAAAAGTTATTTCACTATCCTCATATTTTCATAGGGAACAGCTATACACAAAGAAAGAGTCCAAATTTAAATAACTTGCTATTGGTTGGAAAACTAAATTTAGCAAATGCTTAGTTTACACAATTTCTCAGTGAACTAGTAATTATTTTTAATGAAATAAAACAATTGTCACTTACTGACCTTGAAATGAATGGATAGAATTGCTTATTCTTATTTCTCAATGAGTTTTGATATATCATCCCTAGCAAGGATAAGCTATAAAAACAGGCAGTAGTTTCTTGTCAATGGCAACCAATCACTTTTCCATAGAATGGTATTTACAAGCTTTTCTTTATTGTTTATATTAAAACCAAATATAAAATTTTCTGGAGGTACTGCAAATCAGTTGATTTGGAAACACTAGATGTTAAAGTATACTTACATTCTAATTTGCTTTTCTTAAACAGGAAAATCTAAATTGTGAAGTGATGGACATTTATGAATAGTACCTTACAATGTGGACTGAAAATTCTTTCTAAGTAAGACAAATAATCACCTGAGGAAACAGGGATTTATCAGGATAGAAAATCACAATGGAAATGCTGTGGGGAGTCTGTGGCTAGAGACCAAAGGATTGTCTGGGGAACACTGAAACTCCCATCTGTTTTAAACATACTCCAAGGGATGTAGGCGAGATAGGGGGCCAGATTTAAACCTACACAGACACATAGTCACTGATAAGTTTTTTCTTTTTTTTAAATCTCACTTTCAGGCCAAAGGGCAGTTTTTTCATTATTCGAACAGAAGAAAATCAGTTCTCAAATGCTGTAAGAATTGAAAAATTGCTCAGAGAGAAGAAGGGACGGAGGGTGGGAAGGAAGGAGGGAGAGAGGGAGGGAGAAGGAAGGAAGGAAGGAAAGAAGGAAGGAAGGAAGGAAGGAAGGAAGGAAGGAAGGAAGGAAGGAAGGAAGGAAGGAAGGAAGGAAGGAAGGACTCACATCATCTTGCTTTGTAAAATAAATGTATCCTAAAAATATAAAACAAATGTGCATAGGTAATATTATTTTAGGCTATGTCCACTGCTAATTTGAATAATCCATAGTCTTCCTAGAATGCAGAAACTATTGAGAATGCTAAGAATTTTCTATTTTTATAGAATATATTTTATTCTATAAAAATATTCCTGTATAATAATTATTTTCCCTGCGTGAAGGACCTATACATTTTATTTATCATGTAGAATAAGGACTGTGGAGACATACTATTCCTCACATTTAAAGCATGCCAGTGACATGCTCTCGATGAGTAGCTTTGATCTGCCTGTTTTATAAGTGGTTTGAAACAGTGTTCAATGAAAAGTAAAACTTCCCTATTTCCAGAATTCCTTGGAAACAGAGGGTGGGGAGTGAGAGTGTTCAGGGTGGTTTAGGGTATATAAAATTATTTCATTCCTTACTTCTCTGAGGGTCTTCTGACTCTTAAAATTTCTCTGCAAGTAATCAGGATGATGGACATCAAAACCAGGCCATCATAGGCCAAAGAAGTGCAGTTCAGCTCCTGTGTTGGGTCTTTTCAGAGAAATACTAAATAGCTGACTTAGGCTGCAGAGGATGTGAAAGAATGAGAGCAACACAAGTCAACTAAATAAAAAGCCTCTTTCTTTTGTAGATGTTAGTAATGTCTCCAACCTCCCTACTTTCCTCACTCTAATTCCATAAAAATAAAAGCCCATCAAAATACTCTAAAAGTTGACATTGCAACATGTTTTGAATTGTTATTTATATCAAACATAGTTAGACTATAGAGACTAATGAACAAGGGTACTGTTTCCAAAGAAGGTAATAAAATACTACCTTGCATGCTTAATTTGTCTTGGCATTCCTGGATATTTTAGTTAATTATCAGAAATTAGCCTCAGGGAAATAAGAATCTTTTAACTTTGCCAACACACCACTGGTAGTTTCTAGTTACTGAAGTCCCAAGATAGCTTCCACTATTTCTTATCATTCTCAGAGAAAATGGGAGGCTGATGTAGTGAAAGTCTCTATTATCCAATTTAGCTCATTAACTGTCAGACATTTGGTTATGAAATGAATCATGCTAGAATTAAAAACACAAAAAGGCTTTCATGTTCAGTGAGCAAGAATTAGGACCTTGTGGAGAATTTCTGTTCTGTTTTCCTCCTCAGGTCACCCAAAGCAGTATAGTTAGTAATCAAAGAAAGAAACATGAATTTAAAAAAAGAAAGAAAGAAAAAACCTTGCCCTGATCAGATTTCATCTACTGACACCTGGACTTTGAAATTGGAAAGCAGCTAGGAGTGTTTCTTCTTCCATGTAATTCCAGAGGATACAGGGACAGAGACTAGAGGAATCTGCCACAAGTCTACACCTCTCACCCCTGCAAACACTCCTGGTCATTGCTGTTTTGCTAGCAACTGAAGGAAGCTTGCTTTGTCTACAAATACAGAAACTGAATTCTCATTAATGCTAGTAGCAAGATTTTCTAGCAAATTTCAGTTCGCAATTTTTTTTTTTTTTTTTTTGCAGAAAAGCCATTCATTTGGGTACTTTTTCTCAAGGCAAAATTGAGTGATCACAGTTGAAATATTCTCTTTCCACCCTCAAATGCAAACTGAATACAATGGAATCTAAACTAAACTTTAAAAAAAGGGGAGGGGGAGTGGGAAGAAGGAGAAGGAGAAACAAGATTTTGACATTCACTACCTCAGGAACCCCGTATGTCTTCGGCAGGACCAATTTCCACATATTTACTTCATTTTACCTGTTGTCCTGCAGCCATTACTATCACCATTTTCTCTTCATTTAAAACATTCAACATCACAAACAAATGCTTGACTTTTGGCTCCTTCCTCAAGTTTTAACTATTATTTTTTTTCTTTTGGGATGTTATGCCTACAATGTATTTCTAACAAATTAAATTTCTTTTAAAAATACTCTATGCAATTCCTCATTACACTCAAAGTTAAACTTCTTTATCTGGCAAGTAAGAAGTCTAAGATGTCATTCTAATACATCTGTCTAAATCCACCTCCCATAATAATACTTTCTTCAAACCAGTTTTCCCTTCAAACCAGTGTTCCCAAGCACACCACAATATTTCTCAATTATCTGCTTACTTGGCATATTCCCGCTTCTTTGAATGTCTTCTGTTCAATCCTAAACTATACAAAATCTGTTCAACCTGGAGGTTTCTCATGGATGGCATTGCCCAAAATATTTCTCAACTCTCAGTATATTTTGTAATTTTGATTTTCATCTATACTATGCACTTAGGCCCTTAATAGCACATTTACCATGAGTTTTATCTGTATACAATATGCTCCCCTATATTTTAAGGAAATTGTTTTTTGGATAGCTTAATGCCTCAACTGTGTCATCTTTTGTGAGGTCAGCAATGATAGCTATCATTTCCTCAACCTTAGTAATAGTCAGAATTTTTTCCTCATTGAGGATGTGTTCAGAAATATTTGTAAAAATGAAAACATCCATACTAGAAGAAGACAAACAGGGGAGTTAGGGACATATTTGAAAAGTAGTTAATTTGAAGATGTGTGTGAGTTTATAGTGTCAAATGAGACTATCTCTTTGGGATGGGGTGGAGTGGGGTGGAGCATGGTTGAGATGTACTAATCTGATTGTGCCCAAAAGTAATTACATGTCATGATAGTTGGTATGAAGCATGGGGTGTGGGATGATGTGGGTGAGGCCAGTGATTTTATGAGCAAAATAATATCTATGAAGTGTAACCAAGTTTTAGAGATAATTTGTTTGTGTTGTAGATGACAATTACATTAAAAATAGGTTGGGTTTTAATAGAAGTGATTACCTCATACTTTGTGCTCACTAAAAGAACTGTTGAATAGGTCTACATCAAACAACTGACAATCTGAATTTGAGATTGTAAGGGATTTTGAGGGGTTAGATTATTAAAGTCTTTACTTTCTGGATGACATTGTCCCCTGCCCCCATATTTACCTCTTATAATCATTTTTTCTGTGAGCAGAATTAGCATTAACACAGTCCTTGAGATTAAAACAAGCAAAAGACTATACAAAAAATCACACCAAAAATGAAATAAACAAAGATAACAAGTCTGCTGACTGACTCACATCAAAAGAAACACCATGCTAAATTACCATAATCACCCACAAATCTAACAACTGCTGATGAAATATTGGTGATCATGTTAAGAAAGATTGGAACGCTTCATTTCTGCAATGAAAAATTTAAGAAAGAAAGAATTATTTTAGTTATAAAAAGATTTTCCTTTTCATCTTATAAAAGCAATATGATGAGCATCTATTATCACAGACTGGGGCTTCTCAGATTTTCCATAAAGGTTCAGCAAATTATAAATAAAATTACCTTAATATTTTGCTCTTCTGATGACCTTTGTGCCTTATTATTTTAATCACATATATTTTTTTAAATGGAGGACTCACATTTAATGTTACCCAACATTAAAAGGAGATGGCAACTCAAAATGAACAACTCATTGCACTTTTGTTCACAAATGTTTGCAAACCACAAAGAAGAAAGGGGGGAATGAGGGAAGGTGGAAAAAATGGAAGAAAGGAGGGAGAGAGATATTTAGGTATTCTGATTAAAAAAGTTGAGAAGAGGTATTTAATTTTAATAGTGATTCTGATATAGATGACCCTGAGGTCTACATTTTAGGGAACACTGATCAAATTTATAGTAGTTACTGATAAAGCCAGAATTACTGAGTCACAATTACCTGGGACTTTTTAGAGAAATAATCTGCCTAAAGTTGATTTACATAAATGCACAGCAGGTGTTTAGATTTATTTTCTTGTTGCTTTGCTGCCAGAATTTACACAGTAATTGGAGCCTTGGTTTCAGTCTACATGAGATGTTGTTTTGTTTTCTTAGATTGAGAAACCTGAAAATCACCTCAGTCAGTCCTTCCTGAAACTTCCTCTCAGTTTACATGCATTTAGTCTACAAGCAAGTCAAGAAACTCAGGATAAGAACTAATACAATTCACCTATTTTTTTTTTTTTTTTTTTTTTGAGACTAGGTCTTGCTATTTTTGCCCATGGAACTGCAGGCTCTTGTTGCCCGGGGTACCACGGACTCAAGCAATTCCCACCCTCAGCTTCCCAGGTAGTTGGGATTACAGGTGCGCGCCACCATGCCCAGCTATTTTTTTTGTAACTCACTATGTTGTCCCCGGTGAACTCGAACTGTGATCCATGGTCCCCACCGCAGCTTCCTAGGCTGCCGGTTACAGGCATGCACCACCATGCCCGGCCTACAGTTCACCTTTCAATTTAGCATAATGGTACTATATCACCTTTCACAGGAAATTCTTTTGAGTATTTCTACTGATGTAAATCTGATATCTTTTAAATGTAGATGATGATTCTATATCTGGATAATCTTCTTACCTTATAGAATACATGTTATATCTCTTCCCAGAATTCTACCCACCAAACTACAGGTTTATGGAACCTGGAGCTAGAAGAGTCACTGACTCTACACTTTATGTAAGAGGAAGTTGCAGCTTGGATAGATGAGGTGACTTTCATCACCCCCCCAATTCACCCCCTACCCACACATAACTATCCCTGGAAAATTGAACTCGTCACACATGCTCAAACAGAGGCACCATTTTAAATATTGTTCTGTTACTTTATATAAACACTAAAGCTATATAAATATACCATTCTACTTCCACCTGACAAATATAGCTGATAGTTATCAATGTGTTCTCTGCACTAGTATTGATTCCCTGGGAAATTTAGAAATCATAAAGAAAACAGTGGTTCCATTGGTCTTTTAAAGGGTAAGAGGAGGAAAAAAAGTCTAATATTTAAAAGGTATCATTCAAGTCCTATGAAGTATTATTTGTGCCAGAAAGAGAGCAAACCTACCACTTTGTCACACTTCAGTGCTGCGTAATTTGCAATAAAATGCCTGAAGCAAAATAGATCTATTTCAAAATTGTTATTAATAAAACTCTATTTATATAGCACCTATTAAGGGCCAGATGCTGCAAACAACAAATGTGCACAACACTGCAATATTCATGGCACAGAGGGTACAGACAAACGTGAAAATATTTGCTAGGTAAGTGAGGCAAAGTGAGCAAACTCCATGCCTCAGTTTCTTCATGTGAAATATACAGACAATAGGATTGTTGTGTTGATTAAATTGGTTGATGCAGAAGTCAGCAGAGCCTGATACACTGGAAGGGATTCATAGTTAATGGTTGTACTGAAATTCATTAAAAACTTAATGTGGAAAGATGCTCCATGATACTTCTAAGCACAGACAAGGAATTTGAAAATCTGTTTGACTCCAATAGCCACAATTTTAACCACAATTTCTAGTTTTTGAAACCAGAAAATAAAGATTTTGTATTTTTATTTCACACATATTAATAGGAGATAGTATACTTAAAATTAAATGTTTCACCAGAATAGAATATTCAGCTACAGGTTATTTCTCTTCCTCTCTCATTTCTTCTCTCTCTCTCTTTCTCTCTCTCTCTGTCTCTTTCTTTTTTTTCTCCTCTGCTAAGGCAACTTTTCCTCTTCTCAAACCGTTTTGACTCTGATTCTCAAAAGTCACACCTGCCTTTAAATATGAGACTTAGGAGATGGCCTGGAAGCTAGGTTGAACTTCTTTGTCCCTCATTTTCATTTTGCTGTTCCTTTGTGCATAAATTTAGGTGTCAAATAAATAGTATTGTGCTTGATTTTTTTTCAACAAATTTCCTAAGTTGCTTTTCTAATATGTCCTTCCATTCATGAACAGATTCATGGAATAGGAATTGACACTCCCCTGGGAAGACTCCAAAAAAGAGTGAAACAAAACCAAACTTCTTTCTCATCTAGGAATTTGCCACATAGGTGCCATAATATAACCTCAAGGAAATAAACTTGAATGGCCCAATGCAAATGCCCAGGCATTCTTTACGTGATGTGTAGGGCAACGTTCCAAATATTGAGCAAACTGGTACAGCAAGCGCATGGGCCATTCAGAATGGACACTGGCCGTAAATAACCAGAAAGTCTATGCTCTGCACTTTGGTCTAAGACAGCACTCACTGTCTGTGGAGCTGAAATGACTCTTTGTCCCTGGCACAGAGCTTTAAACAAAACAGGCTCTCAGCAAATATTTTCTGACCGAGATACATACCAAATGATATAAAGGGAAAGAGAGATTGAGATTATCTTTTTATGCAGAATCTTGATGCTATTACCTAATCTCATGAAAAGAGATAATATTTATGGGCATCCATGTGAATAGGAGTTGTCCAAGAAAAAAAGAAAGATAAGCTGTAATAGGGCAAAAGAAACATAAAAGCATAAAAATATAGACATGGTTGAGAAACTGGGAGTTTTTTTTGTCACTAGAGATAATTATATGCTACTTTTAATTTTCTAACATTTAATGAGAATTATTTAAATTCTGGAGATTTTTATTCTGTCAGAGGCTACAAACTAATAAATTTTAGACCATTCTATATTAAAGCTGGATCAAAATAACCGGCAATGACTAAAGTTATCTTTTCAAAAATCTCTGATTAGCAAATATCCTAGGTATATAAAAGAAAAATATGCAGCTATCAGTCAAAAGTTAAGGAAAAAAAGCATTGAATATGGGATTAAAATGTTCCAAAACAGATGAATGGATGGGGAAATATGGCTATATACATAATGGAATGCTACTCAGCAATAAAAAATGATAAATGCCATTTATAGCAACATGGAAAGGATTATGCTCATAAAAATAAGTCGAGAAAGAGAAATACTGGACAATTTCATTTATATGTAAAATATAGAGGAAACCAAAAAAGTCAAACAAAGACAAATGGGCAGGCAGAGAAAATTAAAGGTAAGGAGGAAGAAGAGCACCCTAGACTATATTTAAGGGAACCAGAAGTGGGATGTGGTGAGGTGGGAGCAAAAGGGCAAGAGAGATCTAATGGAGGATTACTAGGACTTCACTGGTAGGTGTGATGAAATAACATACATTTGGGAAAGTATAAACCTACACCCTGAAGAAATATACTGTGATGCTAACCAACATTGCCTCAATAAAATAACTCAAAAACATAAATAAAATTCAAGCAGCAAGAGGATATTGCTCAGACATTCCCCCATAAGAAGTTTCTAACTCTGACCTGAGGCTGGATTTCCTTTTCACTTTGTTACAAATATTCTTTCTCTATGTATAGCATTTTTCCCCCTATTCATAATGCTTATGTACTTTCCACTCAATCTTGAGCACAGGTCAAGAACTCAGTTAATTTTTTCCTGAAAGTTAAATAGTACTTGAAACACACTCCACAAATGGTTTCTAAACAAATGAAGCAAAGAAGAAGCATGCAATCTATGTAAAGAAGCATTCGGGTGCCTGATGTGTAGTTTTTAATAGCATATTTTAAATAAAGTTGAGAACCTACATCCACTCCTCAAATAACTATGGGGACATTCTACATAAGAAAAGATGGGTTGTATGTATTACAACAGGGGAGCCTTTCTTTGTGGTGTCTCAGCCTAGGGGAAGATCAGACATACAGACCAAGATGTCCCTGAGATCTCTCTGTTTGAGATGGGTCCTGCTAGAGATATCTGTAAATGGAGCCAAGTAAATTCATGCCACTGGATCCTAGGGCAAAAATTTATGAGTGTGTTTTAGTTGGCAAGTGTCTTCAGATAACTGAATACTGAAGGTTTGGACTCAGAAGATGTGGATGGATGACTTATTTCTAAATTCTTTGATTCTTGGGTTTTGGGTTATGCTACTCAATATATTTGTTCCTAAAGACAAACATTTATTAGTGTATTTATTCTCAGCATGATTGTAAAACTGCTCCATTTGAAAATAATGTACACAATATATAACATATTTTGTGTGGTATGTATAAATGTGTGTATATTAATATATATATAGATATACACATATATACACAAAATGAAAATGTAACAATATCTGTAAGATTGTAGAAGTTTTGATAGGACCTCATGTTTTCCACTGTTGAAAGTGTTTCTGTTTACGAAGTATCTGTATTTTCTGTCATCATAATCTGTATAATCTTCTTGCAAAAGCATAAACCATAATTTTAAAGAGAGAAAACAAAGTCAGGAGACATCATATACAGACAGTTAAGTAAAAAGAGTAATATGAGTTATAGATGTTGTTTGATTGTAAGTATGCAGGAAATTATATTTGATCCAAATTTGAAAATATCTTTTGCTGGCTATTAGGGTTCTTTTATGATTAGTTTTGAAAGTAAAGACTGAAATTATAATAAAAACAAAGCCCAAAAAGCAAGAGAATAAAAATCAGCTGTCTTTATGATTTTTCCCCTTTTTTATTATGTCAATTGTTGCCTACCCTTGTAGAAATTCAACAGTCTTCTTTGTTACAATCCTTAGGTGAATTTAAAATAACCTCAAAAAACTTACATTTTTTAATGGTTAATTGTTTCTACTTGAAATATCTATACTCATTTTATTGGCTAATTTCTAAAACTCAGCACACAGAAAAAATATCAAATTTAAAATTAGATTGGATTTTTAATCTCAGCCTAATTCTATAATTTCAAAATATGGAAATTGAGGACTAGAAAGGTTGATATGATAGATTGCTCAGTTTATTTCTTAAGAACGATTTAAATAAAGGTTTTTATTTCCTATTTTGTTGCTCTTCTTATTGAATTACATTCTCACAAAAAAAGAGGATTTTTCCCTTGAAAGTAATTTTGATAACCTCCATTTTTATTTCAGCTTTAGCAGTAATCTGATGCATGGACTTTTGCTCCTTATTAAAATGCAAGTCAACATAGGGTGTCTCTCTTCTTTTCAAATGCTTATAACATGGAAACTTTAAATGAAAGTTGATCAAGAGTCTATATTTAACTCCCTACTTTTTGTTTCCCTTAAGAGTTGGAGGCAAAGGGGAAAAAATCATTTCTTATTCAATCCTTTATTTCATTATCTTTAAAAATATAAATAAAAACAGCAACAACAAGAACAAAAAAGCCTAAAAATTAAACACGATTCTCTTATTATACTTTCATATACAAAGGCACCTGACTTTTCCTCTACATTTGGGACTATCATTTTAAAACAACCATGGGATACTGTATGGGTATTAATTCCTGACACATACAACAGCAACTACCCCTAATATATAACAAGGGAAATCAGGAGTGTATTTTTGTCCCAAATACAATTATGAAAGGGTGAGAATGTAACATTTTTTTTTATCCCAATAGAGGCATTTAAGTATGGGATGACTCAAAGTTCAAATGACTGAGTTATAACTTCAGTCGAAATTCTGGTCCTTAGTTCTTGCTCTGCAATAATATATGCTGATTGGAGAACAGTGCTTTACAATTACTTGGAGAGTATTTCCCGAGCTCTGACATCTAGTCAGCCACTTTCAGGGATCTGCAGTGAAATTCCTCTGATTTAAACAGCTCTTGCTTTGGAAAGTCTGATGAGTTATAATGTTGATGGTCAGAAACAGCGTGCATGTTGAACAAGTCCAGGTTACACACGTAAATAATGTGTACACTGAAAATTATTTGTCTGGAAGTATTCCAAGAGAAAAAGGCATTCCCCTGCACAGAAATAGTTTTGGGTGAAGATGGCCATTCTTTCTGGATTTTGCTAGAATTTCTGTAATAATTTGTGGCTACTTCTGAACTTAAGAAGATTTTGTTTTTCTCTATTTAGAAAAACTTTTTACTTGAAGTTCTAGAACACTTGAAAGATAATGTTGTTTTCTGATGGAGAGACACAGATGTGAGAGCACAAAAGGGCAAAATATTTAATGTGGCTATCTCCAGCTGGCAAATTTTGCATTTTCTTTAATTTTTTTAAATGGTGATAGAGAATGAGGAAGAAACTCATTTGCATAGGGAAATTCAACATCATGAGGTAACACCTCTCGAAGAATAAAGACTTAAAATTTTAAAGATGTTTTGCATCTCATTACTGGAGACAGGTGACTTGATATATTTTCACGTGTACAATAGAGGAAATAGCTTCATGATGAATAAGAGACTATAAAATACTGAGGTCAGAAAATTAATTTAGTAATAGTGGCTTATCACAATTTGAAAAGACTAGAAAAATAAAGTTTACTTTTCCCCAAAAAAATATTAGTCTCTAATTTTAAAGATGGCATTCTATCTAATTAGATTTATAGAGGTGCAGATTATTTAATCTGATCATATGTCTGAATGCTTTGGCTGATCTAATTACTTCATCTCCCAGTTGTGAATTAGGGTCATCAAACAAATTTACATTGCAGAAAATATATATTGTATCTTATTATTCTACATAAACTCATATATAATTAAAATATAAATAACTACACCTTAAAGACCACCTACTAAAAACATACCACATGAATATTGCAAATCATATTAGAACACAAATGCAAGCCAGCAGAAATGAGTATTGTTGAATATAGAATGACTAGATCTAAGCTAATTATCATATTCTCATTTTTTTTTATGGATTCTAGAGACTGCCTCAAGTCCTTTGTGTGTACAAAGCATGGAATAAATATGAATTAATAATAAGCACTCAAGCAATACTTATAGCAATAACTCTGAATTTCATATACTTTCCCTAAAAGGGAATTTAAGGCAACAGTATAGAAAGTGCCTCTAATTGGGAATAATATTAAGGAAGGGGGAAAAAAAGCCTAAGCAGTACATTTATAAAATGTAGAAAAGGGAAATGACTTTCTAGTTTCTTAATTGCCTCAGTGAGAAGAAATCTATGGAGAATATTTCCACTTCTGTCTATTATGCTGGTGCTTCTGGTGTTGCCACTTTTCTTGGTGAAAGTTCTGAAACTATACATGTTCTGATGCTATTTCTGCCCACCCCAGGTAGGTAAGGAAGAAGTACATCTGAGGTCTTCATATACAAATTATCAAAAGTGAAATATCTTACATCCCTCAGTTAGCACAACTATTGCCCAGGAAGGTGTTAAAACATTATGTCTCATCTCTGACAGCAAACTGAAGCTGTGACTGAGTTGTTCCCTAAAGAAAGTGAACTCTGCAGGAAAAGTTAGTTTCTAACCCACCACTGGGATCAGATAATACAGAATTTTAATGTTAGTTGAAAATAGAGTATTTCTTTATAAAGTCAAAATGTTTGTGTTTATTGAAGATTTATCAAGTTTGCAAGATAAGCCATATGCTTTTCAAATGGAAAGATAATATGCTTGTGTCTAATATATTATAGAATTTCATCCATATAAAAATATGGCCACTCTGATACTGTCAGGATCTATAAGATAAGAGTTGTCTTCTGAATCATGTCTGGCTTGCAAAATGGAGAAAGGCTTTAACTCATGTCAAAATTTCCCTGGACCTGAGATGTATAAGAAATGAGAAAAGAGGGCAGTTTGCTTGGCTGTTTTGTGTCTTCTTTATCTCTTTTCAAACATGCCACTCAGATTTGGCAGGTGATATAGGTGCTAAAATACATTGCATATACTATTTTATTATCTATGAGTTATGAAAAATGCAGAAATACTCCAACTACTCTATTTGCAAATGAAATAGAAAACAAAGGGAGAAAAAAATCTAAATCAAGATTAAATTCCACAGTTTCAGTCTAGTACTTTACAATGGACTGGGCAACATTGAGATACCCTATGCTGTCTTTAATTTTTAGGTGAAATTAATTATTAATTAACCATATTAATTAATTAACCATATTTATAAGGTGTATTATGTTGTAAGGGTATTATGTTGTAACAACGCAAAAAATATATTACGTGGTATGAATGATCTCCAAATTCTAGGCAGACTTCTTCAAAATGTTAAGGGTCTTCAATAATGACAGAAAACATATATACAAAACTTGAGAGGATATTATCCAAAAAAAGGGAATATTCCAAAGTTAGACAGGAATATGAAATCTCCAATGACTTTTAAGCCTCAAAACATATGCTTAGTCAACATATGGAATGCTATCTTATACTTGAAAGTCTTAATTTTGATTGAGTGTATTTAAGCTAAAAACCAGAGGACTGTTTGAGTCAGTCCCAGCGATATCTTACTGATTGTAGCAACTACTACCCAAAGTTTGGGTTTTGATGGACTTAATGGAGGATCAATGGCTAACCTCTTGCAGTTTTCAACCGAATAGCTAGTGCTGGAAACTTAAATAGTAAAAACTTTATGAGTGATTTTCAGTGATGACAGATAGTATAACTCAGTCAATAAACTTATTACCTTTATAATAGAGACCATGAAGGACCTCTTCAGCCTTCAGTGAAATGTCATTCTTGCATAAAAAATGAACAAGTGGGACACCTTGCAAGATACGTACTAAAATAAAATCATGATTTTTACTGCAATCTCCCACTACATAGAATGACAATGACTATACCTAACTTATCATCTTTCTGTCTCAAAGAAACACATGTACACACAAATACACATTCGCTTATTATAGACTTTTTAATAAGTTGAAGTTCAATAATTTAAGAAAGGCATGACTTAGATTGTCCAGCCAGACCAGGTCTAGCTGATGTCTTTTGACACACATCTCTGGCATAATAATAACTTCTATATTATAAGTCAGAAATTTTCCCAATAGTTTGTCATACTTCTAGAATTTCTATCAGTTCAAGAGACATATGTTCAGAAACATATTTGAGACTATATATATTTAAGTTTTAGGATTTGAAAAGTTTTTCATATATAAGAAAATTTTCAGCTTAAATTACTTATTTCCTCCAATATTAACTGGAGCCATTCATAAACTAATATCCATTTGTTCAACTGAATTCTGGTGTTCCTGATACCTAAATCAGAAGAGATGCATTGAGTAAATATGAGTACTGATTAAGGAAAGGGGAGCAAAGACCACCCAGTTGGAAAGCAGAGGAGTTTATGGGTCACAAGATAAATAAGAGAGACATGTTAGGTCAAAAGAAATGCTTTAAAGTTGAGACAAATTTCAAAATACCACCCTGTGGGCATGTTTATTTTCACTAAAGCAACAGCAAACAGCATAGCCATGTCTGCTTCACACAAGTGAGATGTTTGTTTCTGTTTGCATGAGAAAGATGAAGATGAAAAGAATTAAATGACACCAAGTTAGCAGACCAATAGATGATTTTTGTACAAGTACCATTTATATTAATGGATAGTACTCATATACAATGAGTAATCACCAACATTATATTTCTGAGTTAAAAAAAAACTGAGCTAATAAGGTATGTGCTTTTGGCATACTTAGATATGTATCAATGATAAAACTATCTAGTTTTCAAGGTTTACTATATATTAATAATTCACTTTAAATCATTTTAAATAAAAGAGGATTAATGAAAATGTATTAATTTGTGTTACTAAAATATAATCAATGTTTATTAGTTTCCCCATAAAATAAATGACATATTCATATTACAAAAGATCTGTTGAAAAAAGAAATCATTCACTTAGAAGACCTATCAACTCATATATTTTTATTTCAGCATCAAATAAAAACTATATTATTTTTCCTAATTTATGTATGTTAGTCACTCAGATTTTTAATGGAATTTATTCTAATTTTTAAATTTCTGTATATAAAATGTTAGTTAATTTACTCTAAAGTGTTTAAAAAATTTATTTTATTTACCCTTTTTTAGTTGAGTCGAGATATTGTTGGTCTTGTGTTTGGTTCTACTGTTAATTATCATTTTATATTGCCTAAATTCATTTGCATATACTGGAGGTTCACATAAGAAATAGAGGAAGCCCCTTTAGCAGCCAAAGTTGACTAGCACAAACTATATCCAGACTATTCTGAAACATAAAAAAGATACAAAGGAACATATCAACTGCTTTTTAACAGCAGTGTTCATCGAATAGTCAGTCTCATTTTTGCAATTTTTATCTGTATTTGCAAGTTATTTGTAGCCCAAGATTTTCACTTGATTTATTTTTCATCCTGAACAAAATAACACCACACATGCAATGATTTCTCCTCTAATATTTTTTAGCTGCACCTTACCCCATAATCTTTCTTCTATCTTTCCCTTGACCATGGTGTAAGAATTTTAAAGGTGGTTATTCCCCAGAAAAGTAGCTATGTTAAAGGAGTTTTACCTACAGTTAACAATAGGAAGTAATGCAAGAGGACATCGATTAGCTTTTTCACGAAAGTGTAAGTTCCTTACATGATCTAGCAGCAGAAAATTCACACATTCCAATTTATTTCAAAAAGTATTTCTCCAAATGCTCTAACGTGGTTTATTTTCAATTGCAAAATAATCTCTTCATTCACTCTCTATGATTTCTTGACTTGGATGAGTCATCTCCAAAATGCACTGGGGGATTGATGATTGATGTTTTTATAAATCAATAGAAAATATCTGTCTCCCTTCCTTTCTTCTTCCTTCCTCTCTCCCCCAATTCCTTCCTTTTTTTCTTCTTTTCCTCTTTCCCTCCATCCTTCCTTTTCCTTTTACCTCTTTCTTTCTCTCTTCTTCACTCCTGCTTATTTTAAACCTGAATATACCATTGAAAGTTTAATGCATACTAACATTATCATTTACCAGTTGAGGAAGTGGAACATGGGGTGGTTAGATTGTCTATCAAAATTTAATGGATGAAAATTCAGTGTAAGTACTTTGCTCAGCCAGAAGATTACTCATTGATTACATCTCTGTCTTATTTGTTTAGAACTCGTGCTAAATAAAATGGAAGTTCTCAATTATTTATCCAAAGCAAAATAAATAAATACTCACTAAGCTAAAACAGATGAAAGTACACATTTTTAGCACTATAAATTATTTCAGGTGAAAGCAACTTTGATTTGCAACTTGAGTGTTTAAGAGTTTCATTATCAAGAAAGTAAATCCTCAGGTACCAGGAACACAGGCACCTAAATAACCCACAAACATTTGAAATTTAATCTTATAATTTCAGATGGGAAGAATAAGCAGTAGATATGTTCTACATACATATCCATATAATATTCATACACCTACAGAAAACTTGATTTACTATAAATCCCATACCAATTATAATAGTTTGCTTTATTATCCAGAATGTTCAGCAATAAGCTGTTACAATATTTAATTTTAGTTTTCCTAAAAGGATATGTCATTCAATATGAAAAAAAAAATTATCACTGACATTTGGACTTTATGAGAATCCTGAAAATAGTCATCACTTTAATTACTAATGGGGCTACATATATCACATATTTCCTTGGAGCAAGCCACTTTGAATTCACAGTTATTTATAATAAAACCTTGACATAAGTAAGGGAACTTCATATAACTAAAGTGCTTCTTTAGTGCCCCTCAATTTACGAGCAAAGTGAGAAATCAGTCATTCACATATTCATATAATTGAAACTCATAGGTAAACTGCAATTGGAGGTAAAAGCTAACCTAACATGAAAAAGCATCATTGCAATGCCTGAATAATGACTACTCTGGAAAATGTTAGTGGTATTTGCACCAAATTGCAGACCATTCAGCACCTTCTTAAACTTTCTGGCCCATCTAATTTTACTAATGGATGTTTTGAGCCTCACCAAAATAAAATAAATAAATAAATAAATAAATAAATAAATAAATAAATAAATAAATAAACAAACAAATAAATAAATAAATAAATAAATAAATAAATAAATAAATAAATAAATAAATAAATGGATGGATGGATGGATGGATGGATGGATGGATGGATGAATGAATGAATGAATGAATGAATGAATGAATGAATGAATGAATAAATAACATTTAAATAATTGTGATCGTTTTGAAGTACTGTTCACTTTTATTAGTTAAAATAAAATGACTATGTGTGGAAAAATATATTATTATAGCCTTTGTAAAATTATGTT
The DNA here is from genome assembly GCA_004024945.1 of Uropsilus gracilis. Classification (NCBI taxonomy): domain Eukaryota; kingdom Metazoa; phylum Chordata; class Mammalia; order Eulipotyphla; family Talpidae; genus Uropsilus; species Uropsilus gracilis. The sequence goes on from PVHY01000031.1 coordinate 235,106, forward strand.
GTGGTTTATCTCTTAATGATGCTTTTCTTTTCCTTAAAAAACTTATTCTTAAATTGGTAATGAGTTTGGGCTTCAGTTCAAAGAATAAGAAACCATCAATTCAAATAACTATAGGTTTCACAGTGCTTACTGCGTCATTATTTGCAATGGCTTGGACATGGAAACAATGTAAGTGCTTGATGACAGGGGTCTGGGTAGAGAAGATGCAGTGTATTAATTCACAGTAAGGAACATTATTCAGTAATAAAGAAAAGGAAATATTACCATTTATAGTGAAAATGAGATTGAGGAAATCCTGTGAAATAAAACAAATCAATAAAACAAAGACAAATATTGACATAGCAGACAGTTTGACCAAGTAAAATAACTGGAAAAATGAGAAGATGATACTAAACAAAATGAGATACCTGAGGTTAAGCGCAAATGGGAGTGTGAAATGGTCAAGGAGATTTAAGGATGGTGGTAAGGAAAAATTCTTTTTATTAATAGTGACACATACTCATCATATATAGGGATATTCCAAATCTTATTTGTCTTTTCACCAGTAGGTAGGATTGGCTACTATAAGTAATGGTACTACCGAAATTCTTTTAGGAAGTATTTCCAATAGTAAATCTTTAACAACTGAGACAGTTTTGGATTTGGAGAGGAAAACAAAGTCATTTGAATCCTAATTGATAACGCAGGTAAATACAGTGATAACAAGATTGCTCCTAAAAGTAAAGTTTGATTGCAGGTGAGATTTTTGTGGTTTGTCCATTGTAGGAAGGTATTTTTAAAGAGAAGTTACTAACATATTAAGAGTAATGGTGGTTTCTTGATCATTTACTAGTACCCTGACTAGATGATACCTAATATATTTACTAGGAAAAGAAATCTCATAATAATTTAATATCTTGAGAAGCATTTTCCATATTTTCTGTTATATTTCAGACAGCAAAGTTTTGTCAGTTTTTATTTTTCCTTGAATAATAGCTCTGATTAAGTAATACTTATGTTCAAATTAAAAAAACAAACATGATGAAATCGGTAGTTATAATTCATAGATAGCAACATCATTATATTTTGAACATTTTGTTAATATAGAATAACTTCAAATTTTATAAGATCAATCATCCTTTACATATCCTTACTATTTTATTTTTATATGTAGACCTCTTATAATATGCAGTCTCTATATAATTATTAGGCACACAAAATAAATTGGTCATGAGGTAACTTGAATCTTGTCTTTTTCCAGTCACTATTGTAATGATAACATTGGTTTATTTGTAAAAATCATTGTTGTACTTTATCTTCATTAAAGAGATAGGAAAATAATGAAATGATTTGATTCTGACTTCTTTTCTCACTCATACTAAAAGTCAACCAATATTTGAATATCTTCCTCTAACAATGTAATTCAGCAAAGTTTGCAGTTAAGAAAATTAATGCTTTAAATGAAGTTATTTTGCCAATGATGTTCACGATAGAATTAGAACTCAGCACCCTGGAAGAAGATGTCTTAAAGTTATATAGTAAGTGGCACTGACTATGCAAAACCTGTGTAATTCAACTATATATAAAGGCACATTATATACAATACTTTTTTGAGAACAGTGAAAAATTTCAAGATAAAAGTCACTGAGGACATGATGCTTTCTTGGACTCAAAAATAAACAACTTTAAATAAATGACCAAAAAAATACTTTTGTTAACACCTTCAGTGCTTCCAAAATAATTGTTTTTCATTACAAATAAAAATTGAAATTTTTGCATTGTGATCAGTTCCCATTATTTACACAAAAGTGGTACAATTTCAAAATAAGATTTACATATCTTTGTTATTTTGGAAATTATTTTCCTCCACTTCTTGTCACAATTTGAACTCATTCACTTATCTCATAGCTATATTCACAAAATTTAGAATCCTGAGTAGCGTACACTACAATATCTAAGGACATCCCTTTTCCACCCACCCTGCCCCTGTCAATTAACTGATAACCTGTTATAACTGGCTACTATGCCTGTGCTAAAAATTCTTTTTATAATTAGATCTTCTGTTTATTTAATTGGTACATGTTGAACTGATTAGAGTGGGCAGAAAAGCTCAAATCATGATGGTTGGGTCTGGTTAATGCTTAGGGTTGGAAATCTTTGGTAACTTGTTGTGTTCCATTTCCTGTATGTATACTCTGGAGATGGTGCATATATTGTGGAGCTCCTAGTTTTACGTTTGCATGCTTTTCACTTCTAGTAAGAGGTGGTACTCAAAGAATATTTGCAATATCAAGCTTCACAAAAGTATGACATATCATGTTCCCTTCCTGCACCCCACTCCCTCACCCCAGGAGCACATGAGGCTATCTGCCAAGATTTTTCTGTTTCTTATAAATAAAATGTTTATTCTCTCACCTATTTCATCCAGCTGATTCAAGTAGTACATCTAAGGATAGAAGAGTCAACTCACCAAGAACTATACAGGGAAACAAGCTATTGCAGTAAATTTGGTTACCCTGGGACTCAGGAAATCTGCATACTAATTCTCTCACTAACTCTATGGTCTGGAAATGCTCCTTATTTTTCTTAACTAGATTTTAAAATTAGGAATTTTGATAATCACTTGCTGAGAGAGTAATGCTAGATTCCATATAAATGGATACATAAAATTGGGAAGTAGTCACTTTCTCTTCAGAAGGGTAAGATAAAAACACCTCACTAGAATGCTGCAACTTTAACTAATGATTAGATGATGTTTTACAAATTCACAATCATTGATTTCAAAGAAGTCTTTAAAAATTAAGTTGTCAAGTCAAGGAGCAATTACTGCTTTTATTATGCCTGCTGATTATCATGCAATCACAGACCATTAATACTGGATTTCATTTTGTCTAACTTAACTTGCTAACTTCTGAATGAGTTATTTAATAATATTTTTGAGAAATGATATTGCAACCTAATTTTTATCAACATCAGTGATCCAGAATCCAGAATACAAACTATTCCACAGGGCAGATTCTATTAACCATTTCTTAAGGTAAAAAATTTTATGCTGATATGGAAGCAATTTTCTTGCATTTAAGCCTATTGAAATATTTTCTGCCCTCAGAAATCACAAAGAATGAATTTAATTCCTTTATCTGTCTTCTCTATTAAAGTTCTTCAAATGCCCCAAAGGGCTCTCCTGTCTACAACTTGTCTTTCTATGTTTTCAACCTGGCCACCGAACACTATATCCTAGTGTATATGCATCAATATATATATATATATAAATATATATATATAAATATATATATAAGTATATATATATCTCAAAACATATATATAGCAGCTTAAGTTGACAATAACAATAAATAATAAGACTCTTTAGATGTTTTGCAAAATTTCATAATATGAAAGTTCAAACAATTTCTCAGAATCCTCAAGAGAAGTTTCCAGAAATGAAATTACATCAGCACATGTTACTAAACCTCATGTCCCTCAGCTATCTTGACTTCTATGGTTTGCAGACAAGCAAACTAGTTCCAGAAACATTGAATGTAGGCTCTTGATAAACCTAAAATAAAGCCACAATTCCTAAAACTCCTAGTTTTTCAGATTCTCAAAGAATTTGAAAGTTATATAAAATCAATTAGACAAATCTCCTATGTTAATGAAGTAAGCAAGGTCTTTGGAGATTAAGTGATTAATCAATAGCTACCTTCTTTGTGAAATACTAAAATACAAAGTGAAAGATGTTAAATTACACAAGAGACACATCACATACATTTTCAATATCAGTAATGGAAAACACAGATCTTTTGTTTTAAAAATACTAAGGATTTTATCAAAATACCTAATGGCTGTCACTTTGAAAACTGAAACTAAAATAAGTCAAACAAAGAAACATATATTAACACAATTTGCAAGGCAACATTCGGTGTCACAGAGGAAGAATTATGTAGGCAATGGAGTTTTGAGAATATAAAGTAAAGTACTATCATTACCATATGGAAGACATTCATTAAGATTATATAGCTTTATAATATATGAAGCACATTTGAAAATGGAAATCTCGGGTAGGGTCAGGGAAAAGGCATGTGGCATAGAAAGTATTCTCTGCCAGCAAATTAATTAAATTTCCTAGTTCTAGAAAAGACCATATATTCTATGTAGGCACTCACTGAAATCAGTTGTGCAAGGTCTCTGAGAGAGTGCTGTAATGTACTCATAAATAGAACTAACCAAAGAACATTGACAGCAACTTGGCATTACAGAAGAGTTCAAAAAATGAGGGATCTACTTTGTGGTAACTTTTATTATGGAAAGTCCATAATAAAAAGTCTGACAGGGCATTCTTTAGATATTTTTCAATCTTTCTTTGTTCTAATTTAAACTCCATCTAATTACTGTTTGTTATATATGAACACATATATTATTAATCATTAAAGTTCATAGTTCATATTAAGAAAATAAGTTTTGTTTGGTCTTTTAGTTCCACTGATATTAATACCCCCCTGAAAGACTTTTTCTGTGCCAAATCTGTTACAATGTTTAATGGGTTTCTTAGGAAAAACTTGATCTCAAGCATTAACACAATACAAAATATGTATTCAATTTAAAAAAATAGCTGGGCATGGTGTTGTGTACCTGTAAACAACAACCTATGGAGTGCAGCAAAATTAGCAAGACCTTGTCTCAATAAATAAATAAATAAATAAATAAATAAATAAATAAATAAATAAATAAATAGATAGATAGATAGATAAATAAATAGATAAATAGATAGATAAATAAATAAATAAATAAAATAAGAATTTTTTTAGTTTAAAAATATTGAAAATTATTTTAATATCTTATTTTAATTAATTTTATCTATTTTTAAGACATCTTTACATACTTGGATTTATTTTTTTGTTATAAAATATGCTAGCCAAATAGTATTAATATACATATTACGTTTGGCTAGCATATTTTATGTATTATATACATAATATACATATACATATATACATACATATACATGTATATATTATGTATACATATTATTATTATGTTTATTATGTATATGATATGTATATATACACACATAAATTCAAATCAAAACCACCTGCGGTTTTGAGCTTCACCTCCTTATTCCCTCGGAAGTTATTTAAGTAGATTTTATTGAGTATTTATTCTGATCAAAGAGAAGAATATAAACTGGGAAAGCCCATCCTGAATTCCTTATTATATTCCTTTCTATTTTTTTAAAGGATTTTCATTACAAACAATAAGGACAATACTAAAAGAATTTGCAACCAAGTAACAGGAAAGTTTAATAAGACTGGAACTGTAACCATAAGAGGATGTAGAGAATGTTATGATATATGGAGACATTTGGTCTGCTTAAATACAGGTCTTGGAGCACTTTCATTCGGGAAAGGAATGTAATGTATATTATTTTCTAAAAATAAAATATATAGCTTAAATGAATTCAAGTCACAGAAAAGTGGATTTTAGTTCAATATAAGAAAAAAGCCAAGAAGTTAAGGATGCCACAAAATGGAGTGATTACCTATGGATTTTGCATATCGGAAAGTATTCAAACAGAGTGCAGTGACTCTTAAAATGGTGCAAATAGATTCATGAACTCTCTGAGACAGGACTGGTTAACTAAAATAATCTCCTTGAAATCTTAGTATCAAAAACTAACTCAACACATATTTACTCTCAGTCCTAGCACTTCTAGTAAATGAAAGCATACATTACATTTTCTTTATATTTATAGAACTACATATTTGATTAATTTTACAATTAATTTTGGTAGATATTATGATGGGAGGGATATTTTGACTTGTTTCCTGGTTTTTAGCCAAGACCAATCTCACTTTTTTTCTTTAAGCAACCTCTTTTATTCAAAATACATAGTACCAAGTTAACGTTTAAGCCCTTATCTTACTCTCAAAAGCACTATTCCAACAGGAAAAGTCCTAGAAAAATAGTGTACACAAATCAGCTTATCTTCACTTGCCTTTTTCTTTCCAGTCTATTCTACCTCATAGACTTGGCTGAAATAAAAGAAACACAAACATAAATAAAATTCTTTCTTTTTTTCCTACCTTCACGGATTTTCCCGTTTTAGTTTATATTCTGTTAAAATCCTCTCATTGTTCTTGTATTTCGGTGATATGTTTCCTTCAACATTTTGTTCTATAATTTACTCATTTTTTTCAAAATCTGTTTCTATTTTCCTGAAACAGTATTTTCTTCTTAGCTTGTCTCCCTAGTCTCATTTACTTTTCTATAATGTAAAAAAAATTTTTGATTAAATATCCTTTATGCTTCTGAACATTTTAATTAATTTTTTTTCTTTCTGTAGAAATTTGAAGAGTTCTATGCTTTTTTTTCTCCCCTTGAGATTGGATACATTTTATAAAATTTTAGTTCTTTTTTCACATGTGCAGTTTTTAAATACTTACTTGGTTTTAAAACATAAGGTATACATGGGGGTAATGAATTATTTCTTAATACAAAATACATATCCGGTCATCTATGAGACAAATAATAATCAAGGGGAATAATGAAGAGGAATAAAATTAGAGTGGATGGAAGGATGCAGGAAGGGAAGGGTCCTGATAAGGTAAAAGAGAAAACAGCTCTATAAACATTTGTTAATCTTTCACTATTGAAATCATAACAAATACTATTGTTTGTTTTGTTTTGAGACTAGGTCTTGATATTTTTGCCAGTGGAACCACAGGCTCAATTTGCCTGGGGTATCACGGACTCAAGCAAACCCCAGCCTCAGCTTCTCAGGTAGATGTAGCTGGGATTACAGGTGCGTGCCACCATGTCCAGCTATTTTTTTGGAACTAGATCTGACTATGTTGCCCCGAGAGGGACTCGAACCGCGATCACTGGTCCCTGCTGTGGCTTCCTAGGCTGCCATTTACAGGCATGCGCCACCATGCCCAGCCCCAAATACTATTGACATAAATGAGTTTATCAAGGATAAAGAAATAATGCTTGTCCCCTAGGATCTCAGGATTGAGCATGACTGAGAGCACCACTTTTGCAGGGAAGGAAATCTGGAAAGGACATAAAGGCATAGCCTGCAGCATTTATTTCTGAGTAAGTTTGGACACTTTAGGTATCTTCACACATCATTTTTAATGTATTAAATTTTAAATATTAAACAAAGTCTGACTCTATATTTCTTTGTGTGAATGAAGTGAAAAATAGGGTTTCAGGTCAGACTGTGCCTGACACAATAAACACTCAGTGCATAGTTACTATGACTGATGTTTTGTCCAAACAGACCTGTGGAAAGGAATGTGACATTTTCTATGTGAACATGCCAACTATTGGTGGCTTATGACCATGAAAGATTATATACACTGGCAAGATTAAATGCATGTAGAAGCCCAGAGCACAGGGTACATCCAGGACAAAATATGGGTAGAAATAAAAACATGAAAGTAAAGCAATATTCAAGTTTAATAGGTTTTCAATGAAAAGGTTTTCATTTCCAAATGAAAACTAATGGTCTAATTTATATTGGTTAATATTTGCATCCACAAAAATGTATCTAAATCAAAAAGGTCTGATTTATTTATGTAGCAAACAAGTCTTAATTATGCTGCCATTTTGAAGAATACCACAAGCAATATTGCCACACACATGCCACTTTAGAAATACTCACTGATTATTAAAGACATCTGTCAATAATTTCCCTAGCCCATAGGCTATATTCTGGTCACATGTCTGTACATCGTGATGGAGATATTATGAGGTATGGTAGAGTCTGACACATCCTTAAAACAAGCCCCTGCAGGAGCTTGGAGGACCAGTTCCACTAGAGTGAAAGGAAATCTAGAAGGCAGGTACTACCCGGCAATGACTGAGTGTTTGTGTTTGATGCTATGACTCTACTAGGGTGTGTGCCCTAAGGAATGAACTCTTTTCAGTTGGTAGCACCCAGAATTTCCTTACAACTGCCAATGGAAACAGTCATCTTCAACTCCCTCAAATGTCACCGAATTATAAAAGTTTTGCAGAAAGTGATCAGCATACATTCAACTCTCTTTTTAGGATATTTAGATTTATTTGACTGGCGTGTACCTAGTTTTCTACAAAAGGACAAGTGATCATTGTCATTAATGTATATACAACTTTGTGCAGAATTTTGAAAATGTAAATGATGGAATAATTGAATTTTGAGTTAAAATTCACAAAATATTCCTAACTTAAACCTTTCAAAGGTATGTTAATAACAAGTGTTAGTAGAACATTGAAAGTGTCATATAAAACATGTAATTTCCATTTATTTCCTGTATAATTAGCTGAGGAAACTGCATAGCACCTTTTCTTTCTATGAAAATCATATCATTACTTCTTCTGTATTTTTTGCATTAAAACAAATCTACAATTCTTCAGGGTACTCTGAAATGCATAGCACGCTGAAATATATAATAGTATAATCAGGTTGCGCAATTCTTCCATATGAGTTGTTTGTGTGTAGCGGATGAAAGTGCTTTCTAAATGTGAAAGCAATAGACTGTTAATGGAGAAATCCATAGAGCGGCAGCTACACTGCTTCATGAGAACCGCCATACCTGTTGATTAATGTAGAGGCCTTAACAGCACTCTTCTTCCATGCGTCTTGCCATGAGGAAAGGGGAGGAGGGGAAAGGTAGTGATGGCAGCAACACCTGGGGAAGGGAGATGGGGAAATATGTAAAGGGAAAATCAGCAGTCCCTACACAATGGTGTCCATCCATAGACTTTGCCAATAAAACAATTTCCAAACACCTGGAGCTACATTTTTATCTTAAAAAATAATTTTCAAAATGATTTCAATAAATGAGGTAATTTGAAAGGTGTTAATATGTAAATGTTCTCAAGTCCAGGATGTGGTGGGCTGCTACTAAATAAGCTACTGTCTTAGTCTCATTTTTGACTACATCGGATAGCTTAAGGCAGGACTTTGAGACCTGGGAAAAGATTTTATATAACAAATTTAAGAACTATAGGATAAGCAATTGCAAATATGAATGTATTTTTCACCAAACACGCAGCAGGATTACTATAATTTCCTCATTCTGCCTCTACCTAATTGCTATAACTATCTCACTACACATTTTTCTTTATAAGCATTTAAGGGTATGCAGCTTCAATATTAAAACAACTTCAAATTGTTAACTCAATAAAAAAAGAATTAAATTTAACAGAACTCCATACACCACAATAGGATGAACTAATAAGAATCCTAAAAAAGCTCATATATTCATTATAGATTTGTAAGCATACCTTTACTGGGATTATATATACTTTTTAAAGTAAATGCATAGAACTATATGGAGAGAAATAAATTTAAAATGTTTAATAAACAGTTGATGATAATAGTAAACAATTTGGATTTTAATAGTGATTAGTTGTTTTAATAATATAGACATATGAGAAAAATAGTACACCGGAAAAACAAAACTGCAACAGATCTTATTTTTAGTATTTGTTTTAAAGAAATTCTTAAATTCGTGTTTTTATATCTAAATACAAACTACATAAAAAATGTTCCTTTCAAACTATTTAGATAAACTTTTATACATAGTAAATAGATTTATAACAAAATATTTGCATGTTTTAGGAAGAAAAACATTCAATTCTGGTGGGGAATGTCAGTAAAGGAGGAGGTTTTGTATGTGTAGGTGTGGGATAATATGGGAAATTTCTAAATAGTTCTTTTGATTTTATTGTGAACTAAAAATGCTCTTAAAAATTCAAATAAAATCATAGAAAAAATAGAGGCATCAAAAGAAATGAAAAAGTAAATCTTTGTGAAAAAAATGGATTCCTCACACAATGTTTTTTAAAGTATGAATTATAGAAGATTTGGGGTATTCTTGAATTCCTCTTTAAAGGCAAAGAATTTTGTGAATACATGGGTGCATTTTAGTAAGGAATGTGTTTCTAACCTTTAATCCCTATGTTTAGGAAAGCACCTATCACAAAGATCTTTGAGGGTTGAAACATGCTAATCCTCTGGGTCTTGCTTTAATCCTGTTTATACAGGGTACCTCAAAATTCCAGTTTCTCAGTTCCTCTCATCTTTGACACACTGCTTACTATTCGCCATCATCTCTGCTTAAAACAGCATGAACTTCCTAATGTTTAAGCAACAGTATTAGTCAGGCCTGAATTATGAAATGAAAACTATTTGGTTATCATTAACAATTAGCATCAAAGAATTTTGAAAACTTATAAATAATCTAATCCAGTTGAATTAAAAGAAACAAACATATTAGCAAACTTAATTTTTAGCTCACATGATAGTTTTTTTCCATAGCTTTGAATTTTTCCTAAGTTTTGGTTTTGTATATTTTAGTTTTTTAAATATTACCTGTAGTTAAACATAGTTTTAATTTCAAGTTGTCCTTCAAAATGAAGACCTATATTTATTAGTAATATAATGAAAAATAAAACACAAATTATTCCTACACTTAAATATACTTAAGCGATTATTCTGGGAACAGCATCTTGTCTTTGGAAGGGTAGAATGTGGGGATCTCGCAAGCCAAGGAAATAAAAATAATTCACTTGCCCATAATTTGTTGCCAGATACTTGAAATTTGTATAAAATACAGTATTTTTGTATATGGGTCCCAAATATTGTAAAGCAATTATCTACAGCAAATGTTTCCACTAACATCTGAAACAATAAATGATTAGGAAGTTATATATTTGGAAATTAGCACTTCACTTCAGAAAATAGCAAAAGATATATTTAAGATAAACTTTGGAAAGCAAATATACATACACAAAACAAAGAGGAACACTAACAGTGCAGCTTATCAAGATGTAACAAGTAATATAAAATGATTTTATAAATAACTGAGTTTATAAATAACTGAAACAACATAGAATGGTAAATGAAAAGATGAAATGAATTTCAAAGTTTCTTGAGTTAAGAGAAAATAGAATTTTTTAATTAAGACAAAAACAATTATTTTTTCATATTTGAAAGTAATGGGCTAGGATATTTAAATAATATTTGATGATAAAGTGATATCTGGGAGAAAATTGATAATGAACAATGGTATGAACTAGGTTTCCATCTGTTAACAAAGAAAAGAGGAAACTGGATCAAAGGCTGTATGAAAGGAAGAAATCGATGGAGATATGGTTTATGGTGATTATTGAGCAACATCAACAATAGAGCTGGAAATAAAATTGGTTTTACAAAAGGAGAGAAATTCTTTTTTCACATAGATGAAACCAGAGTACCATAGAGAATAGGCTGGAGTAGTCCATTGTAAAGGTAACCAGTTCTAGTTTCTGGCTATGGGAAAAGTATGATGATACTTTTTTTTCTTATATATCCCTGTCCCAAGAACATCTAGTTCTGATAAAGGTTTTATCAAAATCTTTGAAAAACTTTGAAAAAGTGATATTAAGATAGTGATACTAAAGGCTATGAAACTTACTGAAATGAGCACAGAGAATATGATGCCAAACTGGTATGTCAAAGAAAAAAAGCACAGGCTGACTACATATCCTCGAGGAATACATTCTTTAGGTAGGGTATAAAAATAACAGCCTGATGCTATAGAGTTTGGGAGTCAGAAACAAAAGGATAGAGGAAATAACTTCTACAAGGCTGGACTTCCTCTTAAAGGCAGGTAGAACAGGTAGACAGATGGAAAAAATTTGTTGAAATGGGAAGCTGACAGAGCCAAACAACGTGGTAGGAAAAGGACCATTGTCTGTTGGAAATCTGATGTTTGTCACAGGAATTGATTGTTCTGTGGGAGGAACCGCAGCATACACCTTGATATCCAGGAAAGACAGATTAAACATATACTACAGGGAGATTGATTAGGCAGTTGCACAGTAGACCTCTACTTCATGTTCTTAAACCTTTACGAAACAACATGGACTTGGTACAAGGATATATAAGAAAAGACTATCACTGTAAAAACACCCTGGAGAACAGCATTGTTTTCCTTTAGCACTATCTTAAAAGCAACTTTTATCTTACAATTAGAAAATAGATATTTTAGCTCTAGGTCTAACTCCATTTTTTTCCCTTTCTCGTACATATCAAGCACTTATCTGAAGATGAAAAGTTTAGTATATACCACTAGAGATACCAGAAATGAGATAGTTATGATTTTTTTTCATCTTTATTTTTGCAAAAAGGGGCTGGAAAATTATCAGTAAGGACATTTCTATAGTTTTAATTCTAGAATGTATGGTATATATGGGCAGACTAGTGAGTGGAAAGGAGACTGGATTGTGTGGGAAAATTGCTGCATGCTGGGAATAAGTAGTTCTAGAGGCAATAGGGAGAGGCAGAGTCTGAAAAGTTTAACAGAAAGGAACATGGCGTCTTTTGTAGCATTTAGGAAACTAATCTACTGCAGATCTGACATTGGTCATGAACTTTTTGCAAAAAGAACAGAGTGTATCATTAAAATATAAAATACATAATCTTATAAGTCAGGACTTAACTATTGAGACCATAACAAAAATAAGAAATGTAGGAAAATAACATTTTGTTGGCAGCACCTGAAATTTTTGTTATCTATAAAAACTAAGAGCAATTAGCTGGGGGTGGGTGTGGTGTGTTAACACACACTTGCAGAGGGGGAATCCTCTATTTCTGAATCATATACAATGTTAACCAATAATAATTTAGTTAAAAAAGATGTTTAAGGAATGAAGGAATAGTTATTGATTCTTTATTTAGTGGTTTTTTATTAAGTTTGATGATTTTTCTTTAACATCTTCCATTACAGTTTGTATTCTGAATATGGAGAAACAGATTCAAGGCTTCATGGCATGGTAATAAAAATCAGTTAAGCAAAAGGATATAATAATACAAATTACAATTTTTAGTAAAACAATTATACAATAAGGAAATTAGGAAAAATCATAAATAGATATATATGTAAGTACTTGTTTGACAAATTTGCTATTAATACCAAATTGTATTTTAATTAGTTTTGATATATAATTTTAATGCTAGTATACAATGTTTAAAATTTAATTTTAGAGTATAAATATGAACTATTTTGCTTTTTCTCTTTAATCAATGTTAATTTTACTTAATATTACACACATAATCATGAGATGATAATTGAAATGTTGTCATAGCAAATATGGACTAGAGATGTACTTTACTGACAACTTTACTAAGATTTTAAGATGTAGTTGCATAATAAAACATAGAAAGATTTTAGCAGATCTATAATCTTATTTTAAAATTTCTAATGTTTTACAATTCATTTCCTAAAATTCTCAGAATTCATAACTAAAATAAAATTAAACCCATTTGTTTTATATGAATAGTACAACCTGGTAACCTTGCTAACGTTAATTAATACATTGAGTAGTATTAACTTAAAAATTTAATATTGATAAGTTCATGATTTTACTCAAATGATATAATTGGTATGCACTTGTTTTTTAAAAAATGCATTTTTAATGAGTGTTTTGCTGATGTTTATCTTGGATTATAATTTAATAAATTTATAAAATTTTGAAAAACCTAAGCTGTTACAATAGAACATTTATAGTCTCTACAACTGATTGTTGTTTTATCAATTTGATTATTTGCTTTTGTTCATCAAATATTTAGTAAGTAGTTATCCTCTGCTGGAAACTGCTTTAACCAGTAGCAAATTCACATCTGTATTTCATGTCACCCTTACATTCTTAAAATTTATTAATGATTCAAGGTTTTTATTTTTATGCATGCTCTAGTATACTTCAGACTTATTTTGTTCAAAATTAAAATTGAGATGTGAAAAAGATGCTAAACCTTTAGAAAGACAACAAATACATTTAATTTTGATCTAAATAAAATATTTTTATAAAAATATATTACCATAGCTTTTAAAATCCAGAGAGAGAGAAAAAAAGAGAGGTCATATAGTGATATATGCTAAAGATAGACCATATGGAAAGAGCTAAGAAACAGCATGTCAACAAGAACTTCCTAGATGTGCAGTAAAGATAATTGAAGAACTGAAAAATAATTTTTTTTTAAATAATGTCAAAGAAAGGATTGACCAGCTGGAAAAATGATGCAAACAAAAAAGCTAAAGATCATTCCTTTACATGAAGCTCATGATCGGTTACAGAATGACATAACAGAGAGAACTTGATTTATTTGTTCTTGTTTGTTAGATTTTATTCTAACTCCATCTCAACCAGTCACTATCTGAGTAACTGAGCAAGTCATCTAACTGTGATCCTCCATTTTCTTTCCTGTGAATTAATAAAATCTACATATAAAACATGTTGTGAGGATTAAGCAAGTGAAGTGATATTTTTATGTGTGACAGCTAATTAGGACAAAAGAATATAGTGATTTGGTTGTGTACTTAAGGCATCACTTGGTTATGTTGACAGCACAGTGGCATGAGATGGGGAGATAATGAGAGTAGACATGACTAGAAAGGCAGCAATGAAGTAGAATTGATACTGAAGTTCCAGGTAGATCTAAGTACTTTTAAAGCAGATATATTATAGATGATATGAAGTGAGCTACCTTGAAAACTCCAAAAAGAATAATTTCTCATTCAGGCTTTAGCAAAATCATATCAAATTTTGATTTCCACCCAGTGGAAACCTTTCTTTGGAAAAATAAAATAAATTGTAATTTGAGTGAATTACTTCAGGATCTTCAAACTTATAAAATGAAATGCACATATTAGAATAAATGGATGATAGAAAGCATACTTAATAGAGAAATTTTCCAGTCCATTCTGTGATTTATAGAAGTTTTCTTGACATGAATCTTTCACTTGTTTTGAAGTTTAATTTCAATTTTATTTTAGTAGTGAAGAAAGAATGAACAAATGAATGAGTGAATGAATGAATGCATATCTCATACAAACACGAAGTTCTCATTGAACATTACTTAAAAAGTCTTCTAATCAATGAGCTAGAAAATACTTTTACTAAGGATGGGGTATACAAAGTATTGTGATTTTTTCCCCCATGTTAAGGGTGTATCATCCAGATATTGTCTGCTCCTCAAAATTCTTGTTGGATAAATACTAAAAACAGCTATTTTCAACCAGAAAAAAAGATCTTTTTATGATTCCTTTAATTCTCTCATTTAGGACACAGAGAGGAAAAAATAAGCTTAGTAAAATGCAAAATATATTTTTTTACTTAGGTTCAGGTTTATAATTTTATAAAGCACAATAAATATCCTGTCTCAGGCACAAACCTATACATAGTAGTAGCACAGATTGTTAGTAAGAACAATAAATTGTATGTTAACAAAATATGCAATATTCCACAAAACTTTATATATTAGTCTTCTTTTTTTAGATGGTATATTTTATGCGAGTCAGTTTGAGTAATTTCTCAACCACCACATTTTTACCCCATCTAAATTGTCAGAGAACCAAACAAAGAAAATAAAATACATTTGATCATACAATATAAACTTGGGTATTCAGTGTATTCCAAAAATATTAAGTTATTCCTTAATTTAACATAGTACTCTAAACTAAATGCTAACTTACTAACTTGAGACATCAGTGAACTTCAATTATGGTCTCTGTTCACACATAGCATAAAGTCTAGCAGAAGAGAAATTTGATAAATAATAGAGTCTTCCAGATAATTAAGAGTCTTCCATTCCACTGGATGTACATATAAATGATTTTATACATTATTTTCAAAGGAATTTCATTGTAAAATTAGATAAAATAAAAATAAAATCAAGCTCTTCTCTTTATACCCTCACTTTACAACATCATGATTATAAATGAATACATGAAATTATAAAATCCAAAAGTATGAAGGTCTAACTCCTATCACTCATTATCGAGGATTTAAAGAGGAAAAGTCTTGACTATCCTAAGTAGCTGAAATTGAATATCAGTTGATAAATTATGTGCATATGTGAGGGCAGGATACAATTAAATTATAGTGATAACTCTAGGATAAAATCACCCTCTTCAGCCATCCTTCTGTAGAATATTTTGTTTGTCTGTCTCTAGAATATTTTGTTTGTCTGTTTTCATGAAAATGTCTCTTTTCTTTACAACCTTGCTGACTCCTTCCCTCTTCTTAGTATCTACTACCATTTTTGGACCTTGACAAGCCAAACAACAGTTGTCAATTCTAAGTGAATTTACTCCTACAAATGTAATAATTTCCTCTCGATTGGGAAACTTTTTTTGTCAAAATTACTGCAGTCTTGAATAAGATTAGCAGAAACTATGCAAAGCCATTTTGAGTTTACACAAGTGAAAATGAAAACAAAATGGATGATTTCCTTTATAAAGTGAAATAACTCCATTCTTTGCTGTTATTTATAATTTTAAACTTCAAGGAATGATTATTCATAGTTATGTAGAATGGAAAGAAAGGAAAACAGTCTGTTAACCATACCCTTCATTTGAAACACTGCGCACTGTTCTTGGTTAATGTATTTTAATTTATTTTAAAAATGCAAGTTGTTCTTTGAATATAAAGCCTCTCAGACATTTAGTAAAACTTTTTAAAATTATTTTTTCTCACATATTCATATACAGCCAAAAAAATGAGCAGCATGCTCTAAATTAGAATTCATCTAATCCATAAAAACACCTTTTCCAATACTGTCATTTAAATGTTGTAAACTAAAATGCCAACTTTGGGCAATGCTGCTACCTCAAAGCATATATCTTATTTCATTATATATGTATGAATTCATAATGTTTTATTTCAAGTCTATAAAATATGGTATGCTCTTGAGAAATCTGACAGATGATAAAAATGCATGAGAATTTTACATGTGCACATGTTTTCATACTTCCGCAAAATTGCTGATTTCTTATTTCAATCAGATGTTTGAATTGGTTGAATACCATCAAATTTAATAAACAGCATATGGAGCTATTAATATCTGCAGCTTTCCTTCCCCTCCTTAAATATGTGTGTATGGGTGTGTGTGTGTGTATATATGTTCTTTTATATTTTAGTTAAGATACATTTTCTGTGTGAGAGGGATACTTTAAAATAAGCTACATGCTACATTGATTTTACAAAATCCTTTGTTTGTTTTAAAAATATTATATAAAAGGAAACTACATCTTTGCCTCTGTGTATTTATTCAATGTCATTGTATGTATTGCTTATTGCATATATTTTCCATCAGAGCACAATTTTATAAAACTTTCTAGTGTAGGGCTAAGATCTTTTAGATTTTTTTTTAAACATTCAATGATTAATTAGTGGGGGTTCATTGTAAGATTCCAAAACCATTTCTATGTTAAAATTTTAATGATTAAATGTGTGGAATCCCTCAAAGTTGTTTCAATTAAAATCAGTTCAAAATACAAAAAGATAACATTTTTTAAAGTACAATACAAAACAAAAATTTAGCAGTTTAAATAAAATGTGGACTGAACTTTTAAAATTTAAATTGTAGGAAACAATGAAAGAGGCTAAACAAATTTTGACATGTTGAATGAATTGGGAATAGCAATGAGATTCTGCCCACACACTAATATTCTTTATTCTGTGGGCATCAGTGGTCACAAATGTTAGATTTGTACTCATCAAGCTCAGTTTGTTCTCTAATATAAATTCAAATAAACTTCCTAGTCATAATTGACAGTTCCATTACTTGCCAATAAAGGAAATGGGTAAGGGGATAAATACATCCAAAGTAAGCATGCACATGGAAATTTATGTGACCTGTAAGTTCAAGTATTTCAAAAGTAAATGCATATTCTGAATTTCTCTACATCAAATTTTGAGTTTGCAAGCTAGTTCATTCATGACTCAAAATGCCAAAGGTATTCCTTTACAGTAGGTCATGCTTTTGAGATTTCAAATGACAACAGCATCTCATTTTTATAAGAAGTTACTAGAATCTCCTCCAATGTGTATATTAGATTCCTTTTACAAAGACAGTCAGGTTCTTACAAGCCTTAAATTTAATAAACCACTGCATATATAACTTTCATTCTCATGGACATTACCAACTGTTTTATGAAGCAATTTTCTTAGTGATAACAGTGAAACTTTTCAATAATGTAAATAAATAAGGAAAAAAAAAAGAAATGTCATTCCAGCACAAAACCCTTAATGCTAAAGGAAAATAAGTAGACCAGAGTCTCTAAAGAATGCAATTCACTATTAAAGAAATTCAGTTATCAGTAGGGTCTCTGTTGGATTTCATCCATTCTGAAGATTTGTTACCATTAGAATCAGAAGGACTTTATTATAAGAGGCATTGCAGAAGCCAAGGACAGAGCTATGGCTGGGTTCCAGAACAGAAAGAAAGAGCATGAAAAGTTTAATATACCACAATGCTGAAATTGTTATTATAAATAACTGGAACATTTACATCGGATTATCATACATTTTTCAACTGAAACTTAAAATACCAACTCTGTCAGCACTGGTCTCCTGGCGCAGAGTTTCTTGTTCAAACCTGTTGTCAGGCATTAGCAGTGCCAGGTCTAAGAGCTCCCAGGGATTTCTAGGCTTATATTAAAAAACAAATTCCATTGTAAGGAAAACCAGACTTTAAGGTATAGAGGATGTTTTCAAATAATGAAATATTTGAGCAATCCAGTTAAATAACCTCAAAGCAATATTTTTAAAATACTTGAACTCAGTGAAGATTTTAACTTAATCAACACAATTCCATTAAGTCTATATTGTAAACATATTAAGTATGAGTTTTACCCTTAAGGGGGGAGAGGTAGTGGAAGACATTAGAAAACTACCCTTACATTAACTTTACTGATTTTTTTTTGTTATTACTATTTTACTTACTTAAAGTATCATATTGAATTCCAGGTTCAATTACCATGTTACATAACTAAAAGGAATGATCTGTTTTAAAGATACATGGTCTAAAAAGTTACAATTTGCAATTTACTAAAACTTCCCTTAATATAGGAAGTAACCCCTTTACAATATACAGTCTCAGTACTGTAAGCAGTTGTCAAGTTTGCAATAGCTGAAACTATTGACTTAAACAGGACATTTCCAAAATAGAATCTTTCTGAAGGAATCATTTACCACTTTAATTATCTCTAAGGTGTGTCCTAACCTTTTCAGTCTAGCCTATTATGGATGGAGAGTGCATGTATGTGTACATGTAGGTATGTAAGTATGTGTGTCTATTTCCAGGGTGAGTAATAGTGAGTCTTCTTAAGTTTGCTCATAAATTTCAGATTGAGCATCCAAAAATATATAGTAACTGGGAAGTGAATCTCCACATGTTGATCCATAAAATAACATTTTTGTCCACAAAATTGTACAGGAACGTCTATTAGGTACAAGCAGAGAGTTCGTAAAGTCCAGTCAATAAAGATGCTAGCTAAATGCAGTGCAAAAAATATTATAATGGATACTTTTGGTTTGGGGAATCAATGGCAGTAACCTTGGCTTAGAAAGAATGTGTGTCTGAGCAATAACATGCAGCAATAATTCTCAAGCTGCTAAAATGAAAAGAGCTTAGAGGCAGGCATCTCTCCATGTAGCTATATTACATTTTCTGTTCTTTTTTCTCCTATTGAGGCAAGAGTACTGACTTAACCACTTCAGAAATACCTTGCCTTTTTTCCATGGAAGGAAATGAAGCCCTTGACATTGATGTTAAAATATATATGATAATTAAAACAAGTAGCAGAGGCAGAGGGAAGTTTTCAGTTATTAAATGACCCGGGCATTTATGAGAAAACTCAATGTGCCAATTTCACAATGAAAACAGCTATTTTTACTTAATTCCACTTAGATAGGCATTTTTCTGCATGTGTGTTCCTAAATACATGAAGTGATCTCATACATCAAATTAAAACAATAAACTGATATTTTTAGTTTAGTATAAAAAGCAAATCACAACATCTTAAAAGCTAGTACCAACAAAGTCATCAGTCTAACTTTGTAAAGCATATTTTCTTCCCACTGCTAAGTTACTTAGTAAGATGTAGTAATTCAAAATAGAGGAAATGTAAATTTTTTGTGTGTATATATATATATATATGCTCTATAATTTATTTATGCCAGAGATTATAATTTTTTCTAAGTTATTTTCATTTGTCATTGCATCTAAGGAAGTTACTTATTCTTAAGTTTGATGAACTCAATAATTGAGATTAACTGGTAAGAATTCCAAAAATAAACACTCTTGATGGAAGCAGGTGGTTAATGTTATCATTTAAAATATGTGTGACCAAGTCTCAAAATAGCTAAGATATTTTCTATGTGTTCATTTATTATAAAACCATTTATTATAAAATTTATTTTCATTTATTATAAAAACCATTTCATAAAATACAGTCCACTTATTCTGAAGACAGTGATATTAGGGATCGAATTAACTTTCTTACTTATCCTATAGAGAAAAACATTTGGAAGAAAACTCTCTTACCAGTTTACATCTTTTGATAAATTTTGAAGTTTGCAACAATACTGAGGCAATATCATCAGTATTAGATAAACTATAAACATCTTTTTGGTGCTTGCTTTACTGATAGTTTGCAAAATTAAAAAGGCAATTGTTTTGTTTCTAAAATCACTCAGAGCCACGGGACCAACTTAAGAGCAGGCTCCAAATGCTATGTATTCTCAGATATTTGCATTATCCAGTCAAGTAAAGCACCATTCCTATGTTGGTAGAGTTTGGAATGAAGACTGTGTAATTGTGTATGTTTGTGTGTGTGTGTGTGTGTGTGTGTGTGTGTTTGCAAAATGAACTGCCAATGAAATACAGGCATAGAAAATATAACTCTGAAGTTGAATCAGTTATATAAAAACACCTGATATTAATACTCATCATATAGTGGAATATGCTAGTTCTCTAAGCATCTCATAACACTGAATCTATTTCCTTGCATTCTGCAAAAAAATAAAAATATTGTCAGTTTCTTTCTGATTTTTGGGATAAGAACTCTTGAAGAACTATTTCTCTTATGTATTAACATTTATGTTGCACCAAAATTTAAAATTTCTTGATGATGAAATCAAAATATTGTTTATATAATATTAGGAAAAATGTATTGCATTTTATAACTCACACAAAAAAAGGGGAATTCCTTTAATGTCCTTGAAATGTAAGGAGTGAATGGATTACAGCCTGTCTGAGACAACTAGGCAAAACAATCCATGATTTGATTGATGCCAGTTAATAATGTCTCTATTAAATTAAAAATAAAAACTATTTTTTTCTCTTTAAGATGTTTTCAAAGTAGAAATAACAATAATGACTATAACAGATTTTCATGAGCTTTGAGTATACCAATGCACATAAAATACTTTGGCACAAATAGCACCAAAAGAGATATTACAATAATAATAGATTCTAAGTACTGACACCTGGTATTATCAGGTACTAAGCAAAATTCTACATACCTTCAAATTTCATCACCTACAAAATGCAGATAATATCACCTGCCACAAAATGATTCCATGAAGCAAATTCCTACATAGAACACTCAGATTAGCAGTTATATGCCATAAAATTATTAGTATTACAACACTAGTGAGTCATTTTATATTTCCTTACTTAATTTTACATATTTAGTAAATCTAAATGAATATCAACATAAATTATTTACTTTGTGGTAGGTTTGTTTGTGTGTGTGTGTGCATGTGTGTGTGTGTGTGCTTCTTTCTTTGTATTTGAATGTATACGAGAAGAAAATAAGCTCCCAATTCATTTGCTCTGACATTAGAGATTCTATTCGATATCCTGGACCCATATTTTCTCTTCAGCCCTATATGCTGG
Organism: Uropsilus gracilis; assembly: GCA_004024945.1. Taxonomy (NCBI): domain Eukaryota; kingdom Metazoa; phylum Chordata; class Mammalia; order Eulipotyphla; family Talpidae; genus Uropsilus; species Uropsilus gracilis. The sequence continues at coordinate 256,800 of PVHY01000031.1, forward strand.
AATTGGGCTATTTTATACTATGCTGTGAAAATTAGCTCATATACCCCATAAAAGCTGATCTCTACATTTATATATGTTTTTGTCTTAATGAACAACTTAAGAGAAAATGGTAATGAGTGCTAGGAATTGATGCTTAATTGTAGGATTTAGGTTTACTCTCATTGTTGATCTTTAGAAGACTTTTCTTATGCTGTGGGTGTTTGAGTCATCTATAATTTCAGTCTTTTAGGAATTGCTAGCTACTGGGCACTGAATAAACTTTAAAAATTGTTTGATGAATATATCTATGAGGTGCTGGTTTCTGCCACTTCCCACCCCTTAAGAATAAATCCAGAAAATTATATGATGGCCTCTTAAAGATACAAACCAATTAGCTGCAAAAAATAAACATGAAGCTATTGATATGCTTTCTTAGTCTATAGTCTGGAAATTGTATTTAATATGAATCTTAACACTTTCTCACAGTACATAGAAACCTACCTGCTCATAGCTAGAGGCATGAAAACCAAATTGAGAAGCAATGAAGGGAAAGAAACAACTTACCTTTACCATAAGTAAGATATGTGAAGTCAACGTTTTTATAGATAGGAAAACAAGCATTTAATAAATATGAACACTACAAGTATGAGTTATTATGCACTAAAAACAGTAGATCCAGAAGAATTTTTAAAGTACCTGTAAGTGAATATACCTAGAAGTGATACAATTTCATTAAATGATGACTACATAAAATATCTATTTATGTGTAGCTGCAAATAACCTTTTGAGGAAGAAAGAACAGTGATTATTGTAATTAGTGTACCTGTTTTATAAGTAAGACATGTGCATTGATCCAGGTTCCCTTCTAAAAATGTGTTGGAGTTTGAACAAGAACTAAACTTCTGACATTAACTTCTTGCAAGTATGCAAATTGTATTATATTCCACAACACAGTAAAATTACATTAGGTTTAAAGACAGAATTTCAAAGCTGAAAAATTAGCAGTCGACTCTTCTGAAAGTGTTCTTAAAGGAATATCAATGCTGGATGATCTGAAATGACTCAAATATAATGGCTTTTGGTAGAGTAAATGAATTATTTGATCCCCTAAATGTCAGAGGTATGGCATTATAATGAAAATGTGCATGACATAGTGAAGTTGGGAGAGACAATTGAATAAGGTATTAAAATAAATAAAATAAAGAAAAAAATATGAAACCTCAGAAGTCTATAAGATAGTCCTCTAATTCTCCTTTGTAAGTAATAAAATGACTGCCAGAGGAACATAGAATTTTTCACTAAAGGAAGGGAAAGTAACGTTTTCCCTGCTATTTTTAAACTTAAAAAAAAAAAGGAGATAAACAATCAAGTCAAAACGATCAAGTCAAAAGTCCTGTACTTTTTGCCCTGAAATAAAATGTTGCTACTTAAAGAAAATTATACAAACAGACTTTTAAGCTCATAGATAATTGATAGAACTAACTAAGTTAGTAGCTACTTGACCCTGGGAACATAGATAATACACAAACAGGGGCTAGAGTAGAGAAACATGTGAGTTTGATTTCTCACACACGCATGCACGCACACACATACTTACACACACACAGGTAGGGGGTAGAAGCATTCTGGGACTGAAACAGATGAGAATTAGATTTCAGATTTTTTATTATGCTGGGAGAATGCAATGAACCAATGTTGTCCGAAACTAGAAGTGCTTCCTAAAATTGAATTCTCAAAGAACTAGTGAAACTGAAATCAATTAATCACACTGAATAAAGCACAGTAAGCTTAAGGAAAAACCTCGGTTATTTCAAATCACCTATTCAAAGATGAAATACAGTTAACTTTGTCTTAACCAAGATAAAAAGAAAGAATAAGAAATGGTACCTAAAACTCAACTTCCTTAAAGTATTTGCATAATTTAAAATCAAGTCTATGTTAGGTGGCAATTCTAGGTAGGGAAATAATAATTTTAAGAATTGTATTTAAAAATTGTCTGGGAGATGTTTTTGATTCACAGAGATTTGAAAATAAGGTTTCATGTATTTAGGGGTAACAGTGAATAAATGCCAGGTAAATAATGAAAGTGATAGATAATTAATTGAATGTTAAAATAGTGCGGATGTATGACAGAATGGATAAGAGGTGAGAAAGTGTAGTTATATAACTACATGACAAAACCTGATATTGAAAAGTTACCTACATATTTTATAAAAGAATATGCAAAGTCCTTAAGAGGATGATACAGACAAAAAAGTAAAACACTAGATAACATCAAAAACAACTTAGAGAAACAGGATCAGTAATGATGCTCAGTACTAAAAGGAGTTCTATATTTAGGGGAACAAAACAGCATACTTTTTAATTAGTTTCAGACATTGCTGGATATGTTTCATCTACTTTATTATTTTCTCTTTGGAAACATATCTGTTTGCATAGTTTTTTTATCAATTGGTAGGACATCCAATATCAAGAGTTTTACAATAACAAAATAATATGATTTAATGATGACCAGGACAAAGTTATCAATAAGATCCACCAAAAATGCTGTTAGTGAGACACTATTTTAGTTTCAATCCACTAAGGTAGACAAATAATGAACTAGTATAAAACTAAACATGAAAAGTCTTTTGCAGTAAAAATTCATTTAAAAGTGCAATTATTATATCACTCAAGAAAAGATAGCCAAAGCTACCAGCCACACATTTTTGACTCAATAGTAATTTTAGTACACTGCATGGGAAAAAAAAAATCCTAAACAGTGGTCATTAGATATTTAGAAATTCCCTAAGACAAACATACTCAGCCAAACAACCATACTCAGCCTAATAATGACATTGTTGACCTTAGCCTAATAATGACATTGCTGACCTGAGAAATTTTTATGTACTTACATTCCTCTTCTTGAGTCTTCTCAATTGTCTTTGAATTCTATTGAGATTTATCAGCAACTTGGAATGTAACTAAATTGAACCATTTGGTGAAACACCTTTGTACTCTTTTGTATTTCCAGAGCTCCCAGGTGAGAAAGAGGTTATAAGAAAACAATGTCACTCCCCATTGGGGCTCCTAATCAAGGTCTGAAATACCATGTATTCACTTCTTTATATTCATCTCTGTGGATATTTTATAACCACTGTTTCCAAAACTCTAAATTTAGCTTACCAACTTTTGTTGTTGTTTTAATACTTCTCAGACACTGTTACTGAAATTAACTTCTCCAGTATTCTCATACACATAAACTAACTTCTCCATTAGTCTCATGAGTTTCAGTTACAATGTATCTTTCATATACAGAAATTATATATATATATATCATATAATCACATATGTATGGTTCTCTATATATATCAATAATATGTATGTATATGTGTGTATATATATATATATATATATATGAATATGATTCCATGTTGGGTACTATCTCTTCATTGATGTTAGGGCCTCATCTGTTCCTCAAATCTCATTTTCAGCAGGGGCTCATGACTCTTAAAGGTATATTTCTGCTTACTTAGTGATTAGAAATCACCTCAGACTGAAATTCAAATTTCAGATATGCTCTTTCTGCTTTTCCCAAATTGACAAAGAACATCACTATCCCCCTTCCAACACACCCCCATCCTTTCAGGCTAAAATCACTATTTTCTTTTCCATATTTGTGCTTAACAAATCTCTACTCACCCATCCTCAAAGATTTGACCATAATTTTTTATATCCCCCACTCATAGCCTCCTCTAGTTACATAGCATTATTTATCGTCTCCAGGTAGGACTTTTCTTGCTTGACTTTTAAATAGCTAATTCTGTGTGTATCATTCTACCTCGATGTATTTATAAGCTTAGATGGTAGATAATCTATCTCATTCACCTTTGGACTCTTCCTAGGAATTTACATAGAATAAATGTTCAACAAACAGTTACTGAATTTAATTGATTCTTGTAATACTCTAAATTCTGGGTTCATTGTATCACATTTCAGTTATGGCATATACGACCTTTTGCTACAATTGCTGGGTTGGTGAAATGAAAGGGCAACCTCACACTGAAAAGAAACAATGTGTATAATTCACTATAGGACATTGTAGCTCACAGGAATGAAACTTTGGAGAGACAACCCCTTTCAGATTATATGTGGTTCCACAATTATCTCATCAATGTAAATGTGAACATTCCAGAACAGATATCAAATCAGAGAAAATTGTTCATACTAGGAATGAATAAGTAGATTTTTTTAAAAATAACAAGATAATGTTCTGTTGGCTTTTTATTACAAGACATTTTATATCAGTCACCACAAATTTCATTTGAACATAGAGTATACAAACTGGGGTTTTTGATACCATCATCTTCTAGCAGTTAAAAATATGCTTTATAGGAGGCAGTTAAATTTTGTGTGTTTCAAATATTTCCTCCTTTTGCAGTGGACTGATAACTAAACTTTCTGGACAGTAAGAAATGGCAAACTAATAATGAGACTGGTATCAAAAAGCATATATGCATAAGGTAAATAATACTGATCACAAACAAGATTTTAAAAGAAGGCAAGCTAGAGTATATATTTAAGGTAGAAAAGGAATGAAATATTAAGACAAATATCCAAAAACCTGAATTTTGAAATAGTATTGTAAAAAAAAAATTGCAAACACAACAGGAAGAATAAATTGACTTTTCCAAAAATAAATCTAATATAACTCAATCTTTTCTACTCAATTCTAATTATCTATTTAATTTGAGTAATACAGTTAGTCTTCTAAAAAGAAACAACATAAATTCAAAAGATTATTTACAGCCTCTTAATAAGTTTGAAAGATCTCATTGAGAGTACACACATTTTAGTAATTGTCCACATTTACAAGCAGGGAGAGAACATATTTATAAATTAATCTGTTCTGTTGTTTAGACTTACTGCCAATTTGATCAGTAAAAGATTCTGGAGATTTTGAACTAATTGTGTTTAGTGCCACACTATCTCAGCCAAATTCTCCCCCTCCAAAACAAAATAAAACAAAATAAAACAAAAACAAAAAAGAAAGTGATAGAAAGCAAGTAACTTGATTGGGAAAATTAAATTTAAGTAATTGAAATTTTTAGCTTACCATGAATTCTTCAATCCATTTTAATAATTATTTTTAAGCTACATAGAATATGGGTGGGTAAAAAGAGAGGATATGATGCAAATATTTCAAAGCCTTCTTTCAGTCTAAGATGTTATTTTTAAAACGCTAAAATTTCGCTAAGTGCAGCTATAATTGTTTCATCTGTGTGATTTTCCTCTTCTCTGTACTTCAGAACACTCTGAACTTCTCTAATCAGCTTCCTCCTTTTCACATTATAGTGAATTTACAGAAATCAAGGCTGTATCTCCCCACATAAGGACTTCCACCATGAAGACAGGGATCTTTTCTCATTCACTTCACTTTCTTTAAAGAGCCTTGATCACACTGGGTTTTCAATACATTTGTTGTTGAATCAAAATGAATAACCACAGCTTTGTTACTCTATAATTACCCCATTAAGCAAGAGACAGGAAGGATATTATTCTGTTTTGCTTTACTTAAGAAGATAATCTTTTCTTAGAAAAACATACCTTCAATAGAAATAGTAACAATGGAGAGTGGTTTATCCTAGGAGAGGAATATTGAGATGAAACAGCTTCTCAATAAGTGGTCTAAGCTGAGATTGAGAGCTAAAGCACTAAGAAAAAAATTCCAAAGGTGTTTGAGAGTGTTATACTCTGGCAACATGAAGTTTCTTTAACCGTAAAACTGGAAAAATATCAGAGTAAGAATAGATATCTCTACAAACGAGAGAGAGACAGACAGAGAGACAGAGAGAGGATGCAGGGAATAGAGGACAAATATCTTAACTAAATAAGGAGTGAAACAGTATTATCTAGCAAAGGTGCTGAAATCCAGATAAGCAAATGCTCTGAGCATCTGGACTTAAAAACAAACACCCCCCCACGCCCCCTGCTCTGGTCTCCAAAGTCACTTTGAGATTTGATTGAGTGCTCAGTCTCTCAAATGTCATCAGAGTTCGGCCAAGTGATCTAGTTTTAAAGAACCAAATTAGAATAAAAAGGGTAATATAACACACATTTTATCAGTGTTAATTATTAACACTGAGATTAAAAAGGAAAAGACTTAGAGAGTTCGGTAAGCATACTAATAGGCCAATTTTTTTCCAGCTCATTTTCCCTGTCAATGTGAAATTTTGCAGCATTTCAAAGGGAAATAAACACCTGAAGAATAGGCACTCAACTGGAACACTGAACATAAAATGTAAAAGCATTAAAGGAGAGAAAGAAGAATGCAAGAAGCTAATAATGACTTCTTGAATGACAAAAAGCAGAGTGAGGTTGATTTGATGCCAGAGGAGAGAGGGCTTTCTTCCTCTCACTTGAGAACCTTGACACATTTTAAACATCACCACTCCTGAATGTATCTCAAGGTACCCCACAGAAATGAAAAGTTGATTGGAAAATACTTAACGTAAGTTACCTTAAGTACTTTTTAAATTTAAGGTAAATTACCAGTAATTTCAGAATGCTATTTTTTGAGACTAAACAGTATATGCATTGTCAGCCTAGTCAATAGTAATCAGAATAATTTATTATCATCACTTACATTAAAATAGTAAAGGATTTTATCATGAATGAATACAGTGAAAATGTTTCTGCTTTATTCATTTATAAATTATTAGTTTCTATTTGTGATTGAAGACAGTGGGTTAAGAGAGCTTAGAAAAGTATACTGTTAATAAAAAGAGAAATCTTCAAATCAACATCATTAGATCGCAAAGTTTGCTTCCTAAACCATTGCATTCTGCCAGTGACATGCATTTTTCTTTCATGACAGTGTCTTCTTTCGAGTTTGTTGGAGTGCGCGTCTCATCTTACTGGAAACCTGAAAAAATGCTGTTAGTATATGCTTTGTCTGACTGAAGCTCTATGTACAGTCTCCATACTGTCACATGTCACTCAATGATGGGGACAGTTCTGAAAAATGTGTCATTGAGTGATATTGTTACTGTGAGAAGGTGATAATGAGTGCTTGCAGAAACCTATACAATAAAGGCTGCCATGCTCTCAGGCTGTACATAAGGACCACCATCATATACTCAGGCTAAAGAGCTTCAGCCTAGATGGAAAAATCTTCACACAACGTATGCATGGCTGTGTCACATTTTCTCTGTAGTCATTATGAAGGGAAAGGAGTGATTAGGGGTCTTGGGAAGCAAGGGCACACAGATTCCCTGGGACTATTTGGGAAATAAAAATCCATTTCACAGAGGACTGAAAAAGTACAAAATTCAGTCTCAATTTCTGGGAATCAGAATGATACAGAAAATTCAAAACCAAGAAAATGATTTTTTTTCCCATGAGGAATGATAGCTGCTTCCTATAGAAAAAGAAAGTCTATACATTTTTCAGGACATCCATTATAAGTAAGGTACTATGTTTATACAATGAATAAGTGTATGAGCATCTTTGGAAAGATGAAAGAGGCAGCCTTGCTACATAACTCAATCTAAATAAAAACAAGTCAATAGTGGCTAAATTATAAAAACATATATATGAATGCTAAAAATTTGGTAGTGGGAAAAACAAGGAGGAGAGTCCTTTGCACCTCATAAAGATATGTATTTAGTTCCCAGTCTTATTGTACTTGTTCTGTTTATTGTACTGTACAAGTAATGTACTTGGACATTGTATTGATTATATAAAGATGGTGGTTCATTCCAAGTAGCATTTCAAATATATTGCCATTTATTTCTGAAAGCAATGGAAAAGTCTATAGCAAATACAAAATAGGGTCATGGTGAATGGCATCATGTTGTAACATTCCAAATCAATATACTTTAAAAAATTTAAAGTATGTGGCATGAAGGCAGTGAATAAAACAGCAATGGAGTCTATCTTAAACAATGGTGAAGCAAGTAAGGAAGTTTGAAAATTGGAAGCTCAAAAATGTTAGTACAAATCTCAAAACTATATTTTATTTCTTAGATTTTTTTACCATCAGCATTTTCATATTTTATAGAAATAGTATTAGACTTTTAAAAAATCAATTTGCTTTATTGCCATCCAATGCACCCTCTTGATGACCCCCTACTCCAACCACATATTCTTCTCTGGAACCACCACTTTGTTGTAAGGATTTAGAATTTTATTGTCACTAATTTCATTTATTTGTTTTCTTCCTGTCTAGTCTACACATGAATGAAAGAATATATTATTATTTCTTACTTCTGACTTGTTTCACTCAAGGTTTTGACTTATTGACTCAATTATTTCACTTAAAATTCCCTCAGGATCCATCCCTATTGTCAAAAATAGAAAGATTCCATCTTCTACAGTAATGGAGAGTAGCCACATTTTTTAAACTTTTTCAAACCTACCTTCTCGATCAATGACTACTTCTTTAGTTTACTTTGTTTCTATGTTACATTATTTATAATTTGTTAGAGGAAAATATATACTTTTGTTCACTGTTATTCTGGCTAAAGCTTCTTTTGTGAAGCAAGAATGTAAATATGCTTATTCTATGGTAGATTATTTAATGATAATGTTTTGAAAAGACCAAAGTAGGGTCAGGTAATATCTACAGATGGCTCTGACATAGTGATTTAGGGAGGTTCCAAAGCTGTTCCTCTTATTGACTTGCTACTGTGCCAACATTTCCTTCTACCTGACCAGAAACACATGATTTGACACATTCTGTTAAGAGTAGCTTGTAGGAAAGAAGAAATGAGATGGAAGACATTGATAGAGATCTGTGAGGCTAGCCCACAGAATGGGGGTCCTGGGAAGTACGTCCAGGAACAACTTTAATGAAGTTATAAAGCCCCTTATATATCCTGACAAAGAAATTATCACAATGAGCTAATGAGGAAGTAGTAACCTGATTCCCAAGCTAATGTGACATACAGCAAGGGTATGGGTGATAAGAGGAGAATTTATTTTTGGGGGTAACAGGCATTACCAATAGGTCATATTCTCTTGGGGCATGCCAAAGAAGTTAGAGAGCTGGGTTACATGTGAGAGGCATGCTGTTGCCCACCCTCTAGTGTGCCAAAGGAGGGCTAGATAGATAAAAGGTTTTCCTTTTACCTAAAGCTCACCTTTCAACCTGTGTCACCACATTCCACATCAATCCACTTCTTTAATGTATATAACATGTGCATTATTCACTCTTAGAATTCACATATGTCATATAGGTTGACAGAAAGCTCTGGAAATACTTTTGCCCTTTTTATAGTAATACATATTATCAAATGCATTCACCATCTCACTAAGAGACCCAAAAATCCCTTTCTGTTCTGGAGAATAAAGGTTAAGAAAGATTGAATGCATGGGAGAAACCCAGATTGTTGAATCTGGATAAGATCTTAAAGTTAAATTAGTTAATTGTTTTGCAGATGATTAGAAGTAAATACAGAAGAAACAAATGATTGATATCAATGGCAAAACTGGGATTAAGTAAAAAGTGTGGTATTACTATGGTTGAGTTCAATATCACACATGATCAGATAGTATCTAACAAACTGGGCTTTCATAGATGATGAGGTGAGGGAACAAAGAGGGAGGATGTTGGCGTTAATAATTAGATTAAAGGATTAAGTTGGTGATCACTAAAATATAATAGAAAAGAAACTGTTACATACTAGTCAAAACCAAAGTTTGATGGCTAGTGCATAACTGAGATAAGGCTAAACTATTGCATATGCAATATTTGTCCTTAGTGTATTGGCACATTTCAGTCTAGTATTTGGTTTTCACTTAAATTATGAATTCACTGCAGTTAGTTTCAATTATTTTATACTTAAATTATCAAATATTTTATCATCATTCAATTTCCTACCATAAAACTCCACATTTAAAGTATCCCACTAAATATATTTTAATACAATAACAGAAGCAATTTCCCCAATTTTATCAAATAGTTAATCTTAAATAATCATAACAATGATAATTAAAATAAAACTATGCTATTAATCTTTTTCTTAATTAAATACATAATTTACTAGGCTTTCATAAATATTTTTATTAATTTGGTTTCCATTATTACTTCCACAGATACACAGAATAGAATTACCCCTTATTTGAAATTATCAAAATGTTGGGTCTCATTTTGATATTTTTGGGTTGAGGTTTTCAGAAATTTTAGTTTATTCCTACAGTATATTTTTTTCATCAACTAATAAAGGTAAATTTTTCATTTGGAACTAATGTAGTTTGGAGTACAGGGAAAAAATTACATATTTTCTTAATTAATTAATTAAACTACATATTCTTTCAATAAAATCTTGGTTATTTTGCCAAAATGTAAAAGGCAGGTAAGTGTAGAAATTAAGTGTAGTTAAGTGTAGAATTTACTGTGCTTTAGATATTTTTTTCTTTCCTGAAGCATCTGTAACAACTTAATTTTATGATCAGCTGTCTGAACTTACACTCAGTTTGCATCACAACTTTGGAATGTTTTATGTTATTACATTGAAAATTATCTCCAAAATATATAATGGAACTTAATCCCTCCCAAAAAAGTTATAACTGCATTGTTTCACAGAGGTTGAAATTCAAGGAAAATATTTGAGGTAATGGTAATTAGGAACTAGGACAGCCTCCAAAATGGTATTTTCATGGAAAATCCAATACAAATCCTGATTAAAACCCAACCAAGCAAAACACTGCAGATTACCTGGATTCCAATTAAATGTGACAAATGAATACTTGACAGGTTTCAATTCCAATTCTATTTGGGTCAGAATGATCCATTAATTTTGAAGATGAAATTACCAGAATTTAAGCAAGACAATTGAACTTTATGGCTAGAGAGAAGTCTGAAACTTAGACCCAACAAAACTTACTTAAATGTCAACTGCTACATTTGGATCACCCAAAATGAATCACATCTCCTTCTGTCATTACCTATAGATCTGAGTTAACATGAATCACAGCTAGCAGATGACAAATGGTTATATAAACTCTGAATTTCAAGTGTCAGTCACACATAAATCAGGAAACATCAGTTATATTATGATGGTACTTGCTGTTGACGGGACTGGAGACATGGCTATAAAAAATACTAAAAGTCTTCTTTGAAAATTTTTTTTCAGTAAACTTTCTGTTCTTTTGAGCTCACCTGTTAAGTTTTCCATGACATATATATTTCCTAAAAAGTGACAAATATATGTTCATCTTGTATATCTATTCAATTCTTATGGTAAAGGCACTGTATCCCTATAAATTTTCAAAATAGAAAATAACAAAATATCCTTTGTGTTTAATACAGCTCACATCAAAAATTAAAATATTTAATTATACAAGTTTTTAAAGTTAAAATAAACATTTTCACTTTCCAAAACAAAAAATAAAAATATATACCATCAAAAGATCACAGATAAAACTACTTCCCTTGAATTAAATTATTCCTGCCTTCCTACATATTATGCATATGTAGTTTGTGTACATTAGTGCATAAAATAATATATATATTTATCAACATTTCAATTCATACTAACTTTCTATATTAGTTAAAAAATATATTTAAAAGTTAAATCTTAAAAATCACATCAAACTCCCATCCACATAAACACACACCACCATACACACAGATAAGCATGCCTGTATAGCCATAAGGCAAAATGCCATTTAATATCTGGATAATTAATTAAGAGGGACATTAATATTTAGACCCTGATTCATAACTTCTCACCCAAATACCATTGTGGAAAAACAATAATTTAATATGATTTGACTTGGCAATAATTTCACATGGGGCCATTTATGATATATTACTCTCCAATGTTAGATTTAGTATTCATAGGTAAATTTCCAGAACACACATCAGCTTTTTTTTCTTGCATTAATATGCTGTGTTTGCATATCATCTCTAAATTAGCTGGTGTATAATAAAAAGTTAGATCATCTCATTTCATTTGGGATATGGGATGGTGAAAACTATAAACCCATTCTGAGATTTCATTAAAGATAATTATCTGTGATTCTTATTCCTGTCCCTATATAAAACCAAATATCTTTCTGTATTTAAAATGTGACTAAAGTTAAATAAGTTCTTAGCATAAACATGTTTCTCAGGCATTTACTCGTAACCTGCAATCCAAAAAATAAATTAGCTGATCATCTTTGGGAGTATAAACAATGTAAATATTTATAGGTATTATTTTTAGGATAATTTTATAATTTAAAGGGAAGTGTAGATAAGGAAAATTGTGCTAATTATACGAATCTAAACACAATGGGATAAGAATAAAGAGCACTATGATTTGCTTTCCTCCCTTTCATTGTACAACAATGCGCAAAGACATACTTAAAGAGAGGGGAGTTTTCAGCAGTGTTTATTATTTACTTTAGAGAACATTCTGAAGGACTGCTCTCTGACTCCAGTTCAGTAATCCCTCAAAAACAGCGGTTCAATGACATTTTTCTAAATATCCAGAAAAAGAAAGACTAGAACAAGACATGGTAACTGTCATTTCCCTTTACTGTGATTGGACAATTGCAATTGAAGAAATAGTTGCATGACAAAAATGAAAAGAAGAAAAGAGGAAAACAAGACTTTCTCAGTTGCTACTGTTTAAGCATTAACAGTGGTTTATTTTGTTCCTAGCTGGTACTATTCTGATTTATTTGTGAATGTGTTTATTTTTTTGACAGGCTGTTTTTAAATGATGCTTCAAGTCTGGTGACTCTTATCTCGATAGTTACGTTCCTTTATTTGACATTTTTGTATTTTTGTGAATATTTATTTTTAAAATAAAATAGTTTTAGTGTCAGCTATTTTATTTTGGGTTTCGACTGACCTTCGCGAGTCTACTGATTACGGCTCACTAGCGTGATTATGTGTGTGGATGTTGTGTTTGCCCCTACCATTTTCCATATGCTCTGCCTCACCAACACTGCCATCCGGCGTGGTCCTTTCATAGTTGTCCTCTGGGAGTGGAAGGGCACCCAGTCTTGGCCCTGATGAACTCTTACTGCTTGGTGTTTCTGACTCCTCCAGCCCGCTGTCATAGCAACTCTGCAGTGACCCCTGATGTGGGTCCTGAGGCTGACTCACAACAGAAAACGTCACTCTACGAAATGGCTGCAAAAGAAAAGATTCTGAATGTCACTAAGATATAAGGTTGTAAATGATCTTATTCAATACAAAAATTGCATACATTAAGGTCTACTAACAAATAATTCAATACAAAATGATGTGATTAAGTTGAAATCTCTCTGGTTAGCTTGGAATTGTCAGAAGCAATGCCTAGAGCTTAGATTTTATTAAGGAAAAACTTAAAATTCTCTTTCTGGAACAGAGAAAACAGCAATTTCAATAAAGCACACATTTAATACCAAGTTAATTGCACATATTCAACTTATTTATAATCTGAAGTCTTCAAGTATGTTTTTCACAAATAGATTGCACTCAGAAAATAAGGGTCAGTGATACTGAAAAACAGTAAATATTGAACTAATCCATTGTAAAAGGACTTCATTTTCAAAATACTCTATCCACATGATATAATGTTTTAACATCAAGTGTCTGGCAGTTGACTTAAACTATTAAAGATATAGTTGATAAAAAGGACTATTGATTCAGTCCTAAAAAAAAAAAAAAAAAGAACATGTCTATTATTTCATGGTATTACCTTAAAATCGTAAAGTTAATTCTGAAATAAGACAATTCCTTAATCAAGCAATATAAAATTAATTTAAAAGTTATGTTGCATATATTTACTAAAATATAGTTTGTTCATTAAACTAAAAGGAAAAACATTTATACTTAATTGCATTTTAAGATTATAGGACGCTTTTATTTTATTAGATCTTACATCTACTAGTCACTGTTGTTAACCAGCCCAAAATTTATGTACAAAATTTACATGTTATCATTGCTGTAAATTTTTTTTAAAAAATTGACTTGTTAAAGAAACAAACTGATGTCATGATTTGACAGATTATGTATATATATTCGAAAAATGATATAAAAAGATTCTGTGATATCTGTCTGAGATTGTTCTCAATAATAGTTGTCTTCATTATGTCACTCGTCACTGTATTATTTGCAAGTGTCATAAACACACAGACTTTAAGCCTATAACTAATTTCGTTCTTTCTAACAAAAAGTATAAATTTAGTATTACCAGAAAATGATGAGCAAGGTAAACAGCATTTTTGTACTTTTATTTCATGAATACTTATTGTATTTAAAATTTTAAATATTTAGGATTAGTTATACATGTTAAGTTACTACCAGGTAAACTAAAACAGTTGTGAGTTTCTCCCAATTTATAAATTGCTATGCTAGAAACACACACATACTTCCAAAATGTTCTATTTATTTTGTTTCACATAGAGGACTAGTCAGAAACATTATACATTGCTGGTATTTCTGGCATAGTGCCTTACCCTTCATGTACTTATTTGGAGTGTACAGTTTTTAAAAATTTTTCTGTGATATTATAGTCCAAAATCAAACTTAGAACTGTTGGATTCTACTGTAAAGTGAAAAAAAATCTTTTTGTGCATGTTCTATAATACTTCACTGAATTGGGACTATAGTTTAAAAAAAACACAAGATATTTCTAGTATAAACAGCATATATGTCAAAATATATGAAAGTAAACTTTCAGGAACATTATCCTTATTTCACTAATAATTCTCATAAATCTTTACAGTAGTATGATTAAGATACTTTTCCTTATGTAAACATACATATTAAAATAATTTTATATTTACCATGATTTATCTTATCATGTGTGCATACTTTGTGTGCATACTTGACTTTATTTTTTCACTTATTATTGCCACTTGGCTATAAAAGATCTATGATTTGGTTCATGTCTTTGGTTCTACCTTGGAAATGAGACAGCTTATAATGTTCTAAAACCACAGTATTCTGTACACAGCTACTCAGCAAATATTAGTGAACATGGAAAATTTAATTATAATGTTGAATTTAGAAAACAGCATCAAGGATCATGTAGACACCACATGCAGGCATACCAGTGGGTTTAAATATGTATAACTAGAGAAATGGGTATTAGATGCAGTTCTTAATTCTATTTAATGACCCAAACTTTTCAAAATATTATTCACAAGAACCAAAGTGAATGGAGACTTATATTAATACTGAAAAAAGTAAAGTAATAAGACATTATGAAAATAAAATTCCATTTTATTATATAAATAAATAGAGGAAAGAGTGGTATTTGATAGTGATAATAATTTCATTCTTTGTAAATGCTGGTTCAACCAAAAATATGCTGGGATAGCAGAGAGATAAACAATAGACTCTGCTTGCAGTGAAAAACATTATCAATAAAATGATGATTTTTCTATAATTTATTACATAATTATTGCTACAGATCTGCATTTTATTTTCTTGAGTCCTACTTTGTTTTCACTATAAATTAATATAATTGAATGATAGAGGGGAAAATGTAATTTTAAAGCACAAAGATATAGATGTATTTCTATTAGAACAAATACTCAGCTTCATAAGTGTTGCTTTTTTGCATAGAAAGCTTTTTAATTTATAAATAACTAAATTTTAAAAATAATGTATGTAAACAAAATGATTAATTAAAATTAAAAATATATAATTCATGATTTAAATTCAACATAAAGACTATCACACAATAGATTATGGAATATCTCATGTGTCATTTCATTCACATTTAAAACAATCCATTTATATTCTAATATAATATTACTTAACTGTGTATATTATGTTACTATACCATTATTTTCATAACTTTGAAAAAAGATTCTCATGACAAAGTACTTAAGTTGGCAATATGAGGTAAATTAGCACAGAACCCTAAATTCAGAAGAACCCATGATGCAAGAATATTGCCTTCAGTTTTACAAACTGATGTAGGTTTTAATAGAGAGGGAGATACTTAGCTAAACAGACAAGAGTCTACACATCATCTTTCATAATCAGGTTGGTCTATTGGGAAGATAGGTTTTTAGAGTGGAAGTTATAACAGAATTCATATATTAATATATTCCAGAAATATTGACTAAATCAAAAATGTAAAGTAGTGTGTGAATTTGTGTGACATGAAGACAATAGTAACCCAAGAGGTCTGAAATTTGCATTTTTTTATATAGCTTGATAAATGAGTTCTTGTCCTGCAAAGGCAGAATGGTCGATTTAAAAGATGAGAAAGCAAAGATCTACAGAAGGCAGAAGGTTATGCTAAGAACAGGTGGTCTATGGAGATGCAGCAACGAAAAAGGACAGTAAAGTAATTACAATCCACGCCCTTGAGTTTAATGGAATCCTGCCATTAATTCTCTATCTACATTTGAGTTATACTGATACAGGGGAGTGGCTTAGTTGAAAAATAGAATTGATACCAGAATGGTGGGTGGAGTCTCAAAAAACCATGAGAGAAAATGCAAAGGAGGGACAGAGAATGAAGATAAAAGGGAGAGAGAAAGAAAGAAAAAAAGGAAAAAAAAAAAAAGGAAGGAGAGGAGACTGGCAGACTGAGAGAATAGGCCCATTTGGCTTGGCCAGGGTAAGACCCCTAGAAGAGTGAGCTGGAAGTGGCAAAGAGCCATGGTGACCAGCAGAAGAGTAGCCAGTGCGGAGAGTGTGGCACCACAGCAAGGTGGCATAGTGAGTTGGTACCTGGCGATGGTCAGGGATTTGGAAAGTTGATTTGTGCATCAGTAATTATGGAAAAAGTTTGAAGTATCTTGGAGAAGTGGAACAGTTGGAGAAAGACTGGGCATTTGCAGAGTGCCTGCCTCAGGTTTGGAGGGGCAAAAGGGGCACCATCTTGGACATGTGATGTTGGAAACTTTGGGACTGAAAAATGGTGACTAGGGTAAGATAACTACTTGTGGCTTTGAAGACTTTTCATTTTCCTGGTTAATTTCTTTGTAAATAGAACCTTGAGTGGCAACTGCTACAAATAGGTGAGGGAACCTGGGTGACAGAAGCTGCATTTTAAGTTTTTTTTTTTTCTTCCCCTATGGCTTGTTGGTTAGCAGCATCTGCCCCTTTTCAACCTAATTACAATACCTATAGTATCTCAGGGTTTCAAAGATATTCTAACATCTATATTTTTAAGAAACTCAAAATCTTAAGAGTTAAATTAAAACTTACAAAATAAAAAAAATGATTATTTTTCCAATAAATCAAAAACACAAAAATGTTGTGGAGCTTGCTTGGGATTGTAAGCATTGCCAAAATAGGGCTTTGGGGTGGATATGCCTAAAAGAAGTTTGATAATGTGTCTCCCCTATTGCGGCATGTCCCTGGTTTTGGGTGGTGGCTGCAGAGGCATCATGGATCAGGTAATGCAGTTTGTTGAGCCAAGCTGGCAGTTTGTGAAGGACTCAATTTGGTTTGTTAAAAGGTGCACCAATCCTGATAGAAAAGAATTCCAGAAGATTGCCATGGCAACAGCAATAGGATTTGCCATAATGGGATCCATTGACTTTTTTGTGAAATTAATCCTTATCCCTATTAATAACATCATTGCTGGTGGCTGAACACCATTCCAGGAGAGTGTTTTTCATCTTGGGAATTGAACGAGTAAACATTTGAGAAGCTTATATATATTTTTGTTTGTTTGTTTGTTTTCCATTTTACTTCTTCCAAGATGTTTTCTATTTGTAAATTAAAAGACTTTCAAAATTCTTGAAAAGTATTGATAGATAACATGTATTCAACAATAGATTATAGAATTCATATTTGGGACCAGAACAAAGAATTAAAAAAGAGTGTGGGTAGAAATATAGTCACCTTTGAAACTGTGAGATCAAGGAACTTGGCCATTTCTGGAAAGAAAGAAAATCCTATGGGACCATGAGCATGAACGACATGGGGACCAATGCTAACTCTTATATGCCCATTGGATTTACCTGATCATCATTTTTATTATAAAATCTCTAGTTCTGGGAAACTATAATGAGATTAGACAAAAGGAAGTTAAAAAAATTGACAGATAAACATGGAGTTAATAGAGTAAGCAGAAATAAATTACTAATTTAAAAAATACGATGGGAAAGGTAGGATCACAGTTAAAGATACAGTCAGTCATATACTACATTTTGTTTATCTATATTTTGTCTTTTTTCATTATTACTGAAAAAATATTTACAGTAAACATTTGAAGATAATTACCTAAAGGTGTACCTGCTAAAATAAGACTGTGGGATGAAAGAAATCAAAGAAGAGAAGGAAATTAATGGAATTGAGAGAAATGAAATAAAATTGCAAAGACAAAATAAACACTAGTATGCTAAAGAATATCATGCACCATTTGTATTGTGTGTGTATGTATGATGTGCAATGGAACATAGTATATAATGAATAGCAGAAAAAAAAAAAAGATTCCATTTCAAGCAACCCAATAGATTTCCTATGATTTACACCAGATAAACTGACCCTTGCTTCTTTTGCCTTAGGCTCAGGGTCTGTAAAAAGGAAATAATAATGCCTACCAATTACAAACTCAAATTCTCAGAGAAATAATGAGATATCTTATAAAAAGAGCCTTAAGCTACCTAAAAGACATGTACTATAAAAGGCATTATACCGCAGGCTATAGCTATGTAGAGTTATCTCCCATTATGGTCAGTTCTTTTTAGTTTTTTTTTTTTTTTTTTTTGTTATTTTTAAATATAGAGGTCAACCAGTGATTTATAAATTCATAAATAGAATTTTAAAAATGTGTATGCTATTCCAAACCTAATTCTCTTATTAATGGACAAAGTCTTGTTCGTTCTAGGTGCAAAGCATTTGAATATTAAATCTGTACATAGATTAACACCCCCATTTCCCAAAAGTATTTGAATCTAGTCATCCATGGCATGATAGAATGACACATATCAACTAGCTTTTGTCTTTATGATGACCACTGCAGACTTTCCCTTAAATACAGACTCTGCTACAGAAACTAGTTAGATATTTTAGAGTTTGCTACAAATATATTCAAGAGTTAACTACAGATAATGTGCAGTTCTTGGGTTCTTCCTTGGTCCAGTTGATAGAAATGCATGAGTTGACATTGATTTAAATTACTGTGGACTTAGAACTGACCTCTTCCTGTCTTCATATAATTTACTTTGTTTTCTGGAAATCCATGGATCACATTGGAAACAGGCAAAGATATTGATTAAGAAGTTCTCTACCTACATTGTTTGATATATTACTCTGGCACCTTGAGGATGGGTACCTCTACCTACCCTCCCCTACTCATTGCAAATGCTGATAAATCCAAGGAGGGGGGAATGTGTAATTGTAATGACTATTTCAATATAAAACTAGTCTATATACTTAAAAGGATATACCCAGCAAATAACAATTTACTAACTTGGGTGTTGTAGAATATTAGATGTAGCATATTTGAAGCATGTTTTTGTTCATTAATTTTTTCATAATTTTTAAAAAATATGAACAGATTCTCAAGCCAGTATATTGGTGATTTGGGGTTCAAGAAAAAATGATCTGCTTAGATAAAGATGGTAATTAGCATATATTTGGATAACAGAAATAAGACTTTTATTCTAATAGCAAGAGGGAGGGCATTTAGAAAGGGGAAAACAAAAGATAAAGATATGATACCTACTTTTTTGTAACATTGCCTGTCTGGAATTAATGATATAAACTACCAGACAGTAAATTTGAACCCAGGTAATGTAACAGGTTTAGAGGTTACATGAGAAGTGATTCCAAGCTCTGCTTTGTTTCAGATACAAACTAGCAGCCAGACCCCATTCATGTCTTATGTAAGGGGTTCAAAGAAAGTTAAATCAGTACATTTCAAATTCATAGAGGCCTGGAAAATGTTCTAAAAGGCTTTTTTTTATTATTAGCTGAAAAACTGATGTCAATTATACTTCAAGAACAACTATCTTACTTTTTATTTCATCTTACAGATCCATTTAAATATTGTTTTCTAATTTTAGAGACCCAATAAACCACCCTTTTTGAGAGTACTGATATAGTATAATAACACATACTTATTTATAGTCTGCACCTTTGAGAAAATTAATTTTGGAATTAATATTAATATATGATTCTGTTTGCAGAATACCATCACTGCAAAAATGTTAAACATTTCCAGGTGCTACTTATTTAAGAAAACCTTTATCACAAAGGTCATTTATAGTTTCTAAGAAAAGCAATGGAGACCAGATGTATATTCACAAATATAATAATAAAACTATTTTTATTCATTTCATAATTATTATATGAAAAGTAATCATCATACCCTTAAGCATGATCTTTCCCATAATTAGATATATTTAGAAAGATTTGTTTTTATTATATTAGCAAAAGATGTCACTTGCACAAAGGTAGGTCATTCTTTTGGTGGAATTGTGACTAATTTGCCTTTACAAAAGGCAAAATAAAAGAGTCAATCTTTGGAAATACATATTCTACATCACTTATAGTAAAGGCAAATTGCATTGAGGTGAAAGAGCAGAAATGTTCCCCTTGGAGTCCATTTCTTTTAACCTAGTGACACTACCTTTATGTGGATTTTATTTGCAAGAGGATAGGACCCTAAGGATGCCACTGGAAAGAACTTCAGGTTAAATCTCTTTCCCCATTGAATAGTGCTCTGTCTCTTACAGACAACATTATTGGGAACTTTAAATCTGTACCTTCCTTTTTAGCTTCAATAGTTTCTCCATAAATCGTCTCCTTATCTGGAACTCACATACAGCTGTCTCAGTCACATCAATTATTTCTGAATGAGCTGAAAAAGCTTTTTTATTTTTTCCAATTCACTTAGTTATGTCCATCAAACAGACTTCTAATGACGCTCTTTGTCAGTCATAAAGCTTGAAACAGTCATGAGCAGAACATTGCTGTATTATAAGGTGCACTACATTTTATTTTTAAAGCAGAACTCTACAAGACTGTGAGATATTTCCCTACAAACGAACAGATACTTGGTTAATTTGCAAACATGAGCAACCAGTGTTAGTGTCTGTGAACAGACCTATCTAGGATTCCAGAGTACATTAACTGGAATATATCTGGCAGAATCTTCAAACAAACTTTAATCAGGTCTTTAAACATTTTAGGGCCATCCTTTGCTAAACATCTCGAGATTCTTCCAAGCTTCAAACTGCCTCCCTTTCTTTCAAGTCAATAGCACATAAAAGCACATTAAAAGGAAACATGTTGAGACATTTGGATTAGTTAATTAAAACACTCATTTGGAGAAGGGGACGTTAAATAACTATTTCCTTTGACATATGCAATTACATATTTGGCATTTTTGTTTGTGTTTGTACTTCAGAAACTAAGCATGTAGGTAATATTTTATAGTTCTTAGTCTAGCAGATTACAAACTGTTTAATGTTGCAAAAGAAAAATGATGACAGAATTAAAGTAGTAGTTACCATGTGCCAGGAAAAGGCTATTCATTTTACTTATGTTGTCACTTTCCTCATGTCATCCCTACATGAATCATATTAATATTCTGATTTTCAAATGAGAAAAAATATATAATGAATTTCAATATTTAAACTTCTTCAAGAACTACTCTAGCCTAAAAATAAAGGCTAACCTATTTTTCTCCCTAATGAAAAATGTCAAGAACTAGATTAGCTAAAGCTTAAAATTCTTAGTAAATGCAGGCAACATTTTTTGTTAAAAGTTCTGATAAAGATATTATGAACCAAAGCAAAACATAAATTGTGAGTCTTATGTTGTGGACACAATTGTTCAACCTCTTTTTTTTTTTTTATTGTCTTCTATTGAATTTAGTTCAGGTTTTGGCAATTTTTTTTTTCAGTAAAGCACTAGAAAATATATTTAAAAAAAAAAGAACAAGACTGTGTAGAATTTGGTCATCTATTAACAAATTCCTTAATATATTGCTTTGAAAATATCCATGCACCCTGGAATGCAGTACTCATCAAACAAATATCACAAACAAAATGTGCATAATAATCAAACATTTTTGTCAAGTAACATTGAAGACATACAAGATGACAAGATGGATTAGCTCCCTCAACATCTTTTTAAACAAGTAAAGAAAAGACTTTTTCTGGAATGTTAGCTCCATGGATTATGCTTACCTAAACCTATTCTGTCCTATATTGTGATTTCTTCTTTGGTTCAACAACATAAAGATGTCAATTGAGTTCTGATTGTGTGCTAGAGGCTGTGAGATCAGAGTCATCTCTTTACTACATGATTCAAATAACAAAGGTTTGCAAAGTTGGTCTGAAACAGAATGGGGAAAACATGCTGGGCCACAATTGGATTTTACCTCCCAAGTCATCTGAGGCCCTACACAGTCTCTTGTAAGTCTCTATGCTTACATGCACAGAAAAACAGGAAGGCAGAGGGAGTGCTTGTTAGGAAAAAAGAATATTGACAGGCAACTAATGAGAAAACTACTATCTTCACAATAATAATCAATCACACAAAGAGTTATTATGCATTTGCTTGGAGGCTGCCACTTCCCAAAAAAAACCAAAAAAAAGCCCCCCCAAAACAAAACAACAAAAAAAACCTACATGCTCCAAATTCAGGCATTAAGCGCAGTTGGGCAATTGTAGATTAAACACACAAAAGCCTTCCTAGAATACAAGTCAAGGTTCCTTTTTCTTTATGGCATTGTGATAATCATCAAAAGCTCAGTTCACCTGTAGTGTAGTTGCTTTGCATGACTGCACTACACACCTATGGTCTCCAGAAGCAGCTGTGTGAGGTCGATAAAGCAATATCTTAAACTTCCCAGCTGGAGTTCGACTGCCACAGTTCAAGGGAGCAATGCTGAAAAACCAAGTGGGACTCCAGGAGGACTGCCCAGGTTTCCAACTATTTAGACACTAGAAATGAACAAATAAACAATAGGCACACAAAACCGGAACCTCTAAAAATCTTCCTCCGCAGATACGTAGACATTTAGAAGCACCGAGAAAAGTTTGCCACCAGGTCCCTAAATCAATTCTCTCATACTGAAGTGAATGGAAACAAAAGAGGCATTTCAGAATCTACTCAAGCAGATGCTCCAGATTTCTCTCAATCTCTCTTTCTCTCTGTTTTTTTTTTTCTTTTCTATCTTAGATATTTTATCCAAACTGCACCTGCTGAATTCTGTCTAGGTAACTACATACGTGCAAAAACGGTGGGTTTCCAGCATCTATGGAAGGTAGGTTTGTGTCCTTAAGAGGCTTTCCCTAGTCTGGATGGATTAAGACATCCAAGAGGAATCAAGTTAAACAAATAGAATAGGGTTCTGAGGCACTACTTACGCATTTAATTACTGAACCCAGTTGAAACCTAAGTCCTGAGCCAAACTTGTGCTGTACGGTTGAACCTTCTGAGACACGGGTGAACCCTTCACCTCTGCAATCCACTTGGTTAATCTTACCTACTGCACTCTGTTAAAGTGAAAAGCTACCGGTGTCCGCAGGGGGACAAAAATCAATGCCTAAGATATGTTAATTTTCCTTCCTGAGAATAAGTTAAATGACTACAGAAAAATAAGTGCAAGTGGGTTTATAGGCAGAAAAATAGAACCCCATAGCATACACATCCACATATGAACTCATGGAACCTATGTACAGGTGACCTCACATGCAAAGGGTTATTTAACATGTTTAAATAGAATTAGCTTTGCTAATCAATGAACCTTTAAATAGGAATATCTGAAGGTGTTTATAATGGAATATCTGAGTAGGAAAAAGTAATCACATAGTTCTTAAAAGTGGAAGGTGGAGGCAGAAAAAGAAGTGTGATGCAACAGAATTGTATTCAACTTTGCTAGTTTTGAGGCCAGAGGGAAGGACCCCATGTGGAGGAATGTGGGTGACTTCTAGAAGTGACAAGGCCATGGGCAGATTTGGTTTTAGGGCTGCCATATTTAAAGCTGCTTTAACAATACTTTTAATCCAAAGAAACACATTCCGCATTTCTGAACTCAAAAACGACAAGGTAGCAAACTGCATAGATTTAAAATGCTACATTCTTGGTAAATTGTTACAGAAGCAATAGGAAGCATGCAATGGGCCCTGGAGCTTGTGTTACTCACTTTCACAGGAAAGTGAAGCAGTTGTGTGTAGGTTTCACATTATGAAAGTGCTTAGAGTCATTAGTCACATTTAAATTCTTGTTCACTCCTAGGTGAGGTCACCTGGAGGACATGAAGAGTTCACCTGTTCTTTTACTAAGGGTATATGAATTATAAACACTCAAGGCTATTGTGTTGCATAGTTGATGTTAAATATTCTTTGCAAATATAAAAATGTTAAAATACTCATAATTTATTCACATTATTTTTTTAATAATATGAACTGAAAAATGCACAAACAACCATAAAGTGAAATAGGTCACAGTTCACGTATTCACATGGGGAACAACCAATTCAAATTTATATTTCAATCCTTTTTTATCAAGCAACTAATGTTCTACTTGGGGAAATGAAATCACTAATGCCACATTTGGGGAAATTGTTGGGTTTTTTAAATCAGGAAATGAACAATTTTTCCCTGACATCAACTATAACTTTAGCAACCTCGGACCACTGACTTAATTCTATGAG
This sequence comes from Uropsilus gracilis, assembly GCA_004024945.1. NCBI lineage: Eukaryota > Metazoa > Chordata > Mammalia > Eulipotyphla > Talpidae > Uropsilus > Uropsilus gracilis. The sequence goes on from PVHY01000031.1 coordinate 281,327, forward strand.
CCATGATTTATATTTCAAAATAGAAATGGTCCTCTCTCAGTCTTAAAAATGCAATGAAGTTTTATTTGATCTTATAAGTGAGATATTTTATATTGCGCATTGTTCTATATGTGATAATGGTAAGTTGAGCTCAAAATTGTGTCTATATGCTAAAGGTTTAGGAAAGTGATACTGACACTAATAAAACAAAAGTCCATGAAATGGAAGAAATAAATTCTCCCCACCACACTAGATTTGGGGGAAATAAAACCTTCTAATGAATATCTTGGTTTTCAAGAACAGCCTAATCTGCTGAAAAGAGTTAAGAAATCCTAGGTTACTAATTATAGTCATCAGATTTGTAAATTGTCTCTTGTCTGCATTATTTTTTTATTATTTCATCTTTATTTTATGCATTTAGGAAGATGATACTTTGCTTAAAATTGTCAGCTATTCAGAGCAATAAAAATAAATATAAAAAACAGGTAATACATAAACATATTGGCATTTCATGATTATTTTAGGAAAATGAGATTATTCATAATTGACCTGTGACATGAGGATTCAAAATTAATTCTAGTAGAGTAGGACAGGTAGTCAGAAACACTGATTGGAGTCTAATTTTTAGCCGTAATTTGAGATAATAACCTAAATTATAGGTTATATCCAAATATTACTTCAATATTAAAAACCACAAGGATAACCAACTTATTTGATTTACTGTTTCCTTGAGAAAAGAATGAGTGAATTTTAAAATTTATAGAGTTTTTTCTTAAGCTTTGAGGTAAAAAACAAGTAAGTATATGGGCTATAACACCATAAGATAATCGTATTTTATTACTACCACTACTACTATTTGATATTCATATTTGGAAGATATTTGGGGAACAATAGCTAAAAAAATTATGTCTATTCCTTTTTTTAACCTGATTTTTTTCAAGTCTCTGAAACCATTTTCCACACAAGTTTATATATGGCCACTTTCTATACATTATATGCCATTGATATCTTAATTTTCTCTTTAGAAGCATCATCTAAGATGATGGCATTATAATTATATAACTATATCAACCATAGTGTGTAAAATCTATTACACCTTATGAAAATATTCTTCTCACCAGCTTTTCTACTCTTGGATCTCATTATATGCACTCCAGTAGTTAAAGGATACAATAAAGCATGTGATTAAGTTAATTAACTCTTACCTTCAGGTTTTTAGAAACAATTGCCTCTGTCCACTTTTTGATAGGATTGTCTCATATTTTGTTGAGCTGCATGATTTCTTTCTAAAATTTGAATGTCAGCCCTTTGCCACAAATATTATGTGAAAATATTTTCTACTATTCTGTCGGGTGTGTTTTTGTTTGACCAATAATTTCTTTCACCATGCACAGGCGTTTTAGTTTGGTGTCATTCTCTTTGTTTATAGTTTATTTTTGCTTCTTCTGCCATTGAAGGCAAATCCCCAAATACATTTCTGAAGTCAATGATGTGAAGTGTTTTAACTGTTTCTTTCCTCAATGTACTTTGTAGTTTTGGGTTTTATATCCACATCTCTAATTCATTTTGAGTTTTGTGTAAATTGTCAGATAGTGGTCTAGTCTCATTATTTTATTTGTGGCTGTCCAGTTTTACCAATACCATTTGATGAAGAAACAGTCCTTTTCCCAGTAAATTCTTAATGTCTATCTGATTGAAAAACTGAAGCAATCAGAGGGGTGGAGTGGTGGTGTGGGGTTAGGCGAAGGAAGGGATACAATGGAACATGAATGGGGAAATACTGGGACAAATGGTGGTGGGCAGGATGTGAAACTATATATTTGAACAAGTTTGAAACTTTTTCCTGAAGATATAAAATATAAACCCACTTTATCTCAAAAAACATAATTTGGATAAGAAAATAGAGAAATAAACAAAAGCAAAAGCTGTTTTGGCAGATTGTGAATTAACTAATAGTGGCATACATTATATTCACAAATTTGACATAGAACCCTGAAGTAAAACAGATACATAATTGAACAAGAGACATAAATTCTGTAACAGGTGATCAATGTAAAGAAAACTCTTTCTAGGGAGTAATCAGTAATTGCTAGCAGATATTTCCCAGAGTCTACTGATAGAAGCCAAAGCCTCCTTAATTATATCATTAATAAAGCATCTGTATTTAAAAATGTATACTGATATAACCTAACACTCATTGGTTACTTCTTATGTGTCCATTCAGAGTGTATTTGATTACTACACTAGCACAATGGGGTAAATGAAATAGCCAACGTTGTTGGAGGTCACTGTTCACAGTCACACATTTGCTCAGAGATCCACACGTAAGTGCTTATTTATCAAGCAATTGCCTGGCTGAACCCTGAGTAGTTGGTAGACACTGAGGTATCTGCGGATATTGATAAGACCACTGGAATAACTGGTGGTTAGAATTATCATTCTTCTAGCACAGAAGAGATTATTTAAAAGGAAGGTAGGATCTGAAATATTAAAGAAAACTTTCCCAAGAGAATAAAGCCAATTATATTATTCACTTCGTAATTTTTTTTGCAGGTTCTCTATACTAAAAAATTAAACATGTAGATTGAACTCCACTGACATCTGTAGCTTGTTGTTACATTTCAGCTAAATGTAAAGAACATGTAGTTGCTTTCCACCATGTAGGTTTAAGTCATTCTCTTGAAGTTTAATAAATCTTCCTTGCTTGTTTTATACAGGTCAGCTGTTCTCAACCCCATCTTCCCATGTGAATTACCCAGAAAACTTTAAAAATATTGATACTTGGAACACATCCCCAAATTATTTTAGGATAGGACTCTATATCTATGTCAGCAGGTTTGAAAATTCATTCCGATCCTAAAATAAAATGGAAAATCATCTTAATTTCATTCTACATTGACTGCCAAGAATTTCAGTGCTCAATCACCGTATATTTATAAGCCTGAGTAGGGTAGATGTTTTCCTTTGATTCCCTCTCTGTTTTTTGAGGTACTATATTCCAATAGTCTCACTATATAAATATTTTATCATGTGTCTTTAAGAAGTAGGTAAAACTTCATTTTGGAAACGATTACCATAAAAAAATTGAAATAGGTGTTCTTATCCATTGTTCACTTTATCTATTTTGAGTAACAATGAACTTTTTTAAAATTCTATATGGCATTGGGAAATGGTGATGAGATTTATCCAAAGCACACTTTTTGCTACAACTACACTGCATTCTAGAGAAATTAATCTATAATTAGAATCAGTCAGATTTTTTTCCAGAAACAAGATTAATAGAGTTAAAATTATTAATCCGTGTGAGGAAAACTAACTTGTCATTAAAAACAAGAAATTCATCTTCATGAAGTTATTAAATTCATAATTTAGAGAACTGGGGTTAAAATAAGCACTTCATGGTGGGGAGAATAATGGAAATAGCACAGTAAAGTAAGCATGAGGCATGGCAAACACAAAAAATTTAACTTATTGTTATTGCTGTCATTATTGGCACCATTTTTATTTGAATGCCCCTCAATAGTATGAAATAAATCTCCATTACTGTCTTGTACACATACTCACACACATAAAGAAGAATCTTCACGATTTTCCCCCTTTATTTAATGGTGCGCGCGTGTGTGTGTGTGTGTGTGTGTGTGTGTGTGTATTTTCCATCCTGCTTGAATCTTTTCTTTAATTTCAAAATTCTGGTTAAAGACCTATTGATTGAATTGTGTGACCCATTACTGAGACTCAGTTGTGAGGAAAAATATTATTTGTTAAACATGAAAACATCAATCCCACCTCCACACCAAAACATGCATTTAGTAGTTCTGTAGTAGAAGTCAGGAACATGTACTTTATAAGCAGTCCAGGTGATTCTGATCTCCAGAAATAAAGCTGTGGCCAACAGAATCAAAAATCATATTCAGATATAGCAGGTCTGCCTGCCTCTGACGGCTTCCCCATACTGCTCCTATATGCTTTTATCTGTTGTAAAGCAAAACTGAAGTGAACCTTAGACCTGACTCAATCCAACCCTGAGACCAGGTCAAATATATGAATAAACTGAGGTCCTGACAGGGAACATGCCATACCTGTGTTTACCATTGTCTTCAGATTTCTCTGGTCTTTAAATCCTTCACATTTTATACAGATCTCAGAATCCATTTCAACAATAAAAACAAACAAAATAAATAGCCAACCAATCAAAAAATCTCCAATGCACCTTATGGTTCAGTTCAGGCAGAGTTTGTCCCCTGAGGTTCCTTCTATACTAAACAAATTTGAGTGAACAGTACTTATAATGTATATTTATCTGAACACAAATTGGATAATTTAACTTCTCAATTTTCTTATTAGAGTTCAACTACAAATGCACCTTTGTGGAGATAAAAATAATATCCGATGTTTTACAGAGTTACATCAGTTAAATTACAGGAAACAGAGCTGATTATAGCAAGTTTTGCTAGGCTATAAAGATATTTCTCCTATTGCCTAAGAAGCTTATGTAGTATATTAATTGTGACCAAATTAAATAAAACCAGAAATAATTCCTATGATATTACTTTAGAGAAATAAATTCTATTTTATTTTTTGCAAAACACTGACAAATATGATTTTTTCAGAGATAAACAACTATCTGTTTGAAATAGCTTAGTTTGCTTGATAATCACTCATTATCATCAAAGCAAAATTATTAATCGACATAGATTTTGTCAAGGAATTTAGGAATTATTGAAGTCTAATCTTTTTTTAAAAACCCATAGTCAATATAAATTTTCTAATTAATATCCAAATCATATAACAAACACAAATGCCTTTGTGTCACCTATTTCATATTAATAAAGGAGGATATTATGTAGTTTAAAATATATTTCATAATAGAGGTTTCTTTAAACATAACTTTAATCCTTTCTCAGACACTTTGCATGGATTTCAAACTACTTGTTATGATTTAGTAGACTATCACAATAAACTTTGTTGAATGACTATACAAATGAATATTTTTTTGAATTCCATGTCTTCAAAAAGTCAGACAGTAATTTAACAAATTTTACACAGTAAAATCACACACTAACCCATATAATTATGATTTTAATAAAGTGAGGAATTTGATAACTTTAAAATAAAGTTTTATTTCTTTAGAATATTTACTATATCTTGTACAAATAATTATGTGTCATTATACTGACTTCATATTCTATGTTTGAAAGTCAAAGAGTGACTTAGTTTACTCTCAATTTTTTCACATACATGACACCAGCATTTTCTTGAAAGAGTAAAGAAATCTCACTTCCTTTTTGCCCCCTGCCAATTTTTCATTTATACCACTTTCATTTATATTCACAAACTCTTTTTAATAGATATACAGCCAGAATTTAGTGCTTGTTTAAACCCAAATAACTAAATTGTAAATAAAATGTTCTTTAGTCACCAAATTTATAGCCCCAAATACAAATATAGTCTGGATTTAGTCAAACTTGCTTTGTTTATGATATAGCGCGAGGGGGAGAATGCCATTAGAGTATTTAGAGCTATGTCATCGAGTTCAGAAAGAAACAATATCTTCTGCAACTCATTATTGCTTATGCAGTGGAAATCATTCTTGCTTATAAGATTGCTGGAACCCTTTGAATATCACTGACATTGAACCAGAGTTCCATGCAGGATGCATTAGATAAAATGGAAAGAATAAAGCATTGATAGACTTTTGAATTATTGATACATTCATTGCACAAAGCAGTGCAATGAGTCGCCATTTGCCTGCATTGCTCCATGAAGTTTTTTTTTTCTTTTTTGAGACTAGGTCTCACAATGTTGCCCCGGGTAGCCCCCATCCCATGGACTCCAGTGATCCCTAGCCTCAACTTCCCAGGTAGCTGGGATTACAGGTGCCTGCCACAGCACAGCACCTGGCTACTTGCTTTTGTTTTGTTTTGTTTTGTTTTGAGACCAGGTCTCACTGTGTTTCCTGGGGAAACACAGGCTCATGTTGCCCAGGGTACCAAGGACTCAAGCGATCCCAGTCTCAGCCTCCAAGGTAACTAGGATTACAGGTATGCAACACCACACCCAGATATTTTTTTGAAACTAGGTCTTGCTATGTTGCCCCAAGTAGGTCTCGAACCCTGGGTGGATCTTGAACCAGTGGGCTCAAGTGATTACTAGCCTCAGTCTCATGCTCTGTAGGCTGCGATTAAAAGCACATGTCACTGTGCCTGGCCTTTGCTCCATGAAGTTTTAGCTTTGCTAGGTTAGTTGTTGTTTAGATTTGTTTGTCATGTAAATTCAGTCTAAGTCAACAGATTATCAGAGTCCTGGCACTGGGCCAGAACAAAGCCAGTTCTTCTTAAACTCTTTTTTTTTTTTTTTTTTATACCCGCCCCCCAAGAAGTGGTCAGAAGTTGGGGGAAAACTGCATTACCTAAATTCTGATATGTTCTGCAAGGTAGTAGAATAGGAAATGACTATTCAAACTTTTACACTGTTTATCTGAAAGTAATGTTGCTCTGCTTCCTTTGTGGCAGCAAAGCAAATAGGGAAAACTAAGAGATGTTTGGAGAATAGGTGGGAGAATAGTAAGAAAGATACAGTTGTGGAATTCAGCTATATCTTTACCTAAAGATGAGTATTCATTTCTATTGTTGTACAAAATCATGATCATAATTTATATTAATGAGGAACAAATGGGAAGGTGGGCAAAACACCTAGACATTCATCTGATGAGGTACTTCTTTTCCTGAAGAGACTGGAGCATTCCCAACAACATTAGATTGTTTTCTTCCTTTGTGTTGGGTAGACATACCATTCTCATAGCCAACTATAATGTAACCAGCACTCAGCACTAGTTGCCAGTTTTAGGGACAAGCATCAGACTCAACAATCTGTGTGGGTTCTTTGTTTTAGTAGTTACACAGACAAATCAGTCAGAGCAGGACAGGGCCGGGACAGGGGGTGGGGGAATAAGAGGAGGAAGATGGTAGGTAGCCCCCCAAGTCCCTAGGAATCTTCAACCTCTTTCTCTGAGTGATCTGGCATTCTTTCCTGATCTCTCTCCCAGGGTCCCTCTCTAGCTGTTCCTGTGCCCCTTTATCCTCTTGCTTTCAGACCAAAGTGTGCACACTTGTACATGCACACACTCTTTGGGCCACACAATCATGGGGAAGATGCAATACCCCAAATGCTTGTTATACAGACTAATGAAGGAAAAAGCCTGACTAATTCACTTATCCTACACTTTGCATCCTCCATCACTATTGCACCAAGCTGATTTTCGTTTATTTTGCCGAAATGTTCATGTTCATATTGAAAATGTAACTATTAATTTTAACAAATATGTTAATTTAAAATCCTGTTAAAAGAAGGTATATATATATAGATATATATATGCAATGTACATATCACCTTTAGTATGAGAAGATACTGATGTATTATATAATACTATAGTAAAAATAACAATATAATAAAAATAAGTGTAATTATTTTAGCACCTACCAATTTGCTAAGTATAATGCTAGAGATTTTACATATGTTACCTTATTTATTTTGCACAAGAGCCATATGGCATGTGAATTATTATCTCCATCTTACAGAGTATGATTCTGAGTTTCAGAGAAGTTAAATAACCATCCAACAATCAAACAAAAAAGAACAGGGCCAAAATATAAATCCAAGTTCTGAATCATTCCACTTTTAGAGTTCATTTTTAATCTAGTAGTAGTTGTATGATCTATATTGAAATTTCTATTTTTTTTTCAGCAAATTGTGCTATTGGGCAATTATCATATTAGAATATAGTTTACCTGACCTAAACAAAATGTATATGGCCTCAGGCATGGAATCCTCATTTCTGGAAGACAACTTGTCTCTAGACCATGGCTATGAAGCCTCAGCAAGACCATACTGTAATCAACTGAGCTTCTTGAGGAGATACAACTCCAGGAAGGCTGGTAACTATCATTTACTGCTGCACACTTGGCCACAGATATTGTAAATATTTTCTCCTAACTTGATAGGACTTAAAATTGCTCTTTGCAATGAATATTCACTCAAGGGTGCTACAGTCAGTTTGACAGCAGTACATTACAAAGCCTGCCTCAACTGACTGCAAAGCAAATCTCCAACATCCCAGATCTCAGGTCGCACACTTTCACTGGCAATGATACTTTAGGATGCATGATTTGTTTTCCTATAGGTATAATTTCTTAAGAACAAAGTAAAGTTGCCCAGGCAGTAAGTATTTCATAATCAAATTGTGTTTGAATACGGTCCTCCCAGGGAATATATGGCAATATAGGAATCTGGCTAGTAGCAGGTATTGTCTCCTAGAGAAGTATTTCTGGCTCTAACCTCCTTCTCCATATTTATGATGCAAACCCTTAGTAACAATAATTTCATTTGCTACTTCCTGGACATTTGATCTTGCATATTCAACCAAAGTGTTGAATACCAACATATGTAAGCAGAAGAACTCATTTTTTTTTTAACATGGAAGTCATATGACCCTCCGATAAAAAATAATTTGTCAAGGGACTATTAGTGGAATAAACAATACTTTTTGTCGTGAATGAAATTCACCTCTGGTTTAATTTACAGATGAATTAGTTTCTAGAAACATGAGAACAGTTTCTTTGCCAGATACTCATATTCAACTAAATTAGCCTTAGCATCAGAATATGATTTTTCAGACCACATATATAGCAAGTTACATTTCAGCAATGCTAGTAGCTCACATATCTGCCAACCTGAATCTGCACTAAATCACTGTCTTCAAATTCCAAAGTTGAAATAACCATAAATGACTCAAGAAATAGGGAGACTAACAGCACTGCTTCTTTGCACTATACTGAATAGAGAAATGTGGTGAAACTTTGAAATTTAATAGTGATTCAGAGGAAATTCACACACACACATATATAGCTATACATATACACGTATCCATAAATACACAAAACTTTTGAAAAGGAATGTAAATGCATGTTTAATTTGGTGAGATCTTTCTTAGAAATTAAAAATAAAAACCACTTACAAAGTTATCAAGACTGAAACAAAAATCACCATGAAACAGTGGTAGCTTGAGAGACTGAAGTTTACTGAGAACAGAATCTTATTTTGATATTTAGGCAAAAGTAGTGTCTGCTTATTTTGTGAAGAAAAGTAATCCAGACGAAACTTCTAAATTTGAGACTACATCATTTGTGACACAGAACAGATAAAGAGTAATTTCTTCAAAGAACATATAAAATATATTCAGAAAAATGACTTCACACACTCATAAAACATTTTAAACAATGGTAATCACATTTCAGTATGCTAGTCAGACTCAGTGAGAAGGCAGCTGCATCTGGCTCAGAGTAATTAGTTGTGGAGATAACGTGACCTTAATTGTAATAAGAGGAAGTGGACAAGGTAAACAAGAAGGGAGAAAGAGTGGCTGGTTAGTACATGCTATTTAATTGGTAATTGCTCATGTCCTAACCCATAATATTGCTGATCAAATATATTTCCATATTTCCACCATTTTGGGAACTAGTGTTTTATATATATGTACTCCTTTGTTATTTCATTTACTACATGTATTACACTGAATATAGAAACAGAAAATTGATGGTAATAACATATTAAGATGTGATTATTCATGATGTAAAAATTAATTCTTTTAATTACATCAGAAAAGGGGCTAAGTATATATACTTAACATATATAATTTTTCATAAACTTTCACAGTACAACTTATTGAATAAAAGGGCTCCACATTAGAATTCTATTTAGAGTGACTATTTTTCTCTGTTAGCATTAATCCATTTGGTGTCTAATTCACTGTGAAATATTCCAATAAATTTGAATACCTTCTCAATTAATAATTTAGGGATAACTGGTATGGAATCATTCTTCTGAATTTTATCCTTTTTTTAATACAGACTAGCTTCAAAACATGATGTTTTGTGATCATTCAACGCAGTCAGTTACACAACCAATGCATAATATTTTTCTATCAATATTCTTCATGTCATGACTATTAAAATATCTAGTATATAAGGTCATTGACTTATTTCATTTAGAAAACCTTTTCTGGGTAACTATTGCATGTGCAATGCATTTCAGTTCATGTAATATTAAGAATATTTTTTCTTTACCATATTGATTGAATGTTACTTAGCTATATAAGTGAAATAGACAACATCACACCAGTGTGTAATTGAAAACTCTGGAAAAACCAGTAGAATTCTTAGTAGGAAAAAATATAGAGCAAACTACAAATTGGATAGCAAAACACCGTGCTCCATCAGTTAATAAGTAACTGTATATAATTAAAGAGATTTTTTGTTTATCAATAAGTGACTTTTGATAATCTTTTCTCATTCCTTTAACTAGATTTGCTGCCTCTGCTATTGTTTTATTTAACTAAATTTCAAAAGCCAGTGGATTTAGAAATGGAAAATTCACTCACAAGAAATAATCATTTCTTCATTAAGGATATGAAGTTTTACTAAGGTTACTAAGACCCTAACCAACAATTCACTTAACCACATCCAACTTGATATTCTAACTAGGTAAATTATTCCATTTTTTTAATGGGTAGTGTTTGACCTTGGTTTAGGTCAATATCAGGCTTTATATTTCTGTACTATAATACTTATTTTAAAAAAAAGATTGAAATTACAGCATCAGAAGTCAAATCTTTCTGAGAAGAGAAATATTTTTGTTTGGTGGAGTAAAAGGTCTGAATGTCTTCCCCAAGCAGCTTAAAAAGTAGCTTCAGAATGTATCACTGTGTTCACTTACATACAGACATAGCTGTTTACTCTATCATGAGATATAATTTAGAAATCCAAGTAATTATTCTTATGAATAGAGAGGGGTTAATAGATGATACAAAAGGAAAGATGGTCATGATAAGCCCCTCCCTCATTTTAACAGAACAAGAAAATATTATTTTAAAAAACTCAGGCAGCAGGGAGGAGAGATGCCCAGTGGACTGTGAAGAATTTTGGGGTTTACCAGTAGGAATGGTGATCACATACAGATAACTACAGATACATGGGTGTGAATCAATCTACCCATTTAAAAGCAAAATAAATACAGACAGAGGCTACAGGATGGATAATCTCCAATGACCATGATGAGAACTCTCATTTTTCATTAAGCATTTGTAGAGCACCTACTATTAAACTGTGTCTAACCTGGGGGAATTTTCTACCCATGTTACAACAGTATGATTAAAAACAGAGAGGCTCCACTTAACTGGATTGTTATAATAATTGAAAAAAAGCATTTACTATTTTAATTATGTCAGTTTCTTCACTTGGGTATTGCAAAAACATTACTGATATCATTTATTACACTATTTAAATATAAGGTGTTAAATTTGCCCTTTGAAGTAATATGATTTCAGGAGAACATTGGTACAGTGTGCATCTACAGAAATACCTCGAGCATACCATTTTTCCAAGAAGTCTATCAGATTATTGATTCTTTTTTCTATCTAACCTTGAAACTACTAAAATAGACTGGTGACTTGAACTCCATTAACGTGCATCAAAATAGATTAACTGTGCTAAAGGATTTGCAAATATGCAGAGGAAAAAGGTTGGTCATATGCATAGGTTTGAGTTTTCAAAACATTTGATTTTCAACAGTTGATATAGACTACACAATGATCAAGAAAAATGACAAATGATGAAATTGAATGCAATTCTATCTTTTAGCACACACATAGAATGAAGTGCATTATAAATCATGTACTAATCTAAGGTATTTATGTTAAGCATGCAATTAAAATGAAAGTATATTAAGTGTGAGGACATTTTTTTCTATCACCTTAGCTTCAAAATCCTTCAAATTAAATGAGTATGAATTGCATTAAATGAAAATCAGACACACTTGGCATACAAATTATAACCCTCTTTGACAGTAGTTTTCATTTTCTGCTTTAAATTTTAAAAAGATCCTTACAAATACTGGTCAATGACAAATTTTACTCTAAAGATTTTATTTCTAAATGTTTGATGATAATATCTCCTTAGTTTGTGCTCTAAATCACCACAAGCAAATGTTGCAAGTATAACAGAGCAAAATTATCTAATATTTCCTTCAATGTTCATACTGATGCAGAGAATAAATTAATCTTGATAGTCTGTCTTGGTTTAGAGCTCTGTCTTTGTACTCATACTATTGTCTTGCAATTACTCATTATGTATTTATCTTCTAAAAATCTCTACTAATATTTTTATTTAGTAAAAGTAGAGCTGATTTTTCTCTGTTGTAAAACAAAGATATTTTATATATAATTTTTGTATTGTCACCTTGTGAAATTTATTATAATATAATCATTGAACCTCATGCTATTCAAAATCATTATGAGAGTTTCAGTACTTTAGATTTTAAAATCTTGTATTTGATTGAGGGTCAAAATGATATGGCTTATATATGTATATATATATATATATTTATAAAGAAACAAGTAGTGAGATATACTGCCATTATATATCCTAAACAATACTTAGTTAATTTCATCATTTGATTACTGTCAAACTACCCCACAGAGTTTGATTAAAATTTTTCCATTTTTTAATTTAACTTGAGCCAATTTATATTTTGAATTTAACTGAGCCAATTTAACTTGAGTCAATTTAAAATAAGTCTATCAAAGTCTCAGCCTTATACTATAGATAATTTCAATCTATAGAAGATTCAACCAAGTAACATATAATAATCAGTCCCCAACTGCTCATTTACCAGTTATTACAATTGTGATCATGAGTAAATGTACCCTAAGAACTATTCTGTTCATGTCTCTGCCTTCCTAAGCACTAGAAAACAAATCCCAACTATCATTTCATTCATATTTTACAACATATCTATAAAATATCAACTTATTTAACCAAATCACAGCATCATGATTGCTGTTAAATAATTTAAAATAATGTGTTAATGTCTTCAAATATTCAGTCAGTATTCAGATATCCAAATGTTTCGTACATGTAATAGTTTATCTTATGTTTTTAAAGTAGAATTTAAATAAGTACCATATGTGATAATATGGTGTAGTTGTTATTTATCTTTTAATCTATAGGTATTCTATGTCACTATTTTCTTGAAACATGATGGAGATTTATGTCTTTATATATTGGTTTGTTTGTTTATGTTTGTTTCTTTCTACTGTGTTATCTGTGTTCTGCTAATTGTATTCTCACGAACTAGTTCATCAATCCTCCATCCTCTAGATATATTGGTTGGTCAGAATTTGTGTGCATTTGTTCCATAAGAGTATATCAGAAAGAGTGCAATATTTTCAATGTTTGGATTTTAAAATGATGGTGTATTTATTATGCAAAACTATTTAGGAAAGAAAAGACGTTGCTTCTATTATGAAAATAAATGTCTTGTAAATTTGAACTTCAAATTTCATCAACTCCAAGTTTCATCAAGTTATTTTGTCTACATGTTCTGGAACAGAAATATTCACATTTAAGACAAAATTTGCATACCTTGGTAGGTCACAACATACTTAAACTATTGCATATGAAATTTTAAAAAATAACTTAAAATTATAAGAACATTATGTCATATTATATAAAAATGTTTGTTAAGTTTAAGGAATGAACTGTACTTCATTAAGTAATATGGAAAAACTCTGTATTTTAGGTAACAACATAAATATTTTGTTGCAGATCTAAATTGCATTTGGTACTTGAAATGTGCTTCATTCACAAGGACAGCATAATAACCATTTATAGAGTCTGCTATATCCTAGTGTTGTGAACTCCTGATATAATACAGACACATAAAGAGAGATGATTTTTACTGCAATCCTATCTAACATAAGTATGTTTTTATCAATATTAACTTTAAGAATTAATGTTGAAAAGAAACAATAGTTATTTCATGAAATCTGTTGTCCTTACTATCAAAAAAGATTAATTGTTTAGTCATGATACCTTAGCATACCACTGTTTTATCTGCTGAGAATAAGATGTCCTTGCTGCTCATTGCTCTTAAATTAGACACACAGACACCTCAAAAGAGGCTGAAAGTTCTCTTGAAAGGAACTGAGAATCAATAACACATGTTGCTTGTTATGTTATGTGTTATATTAATTTTAAGTGTCTTGCATCTATTAATTAATTTATCTCTCTATAAAATGCATATTATAAAAGTTACTGCATATGACAAAACTCAGCTTCAGTAATGCATCTGATGCCTCTCACTAAGTGATGTGTCAGGCATCACACAGAGGTGATAAGACTGCAGAGTCTGTGTTTTAACTTGTATGGGAGGTTTTCTCTTCATCAAAGCACTTAGATGAGAAACAAAGAGGCAGCAGCTAACTGTGTGGCTGGACTGGAGTCAGGCTGTTTGGAGTTCATCACCTTGTGCAATGTACATTTCTGTACTCAAAAAATGCACATGTTTTTAGTACGTATGATGATATCACACACGAATTCTGTAAAAGTTCCCCAAAAAGGTCTGTACAATATTTGCCAAGGAATAAAGCACTCATAAGTATTAGTCATTCTTTTATCATATGTGCCCAACTACAGATCCCAATAATCAGGATTTCTTTGAAAGAGCAATAATACCGAATGCATACTAGCAAGATAAATAAAAAATAAGTGAGAGCAACCATCTTTCCTTTTGCCTTGCCCATACTGGGAAGTTATCAAAAGAGAGAGACAAAGTGGAAAAGGGACCTAACTGGTCAAAAAAAGATTAAAGATTTAAATATATTTATTCTTCTTGCAGGGACTTCAGTATTCACTTCAACTGCATAAGAAGTCTTCTGAATCCCTGACCACAGTAAGAAAAACTGAGTCTTGGTGATGATTCAAAATCACATAGTCAGTAAATGATAAAAGTAGGAGGATGTAAAGCTGTGTCATGACAATTTAGAGTCCTGTAATATATTTAGTGGATTTCAACTAGGATTTAGAAAAATAAAAGAGGAAAGAAGACCAGAGATCAGAAAATATTAGTGTACATCAAATGAAGCAAAAGATAAACCTATTGAATTAGAGCATTGCCGTAACAAGTGCATGTGTGTATCCAGGGGTCTGCTGAGTTGCCATGGAAATTGTATTTCTAAATGTTTGGAGCAGTCAAAAAATTTAGAAGCACACTAGTGCCATGTCACATTCCTCATGTTGGTGTAGTAGTCAAACGAGAATCTATTTGTGTTCAAACTAGAGAAGTCATGATCCAATAATTGTTTGGACCTACACCTACTCTGAAAGGATCTGAAGGAAAAAGGAAAACCTGTGCAGGCACACTAACCCACAACTCACCCACACACTTTCTCTCTCTCTCTCTCTCTCTCTCTCTCTCTCTCTCTCTCTCTCTCACACACACACACACACACACACACTCATGTTGACATGCTCACCCTCAAATACACTCACCTACACACTTCCATGCACACAGGCACACACTTGTTAACAAACTCATGCACTAGCTCACACACACACTCACACACATGCTTCTGCACATTGATAGAGCAGCATGCAGGTTTCTGCTCTGTTTCACATTCCAGAAAGAACTAGTAAAATTAAGTTGGCTGGTCATACCATCACTAAAAAGCTGAGAGGGTTGATGCATCAATTAAATTTTATGTTCCTTTGGTTTTTCCTCTATAAAAGAGACGATAACAATTCCTTCTCTCTAATTATCTCCATGGGACTCTGAGCTATTTAGGCAAAAGTGAGTGTAGTGATTTAAAGAAATAGTTGAGGGAAAGGTGAAAGAAAGTATGTGTATGTGTGTGTGTGAGTGAGTGAGAGAAAGGAGACAGACAAAGCATACATTCTTGCACACTTTAATAGGAAGGAATCAATGCCAACCAAACTAGAGGCAAAAGTTGAGATAAGGCAAATATGCGTCACAATGAAAGAAACAAAAATCATTGTTTCTTTAGAAGACAGGATATTCCTGTCCACTGGCTGGGTGTGTGAACAGTAAGAGCTGCAAGGGATAAAATGGAAAATATGAAGTGCTTGAGATATGAGGTATTCTCCAGAGATATAAAAAGATACTCAGTTTGCCAAACTAAAAAGCATTGCCCACTAAGTTCTGATTTGTGTTTAATTCAAAGTAATTGTAGCTAATGCTAAGGCAATAGCTTGCATAGATGCAACTTTTCTTTTAAATCTCATTTCAACTTTTCAAAAGTGTGGTAAACAAAGAAAGCTGTATTACCCTACATAGCCAAAGCTAGCAGATGATAGTCATCAAGTACATATTTTATTTATTTTACCAACTGGTACAAAGACAGGCAATTTCTAGATAATGGCCTCTGAAGCAGTAGAGACAATGTCAGCTTCGCTGGTCTCAAATGGTGGCATCTAGGATAAGAACCATGTCCTCACTGGGTACTTGCCACTCCCCATTTGGGCCAGTTGTTGTTTGAGTGTTAGAAGAGCTTTGTATTGATTACTTTACAAACAAACCACATTTACACCTCAGATTTATTAAAATAAAATTAGTAAATATTAAAAAAATAAAACCATACCTCTAAACCCAGGATTATGCAAAAAACCCCAATAACACCAATTTACAGACATTTTCTGAAGAATTAGCTTCAAACAACTCTGCTAAAAGAAATGTGAAGGTGAAACTTATACATCACATAAATGAAGACTCAATTTTGGCCAGTTTTAACTTAATAAGAGAGCAGCAGATGGTGTGACTTATTGAAAGCACTTTTCAATTTTCTGGGCAAAGTAATTTCTTAAATGAAAGGGCTCCTTTAGGCATGCAAAAACCTCCTTTCAAAACTGTTCAGAGACCTAACTGCAGCCACAGAACTAGAAATGGTGGTAAAAGACAAACAAAATACAGCGAAATTGCCTCCTAATTCATGGGAGAACGAATACCAATGTCTCAGTGTTCTCTGGTTGTTGTTTATTTTTATGCTCATGTGGAGTTTTGTTATTTGGTTGCCCAGGAAGCACCCAACTTCTGATATGGGAATATGCTTTCCCAGCAAATACACTGCTCTGCCTCTCTGAATCTCTGTCATGAGGTGCTGATCTCACCAACTCTGAGACAGGACCCGGTCCTTTTTTTTTTTTTTTTTCCTTATCTACTCACCACAGTAATTGGTCTAGATTGGGAGAATGTCCTATTACCCATATTGACTTGGTTCAAAGAAATAAGTCCCAAAAAGTATCTGACTTGAGTTGATTGAATTAAATGTGCTGATCTTCGAGTTGAGCTGGTGTAAATCTGAGTTTCTAATGTAGTCTCTAGCTCCCCAAAAAGGGTCAGATAGGTTTTTTTCCCAAGATGTCCAGAGCAGTCCTTTTCCAACACGTCATCTTGGTATGTGAAACATAGCATCAATTGAGTCTTGTAAACTTCATTTAAATAATGCAGATTCCTAGATTTAGTAGCAGTTTCTCCAGAAATAACTAATCTCACTTTTTTTTTAATTAGAGAAACTAATTTGAAGGCAGGACAAACATCCACAAACAAGATTGTATCAGATGAAGCCATGCCCTCTGTGTCTCTCAGATGCCAGAGGGCACTCTGAGCAGGGACAAAGCCCTGCCTTGCCACCATTTGTTACAGAATTACCAGGCATGTAAAGTCACCGTATGTATGCTGTGAAATTTATTTTCTCCATCTAATCTCTCTGGTGCTAATTTGTTTGTTCATCTATTCTGAGAACTCAGAGGGTGGGGGAATTTCAGCCACTCCCTAACCATGGTGGCTATGGAGACCACCTTGGGAGAGGAGACAACAAAGAAGCAAAGAAAACAAAGTGCAACCAAATCTTGATGGTGTCTCTTGAGTCTCCAGATGCAGCCGTATCTGTGGTAAGACACTAGTTCAGTTTAGTTAAGTTTGCCAAGCACTTCCATTTTGAACCCTATTTGTTTTACATCAATGAGCTTCTTTCTCATCGAGTTGTTGCACTATATTGCTTTTGCGCCTCTTTGCTGAAAAGGAGTGGTTATCCTTTCCAGTTTCAGGTAGCTTAAATAACTGAGAGGGGAAATAGAAATGAATTTTTTAAGAGCTAGAACTCTCATTCCTGTGTTTGTTTTGTTTTGTTTGCTTCAAGCTGTATGACACAAAGCAGATGATACCTCAGTGAATAAAGCACTTTATTAGAAATGCACTGCAGAGGTGTTTATATTGAGCTATGCTAATACTGATTTCACTGTTTCTCAATGAATCACAACTATAATACCTCTGTGCCCTATAACAGTTACACAATTTGTGCATATGGCTTTAAAACTGTACGCAAAATATTGGCTAGATTTTTTAAATTGTTTATATGAAAAGTCCTTGTAAATATAAACTTTCAAAAAAGGTAAAATTTGTTTTCTTTGGTTAGTTTTTTTTTTTTTTTCTTGTACTAGTACCGATAGGAACTTATATACCAAAGACCCTTAATGGTAACGATGTATATAACACTTTTTTTCCCACTGACTACATTTTAAGGCAGTTACTTAAAACTCTTGGTTTTCTTCATTATTCTTAGGTATTACATTTTGCCAAAGCGTTAAAATTCATCCTAAGCTGTGAAATACCTAAAGGGCATTCTACTAAGTATTTCATGAACCAATTTCAGATATAGATTTAAAGTGGGAATTACAATCACAAGGTTCTAAATGAAAGCTATGAATGGGATTCAGGAAATTTGCTGAACATTGATGTTACGCAAAAGTTTTCAGAAACATATACCAGGGAATTTTATTTTTAAGGAAAGTCTAGATTTTTTTTCCAGTTCTCAAAGATATCTGCACTTAAAAAATGTTATTAAGTACAAATCAACATATATTTATCTATGAAAAGAAAATCAAAGGAAAAAGAATATTATTGTGTTTTCAGAATTTTCATTTTCTATTCATCTTGTTGGAAAATCAGCTTCAGGACAAAGTCAATGTTTGCAGGTGGCATAGTTATGAATATGTAAAATTAGCCATGACATAATCTGCTCAATATTGCATATCATCATGGCAACAATAAACCACTTTACTGTTCAGTGGTCAGGGTCCCTGCCAGAAAACATAATCTAAATGAGAGTTAAATGCAAGAAGTATTATCTTCATGATATCACAATTAAGTTTAGTCCAAATAGATCTGGACTTTAAATGCCAATTTATAAACTCTCAAAGATATTGCTACATAATAGTAAGAACTCAGGTTTGAGTTCTTACAAGACAAAATCTCACAGAAACATAGTAGTAAGACTCATGTGGTCACAGTTTCAAAATATAAAATTATCTTTTATAAAGATTTTCCTTTTAATATTTATTGAGTCATGTTAATTCTGGAAAATAATTACTCTTTGCACTTTCACATCTAAAACTCATGATCAGATCACTGCTTAAAGTGATTTATTGAAGACGAGAACCAAGACAGAAGAAATGGAGGCAGAGAGGAAGAGGAGAGGAGACCATTTTTTCATATTAAATGTAAATTAGCAGAGAAACTTCCATCTCCTCAGTTTGATGACTTTAGTTGTGTTCTATTTGTGATAATTTTGTAAAATTAATATATATTTATACTAACTACTGTTAAAAAGTATGTTTTATATTTAGTATTATTTTCCATCCAGACATATTAGAAACTGGTAATAAGCTGATAAAACAGACCAAAATATGAAACAAATAAAAACCACACAGCTTAAATAATTAGAAATCTACTTATTTCATATTAAGGTCTGGGGAAGAGTGGGTATGTGGAGGTCCATATTCCTCCCATCTTGTTTTTCCACTCTATGCAGAATATCAGTTTTGGCCTGAGCCACTCACATTCCTGGTAGCTAAGATCTTTTGATCAATTTATATGCAATGGCCTGTGTGTGCAATTGATATATGAAAATTGGACCATCTAACTAAAGAACCAGAGGTGATCCCCCTTCCTTTTGCTATTTTATAACTGGCTGAAATCAGACATCATGGAAACCACAGATACCCATACGGGTGCTGAATCATGAAGACAGAGGAGCAATAGTTAAAATCACAGCTCCCAGTCATTGTACCAGCATGATGGGCTTTTATGTGAGAGAAATCACATTCAAACTGTGTTTAAGCTAATGTGTTCTGGTCTGTCACAAATGAACCATAAAACTCTCTCCTAGCTGTATTGCATCAATATACCATTTGTTGCTCTTCCTTACACTCTTTTCTTCTGATCCAAGAATCTTATAAGCTGCTCCCATAAGCTGCTCCCATAGGGTGACTTTTCTTTTCTTTTCTTTTTTTTTTTTTACATATTGATTTATATTAGCGGATCCTAAAAAAAACAAAAAAAAAAAACTTGTCTTCAAGACAAGTCTCCAAATTTCCATATCAGGACAATAATTAGCAGTGACACCTATCCATCTCCATATATTGCTTCCAATGGAAATTTCTAAGAACCGAAAATTTTGCCTCAAGCTCTACATAGTGAAGTTTCTACCCAACACCAATACCATGTAGCAATTAGCAGAAAAACAAGAAGAATGAAACCTTAGGAAAAATAGTATGAAAAACATGCTAAAAGAGAATGTAAAGCAATATTCCTGAGTACTGATGTCAGAGATGTAAATTATGTGTGATGACAGAGTGGGAAGAGAACAGCATCGAAGAAGCCAGGGAAGGACGGCCGTCTGCCTTCATCACTGGCTGTCTGCCTAGTTTCTTTCAGATGGAGCCTTATTTTTATTTTATTTTTTTTTCTCAAGCACAAGCATTGTTGCCTCGGGCATGTCTTTTTTTTTTTTTTTTTTTTGGGATAGCGCAACTTCCTCTTCTTACCCCTTATCTCCAACTAATCCAACAACAAGGGGCCTGAGTAATTTCTTTTTATAATACTCTTACCACTTCCTGACACTTTTACATTTCTTCCCAAATTATTTTCAGATTTTGACACTAGATAGAGCTTCTTGTCCTCACTAACAGGAATTCATTTTTGACATAAGGGCCCAGCCTCTTCCACTGAAGCTTGACCTGTCAACCTTTTTATTTGCCTGTTTTATTCCTGACACCCTGACTAAGCTACATGCCCAAGTCTAAACTTGTCTTCACATCCTAAGTCTTTTTTTTTATGTAATATTTACCACTAGTCACACAAAACAGTTCTTAAAACTTTTATATTGACCCCCAGTAACTGCCAAGGGAACTTTTCATGAAGGAAAAAAATGGAAAACAAGAAAATATTAATATCTCTCAGGAGTCATGTGGAATATATTGCAGAATATACCTCATAGGTAAATGACTTACAACTCCACCTTATATTTCTGTTTGGTGGGTCAAATTTTTTTTAAACTAAAGATTTTAACAATTGTACCTCAAAATTTACATGTAAGATTATCAAGCAAATGTAAAATTTTATAACAAATTATCTTTCTGAATATGTTAAGCATAATGGATAGATCAACACTATCATACACTCTTTACTTTTAAATATCTTTCAGTCTTAAATATAGAAAGGTAATAAGAACAGTTGTGTTAACTTCTCACATCCCATTTCGATAGGACCAAAATAAATATACATTTAATGTATTATATACTTGGCATATGCTTACTGCAAATTTTCCTATAAATAATTTCCACTAAAATGTACTTTTTTATTCCCTAGATGATAAATGATGAGATTATTATCATCATAGGTTGACATTAATGCATATTACAATCTGTTACCTTTGGCAGATAAAGGTGTGAGTGACCATGACAGAGGTGAGAAAATTAGTTTACACTTCATGTGATGATGTGCATCATATACATCTTGGGAACACTATCAGCTCTCAGCAATGATAAAGATTTACTTGATTAAAATCCAAACATGTCCTTTGGAGAATAATACAACTTAAGGAACTTCTTACATAAGTGTTAAGCACAGTACATGAAACTAGTAAAACTAATTTTCACCCTCCCTCAACTAACAGAAGAGAACCTTCACAGATCCTGTTGGGAAATTAACAATCTAATGCCTAGCCAGTGTCAGGACTCTGGGCTACCTAATAAATCTTTACTGAATGAATAAAGAGTAACTATGTTTCAGAAAATGAATTCAGAATTCTTCTTTAAGTACCTTAAGTTAGATTCAGATGAACTTCAATCATGTCACATGATTTGAAGAAACCTGAGTCCTAAATGCATAAACTTTCACTAGTTAATTAAATGCTCTAGTTTGTGATCTTTAACATGAAAGAGGTAATTTTCAGAGAATCTCTGTAACAGATTGAATTGTGTCTTCCCAAATGCATAAGTTGAATTCCTAACCTCCACTATCTCTGAAAGGGACACTATTTGAGATAGGTTCTAAACAGGAGTAATCAAGTTAAAATGTTCTCTCCAGGCTGGGCCCTAATTCTAAAGGAGGCTGGGATTCTTATAATAAAGTTAGATTTGCACACAGAAAGATCTGGTAACACCATTTCTGGGAAAACACCATATGAGACTAAGAAACTGGAACCGGAAAGAGCCAGATAACACCAATGATATTGGATGAAGCAGCATCCAGAAAAACAGAGGTGTTACACGGAGCTTGTCACCATCCAGGATAAGGTCCAGTTATAAGGCAATTAGGGAACAAAAAATAACCACCAATGAAAATTGCCCACCACAAACTGCCTGGCACACAGAACAACAGGAAATCTCACAGTATATAGTCATGGGCAAAAAAGAGCTAGGACAGGCTTCCTCCCTTGAACTCTTTCCTGCTGTCAGGAGTTTCTTCTGCTGCCATACATCTATGCACTTTGCCTGCTGCTATGTTGTTGTGGCAGCAGTTATTCAACCATTGTACATGCCCATACCCACAATCACAAGCTCTTCTAACAATATGACCAGAAAAAGGATCAAACTGAAGAGAAGCACCGGGAATATTTCCTTGTTGCATTTGCATTATGCTCATCTTCAAATTGTGAACTTGGAAAATTCACAAATTCTCTTCATTGCTCTTGAGAAGGAACCAGCATTTGAATTCTGAGGCCTAACCTCTGAGAACTGTGAGAGTGGGAAAAATATTCTGTTGTGAAGGACACCAGTGTAATACTTAGCAAACTAATATAGCTTCTAATTCTAAAATGCTACGCCTGGATGGAGAGTGCACCTGGATAAAATATATTTAAAAAGAAAGAAAGAAAGAAAACAGGAGAAAAAAAAAAGACTATGCAAAATGGAATAAAATGGCAATAGGGTGGGAAAATTTGTATGGTATGCCAAGTCCAAGAACAAGAGCAAACAAAAGCATATATTCAGGAACCAGTGTTAAAAAATAAAAAAGAGCAAATGTTAATGCCTTAATTAAGTTAGAATGGCCAAATAATGGTTCTCTGCAATGGTATGCAAAGGAAAATTGCCTACTTAATCCATATTAGAAGATAAAATTTAAAAAAAAAAGTCTCATAAAATAAACAATGACATCTTTTTCCAAGTTCACAATTTGAAGATGAGCATAATACAAATGAAACAAGGAACTTTCTGAATCATTGTAAAGCACTTTGAAATACTATTAAGGTGGTTCACAATTTTATTCTTCAAAGTGAAAATGTGTCCAAATGTAAATACCAAAAATCATAAAACTATGTTTCTATTTGAATTTACCCAAGCCAGTGTCAAGTAAAATTTATAGCCTAAATATGGGGACATTAATGTCATTTTCAGCATACAGAAATAAAAATACTCAACTATAAAATGAATCTCATCACCCCACAAATATGCTGCAAAACCATAAGTTGAACAATAAGGAATGCAATTGACATTTCCTCTTCAAGAAAAATGAGAAACTAGTTAGATGATCAAGGTTATTTGTTTGCTGCAAACAGTTCTCATTAGAAGCATATATTCCTATATTAAATTTCAATTTATAAGTTACTAAAACTGAAAGTTTAGCTGCTGTCATTAGGATTGAAATAAATATTTAATGTTTTACTAGCCAAATTCTTCCAATAAGTTGTCATTGTTATTTGTTTTCCATAAAATAAGTCATTTTTCTAAAAATCCTTCTTAGCATAACCAAGGTAAATATAGGAGCCAAGAGGTTTTTCTCTGCCATTTATCCATGAAAACTTTTGTCTTAAGTTGGAAGACTTTTAAAATGTCATCAGACTCCTCAGATACAACACACATATTTTATAACCATATTAGTTTTAAACCAAAATTCTAGTCATTGAATATCAAAGTTGCTTCAAATTCATGTTGATCTGCTGATGAAAACTGCAGGTATTTTATGATGAGAGCAGAAAGCTTACTTCAACCGACTGATGCCTTTGTGCTCATTCAGTAAACAGGAATAGTGCTGAGAATACAAGAGAAATTAATCTTTCATCTTAATATAACTGATAAATCAGAAAAAATAATTACTTTGACCAGAATGCATCATATATCTTTTAGTTCACTCTTTGGCATAAACTCAACAACATATTCTATTGCTGAGTAACGAGGAAAATCAAATATATAACAAGTATACTGGCCCATATCATCAAGACACATTTACTGAATGCTTAATAAGTGCTAGACACTGGTCAGTTTGCATGCATAAACTCACTGAATCTTCAAAAGCAATCTAAATGGTAGGTACAGGCATTATCTCTATTTAAATGTAGAACTTGAGGCACAGTGACATTAAGGAAATTGACCAACCACCAGAGAGGGTGATCCAGCTTCTTCGTAGCTGCTCATATCCATTTCTATATAGATCTATAGATAGCCACATTTGAATGCCTCCCTGAGCTAAACACTGCAAATAATTTATGTGAATTGTGCTCATCTTATTGATGAGGGACTAGCACTTCACGATGTTAAGCTATTCAAGATTGCAACTACTCAACGATGACCAGAAGGTGGTTTACATTTGTCTGTTTCAAAGGTGGGGTTCATTTCACAGTGTTTCCATGTGGGCTAAAATAGAATATTGTCTAACATGAGAACTTGAAGACTACTGTCCTCAGGCCAAATCCAGCTTCCCACCAGTTTTTGTACAGTAAGTTTTATTGGGGTTTATAGGAGCATACTCATTCTGAGGAAAGCAGGTTGATTTTTATTCTCTTTAACCCTTTGGCTTCCATCAGTAGTCTGTTGGTGAATATGAGTCACGTGACCACTAAAGTCAGTGAGGACTGAGAAATACGGTCTCTGGCTTGGCGATCTCACCTGTTACTGCCGTGCTTCGATTAAAACATGGAAACAGGGAGACTTTCTGAGAAATGTGTCTTAAGTCATATTGTCACAGTGTGTTTGTTACAAAGTGACTTACAAAAACCTAGATGGAATGGCCTACTAAACACCTAGCCTATGCAGGGTAGCCTATCGGAGCAATCATTGTATATGGACTCTGCTGGCCAAAATATCATTGAGCAATACATGGCCATGTAAATCTACTGAAAACATTAAATAGGGCCGGGCACGGTGGCTCGTGTCTGTAAGCTTCAGCCTATGACACGGCCGGGGCTAGGGATCGCAATTCGAGTTCTGCCTGGGGCCCGTAGCGAGACCTAGTTCCGAAAAAACAGCTGGGCGTGGTGGCGCGCGCCTGTAACCCCAGCTACCTGGGAAGCTGAGGCTGGGGATTGCTTGAGTCTGTGGTACCCTGGGCAATGAGAGTCTGCGGTTCCACCGGCAAAAATAGCGAGACCTAGTCTCAAAACAAACAAACAAGCAAGCAAGCAACAACAACAACAACAAAACATTAAATGGATTCTGCTTCATTTCACAAGTCCTAGGGGGGAGAGAAGTCACAATCCCGGGCACTGGAAATATTTATGTACAAATGTCCCTTTCTCCTGCCAACTAGTCTCTCTATGAAGGGAAGCCCCTGGATTGTTTTTATATTTTGTCTACTAACATTATCTCAATGGCATTAACTATTAACATAAAACCAATTTTTCCCCATCTCTAGAACTTGAACTCCCCATTAGTGTTATATTATGATCCCTATATATATGTATTTTTAAAACCAAATGGAAAAGAAGATAACCAAAGTAAAGTTCACAAGCACATTAATTCAAGTCCAAGCAACATTTACGATCAGCACAAACCCCTAGAGAAGCCAAATGAAATGTATGACAAATAGACAAAAGCAACTGCACTGTGGTGAACAAACAGAGCAAACACAGAATTGGAGACTCACAGCTATTAATAGGTAGCACGGATTGCAAAATCTAGTGCTATGATTTCCTGGTGGACATGCAGAAAGGAAAGCAAGTGAAGAACCAAGATTATAGGCAGCCACTTACGTTGGAAGCTCAGCAGTAGTTGAAGGTGAGCATGAGTTACAGACAGTGCCCTTTGGTAAACAATAGCTTCCAGGTGATGGCAAAATATGATCTCTTCCTGGGAGCAATGAGAATCCCAAAAGAGGGTGCTATTTGCCTACCAAACAGTTAATGCTTAGAGAGCAGCATCTGCCAAAGATGGGCCTACACACTTGAGACCCTACATGTGATGCATTGAAGAGAAAGAATACTGTCCTGCCTGGAATAAGGAAAAATATATTAAATGCAAATATTTCATATAATGTTCTGCTTTTCCTTTCTTCCTTCTTTCCTTCCTTCCTTCCTTCCTTCCTTCCTTCCTTCCTTCCTTCCTTCCTTCCTTCCTTCCTTCCTTTTTATTTTTTTTAAAGAAAAATCAACTTCCTTCTAGCTGTATACAAGCTAAAATAAAACTAATTGGGTTTTTTGGTAGTTTTTCTTGCTCTTGACTGCATTATTTTTTTTTTTTACAAGTCCTAATGAAACCACAGATTTTTCTTTGTGGAACAGTGCTGTTCTGTGAATGGTGGATATGCTGCCACCCTGGAACTGGCACCGTACCTTGTAATACTTCTATACTCTTTAGCAGAAGGAATTCAAGAGTATAATGTTCTTCTTTCTTACCGACTGGTATAGAAAAGCAAAACAGAGGTTGGTAACGTTCTCGGCTTTCTTTTGATATCATATTATTTAAATCTACCAATTCTTTTTCATATGGGTGAGCTACTTTTGCTGGTAAAACCTCAAAAAATAAAGAAAAATACTTTGTGAGAGGAAGTCACTCTCTAGTCAGAAAACTAGAGTTAAAAAAACATCTGTCAACATATGGCTATGCAGATACATAAGACCACTTTTGGTTTTGACAGCTTTACATTGAATGTGTTCTTGAGTAAAAAAAAAAACAAAAAACAAATTGCTTTTGTTTTCTTCGACTCCAAAACTACAAGCCTCTGCTAAGGATCAAGAATGTTCAATATTCCATCTTGACTTTCATTGGTCACCCTCGTCTAAACATAAATTATTATTTTTTTCTCTCCAGAGGGTTCATCCCTTAGGCTTAAATGCATACAAGGTACAAAAGAATAGGGAGAAATTAAACATAAGTAATTGCTGATATACAAGCAGAAGTCTTGCAAAACATCATAAAATGGCAGGCACTAAAGACTTTTCCTTAAAGTAGCTAAAGCAGAAAATAAACAAGGCCTGTTCCTAAGTGCTCTGGAAAAGGCAGAGACATGTCAGGTAGGTACTTAAGCCAACAGTGCACTTTTTCCAGTTGAGGTTTGCAAGCTGTATTATTTTGTATAATCCTAATATGCAAATGAAACTAAGTCACCTTTTCTTTATGTCTAAAATAGCATTATAATAGGAATAAAAATGAGGTGATGTATATAAAGCACTTAGAGGCATGCCTGGCATATAGGAATTTGGCCAGAAATGGTAGCTTTAAAAAGTGAATATTCATAATGGTTGATATCATTAACTGAAGTCCTAGTTAGTAGTGCATGAATTTTTCTTTCTGTCAGAATCTGCTACTGACAGCACTACTGAAAAGTAGTGAAAATGATGGATTTTACAAGACATGTAATGATGAATAATAACTATTAATAATAATGAATGTGGCTTCAAATTTGAGGCTCTTTTAGGGAAAGGTTTTGTGACATCCTCTTATAGCAACACCACCATGATTGACAGACCTAAATTTTAACATATATTTAAAATACCATGCAATTTTTAAACGGCATCCTAATCTGGAACTATATGTTAGTTTCTCAAATGAGAATTTCATCTTCAACAAAATTCAAACAACTCTTTTGAAAAGCCCTACAATCAGACTGAGAAATGAAAGCTATGTTTCCCTCAGGTGAGCCATACAAGTACTAAGGGAAAATGGGCATATTTCACATCACCCTGCATGGTCTGCCTCCCCTTATACCAATAAATCACCAACCCTCTGGGTTCCTATGGGTAAGGGCACCGTTGGATGTTGCGCTAGGCTCTGAGATGATTACAGTGAAGTATGAAACCTTTTTTTTTTGTCCCCCAACAAACTTAAAACTGAAGTTACAAGCTGCAGGAGAAAGTTACAAAAGGATATATGCAGACAATATTAGACATGTCAGATATCACACCGGAAGAGGTTATTTCAATGATCTTAAATCATTACTAGGTATTCTGACAAATATTCCAGATAATCAAAAAGCATATCACAAAACTTACATATCTTCTCCCTGTTTGGAGTACATTCTTTTAAAATCAAGCAATTTCCTGGCGGGGGTGGGGTGGGGGGGTGCTTTGGGGAATATTAAATTGGCCTCTCAACTCTTGCCCTACCTTTTTCTACCTTAACACACATAGGCTAATTCTACATGGGATAACCGAATCAAGTTAGAACTGAAAGTTCAAACCAGCAATAAGTCTCAATCTGTGGGCTGTATTTCTGGAAAGCCACAGAGAGCTGTGATCTATGGACCTGCATAGAGAACCTAGACTGACATATCAATTTGATCTCATCACCCTAGGCAAACAGAATCTCTAACTCCATCTAGATAGCAGTCAGGGAAGGTGTTGGAAAGAAATTTGACATTTCTATCCCATAAATCTTAGTTTTAACTCACACTTAAGGGTAGCATTATATTTCTTACCATCTCCTGTCAAATTCTATGTTATGAGAGGGGAAAAAAAAAGCAGCAAAAGCAGCAGCAAATGTAGTTTATTGTCCTATCCAATGAACATCGCTTTTTTTTTTATTGGTTGTTGGAGGGCTTCATTTGTCTTTTTCTAGCCCCATAACTCTGTAAACTATTGTCTTGTTCCACTTTACCATGTAAGGATTTCAGAGAAAGAAGTAAAAACACATCAAAAGGAAGAATACTTTTTTTTTTTTTTTTAACCAAGATGCTATTTGTGGAAAGTATTTTCCTTTTAAGGTCATGGCTAGAAAGCAAATGATCGCTCAGCAAAGCTGTGTAAGCAAAATATCTATTCTCTCCTCATTTTACAGAAATGCAACCTGGAAAAAATGAACAGAAAAGTTGAGCAAATTTCCTCTAACATTATAGCCATCTGCCTAAAACTGCCTCTAGTAAAATGACTAAATCCATTAAGGGAGGCAATAACACATATGGAAAGCATGTAGACTTTGGGATCAAAACAGACCTCGGTTTTTTTTCTGCTTCACTTCTAGCTACAGAAACAAAACATCCAGTGCCTTAACTTTTCAATGTTAGCAATAAAAATATATTCTTAGGAAAATATAGAGAATTTATGAAATCACATAGATTTCTCAGGGAACAAATAAGCCCTTTAACTAATAAGTGAATTTGAACTTTCAAACCACTTCTCATTAACAACATATAAGTAAATAAAGTTAATGTCTTGTTACAGCATTTTAGCATGGAAACCCCATCTTCACTCATTTTACCAAGTAAAGCAATGATGATAATGGAAGGAACTGGAATGAGCCATGTGATACTGAGCAGAAATAGCTTGAGATTATCAGCTAATAACAGACCTTTAAATAAACAAGAGTGGAGTCATGTAGTGTTCACTTAACAAGTGGAAATTTAACTATACAGGTTCAGGATCAAAGAAAGGGGGAAACTAAACTGTACATGTTGTTCTATCTTGAATATCTGCTTCCAATTGTGAGTGAGATAATAAGAATAAATCTGCTGTTCTCTCAGTAGTGTTGATTTTGACATTCTTCCCAGCATGTGAGAACCACTTCATGCTAAGTGTGACTCAAGGGTCAAATAACACATACTTTTCATATAACATGTCCCACAAGCATGACTACTAGTTCAGACGGTACTAACTTAAGAGTCAGTTGCTCATTACTAGAGAAAATACTGGCTATATTGGAAAGATAGAAGGTATCTACAATCCTATCCTTTCTCTTTGGTGGGATCTTCTAAGATAATTCCTTTAAAATATCTCATCATGAATATTCATAAGTTATAGTTTACTTTCAACTATTGTCTCATGGCCTAACTGTCAGGAACTCTCAGTTCTACAAAATAAAATGATGCTTGATCGGGTATAATGTTCAAATCCATTCTATGACAATCAGAGAACAGTGTATCAGATAATAGTCCAGTCTCCTAAGAGATGAATAGAAAACTTGGCAAATTTCCCATACTGATCAGAAGCTTATCTTCCTGTCATTTTAATTACTGCCCTGAATACCAAATTGTAATTCCTCCTAATCATGGAAAATCTTCAAATATTTGAAATTTATAAAATACAGTCTTACAAATATCCCAACACTTATATTCTCCAGGTCAAACAATATTGCTATCTTCAATCTTTTCTAATACTTTCACCATCCTGATATTGTATCTCTTCAAAATAATTCCAGATTTAAAATCTATTTTAGTACTTATTACCTGAGATGCCTAACTGTAAGCATAATATGGCTAAACAAAACTGGGACCTCCTATACGGTACAATTCTTAACCAAGCACTCTAAAAGCACATGAGCTCATTTTATTGTGAAAGCTACATCGGGTGCTAGCTTGTTAAAATTTTAATCAGATAGAATTCCTGAAAACTTTTAGACTCACTATTTGTAAAGTTTATTCTCCTCCTTCTACGTTTAAACATTGGCTTTCCCCCCCTATTTATGCTATTGTATAACACATTGTAAAACTCCATTCCTTGTCTAGCTTGTAAAAGCCTTTTTGCACTTGTTCACTTTGAGATGTTTACATATAAGACTAAGCCACAGTATCTTGGTAACCAAGAATGTGGAACAGTGTAATAAGTTTCCCCAGCTGAACTTCGAAGATGCAAACTTTTTCATTCATAGTATAAGACAACCAAAGAGAATTCAAAATCACCTAACTTTTCTGGGCTGGATTTATGGTGCAGTGAATAGCTTATCCTCTATTAAGTTTAGTACAAAATCTGTAACTTACAGATCAGGAATAAAAAAAAAAATTAAGTCTCATTATTTCCCTTAGTATACCAAACTGGCACACTTGGCAATCACAGGACGTGTATATGTGACTGTGCATGTGTGTGTGTGAGAGAGAGAACATGTATACGTGTTTTCCAACAATTTTTCTTTCTAATAGAAAATTTCACAGATTCCATGTATAACTATTTATTAACTTTGAGTCAAGGACTTCCTGTTCATAGAAAGAAGAGAATTAATACTGCACTTATGAGTTTATTTATATGTCTGCATGTCAATATGGGTCTGAATATACTGAGAGGTGATGGGACAGTGTTTTGCTGTCTTTTGTTTCTGGTGTAATTATTATGCTGTTACTGTGATTAACACATTCCAATCAATGAATAAATATATATACATGAATGAATGAAAAGGTCATACAATTCAAAATCAATATGGGAACAAAGAGATGGTCTTGGAATAAGTAACCAACTTCCTCTCTGGTTGCCGAATTTCTATCAGTCTTTTGTGCATTGCGTTGAGCCGATTACAGATAAAAGTAATTACAGTGAATTCTTGATTACTGGCATGTGGTCTAGCTATTTTGTGGATTACCTATCAAAACTAATTCCAAACTTGTCTGCTACCACCCAACATAAGTCTGAGTTACAGTCTCGTGATAGCAGCTGCATGCTCCAGGAAAGCACATTTATGTTGGTATTTCTGTACAGAATACATAATTATGAAGTTCACTCCAGAGGGAGTTGGAGAGAACCAGCAAGTATTCTAAAATAAAATACAGGGTGTTGAGTACTTTATTTTTTAACTTCCAAAGATTATATGATGGCTTGAATACAGAGGTCCAAACAATTTATCCGAATCTTTCCATAACAACTTGATATAGTAAAATCTACATGCAGCCTATTCCTTACCCTGAGCTGTTCTGTCTCTATTTTCACTGATATCTGATAAGAATTGTAATTTATTAATTCATATTCTCACTCAGCAAACATTTATGAAGTCTCACACGGTGCTCTGCAATGAATTGGGTGCTGGAAATCTGACATTAGACACAATAAGAATGGGTTCCTGATTTCAGGGAGTTTGAAATGTACTATTTAGATAGAATTTGTGGTAAGGAAAATGCTCTTCCAAAGATATTCATGCCCTAAACTCTCATACCCATGATTAAGTTGCACTATAGCCACAGGTAATCAAGGGTTCTCATCAGTTCACCTTAATGTAAATAGGTGAGTTAGGATTTTTCAGGTAGAACAAATTAAGCACATGGGCCCTTTAATGGGAAAGAGAAAGGCAGAAATATTAGAACAAGAGATGGCAGCAAGAGAATGGCTTGCTTGATCATTGCGGACTTTGAAGATAGACGGGACCACAATAAATGATGCAGGTACCTTGAGAAGCTAGAAAGAAACACAAAACATTTTCTTTCCACAGGTCTTCAGAACATAACACAAGCCTGCCAACATGTTAATTTCTTCCAAGTGACAGGCATCTCTCTCTTCTAACCACTAGAGCTTCTGAGATAATATCTGTTGATTTAAGCTATTAAGTTTGTAGTAAATTTAGAATAGGAATAGGTGAGTAATGCAATCTTAAAGGAATAATCTGATTAGACTTAGCCTGTAATTGTATCAAGCAGGATAAAAACTGAAAGAAAACGTAATGTGTCTGGATTTAGGAAAACTGGCCTAAATTGAGACGTTAGAGGAAGCTTCCCTAATATTTTAGTTAAAATTGTAAAGAGAAGGAAGACTTCCAAACTAAATGAAATGAATGTGGAAGTTTTTCAGGGAGAGAGAACAGCCTTTATAGATGATGTGAGGGAAAAAGAGAGCTGGTATTGTCCAAACCTGAACTGCTGGTGGAATCATGCAAAGTGACTTT
Organism: Uropsilus gracilis; assembly: GCA_004024945.1. NCBI lineage: Eukaryota > Metazoa > Chordata > Mammalia > Eulipotyphla > Talpidae > Uropsilus > Uropsilus gracilis. Next base: position 314,281 of record PVHY01000031.1, read on the forward strand.
GTGAAAAAAAAAGGTCTAAGGAGATGCTGGATATAGATAGTTGGAAGACAGACAGGCCTAGCCTTAAAAACTCAATAACAGAAGAGCCTCTTTCACCTATGGGTTCTGGAACACTTTATACAGGAAAGAGTTACAACCAGATTTGCATTTTAAGATCAGTCAAGCTCAGTTTTGGGTTATAAATTGAATTGGGGAAAAACATATCACCATGGAAAGAGCATGGTTAATATTCTCAAAACAGGGAAGGTGCAGAAGGGAGGTAAAGAAGGTTGGTAGTAGGGTTGATGAAGGAAAATTGGAGAGAAAGATGAATTCAAGATGTTTGGATAAGTGGTCTTTAAAGAAATTGATGATTAGCAGTGGGAGAAAGAGAAGAGAAAGCAGTTACAGCAACTCTCAGGAATAGGTTGACAAAACTGCGTATGAGAAAAGACCAGAGTTTTCTTTTTAAATATGCTGTTTGAGATGCCTGTGAGAAATCCACATAGAGAATGAAGCTGAAACACTAGGCTTTTTAGTCTCCATCAAGATGGCACATACTTGGCATGTTTGCTGCCACTCCTTAATAAATCTGCAGTTGGCCTCAGAAATCTTCTTAAAATAGTATTCCCTATAACAATCACGAAGTGAGAGAAGTTGGCTTTGAAGAATGTACTTACTTTTTTTTTTATCTGTGTTCCAGACTATAAGCAATGGCAAACATTGTTAGTGGAACTGCTATTAAAAGAAAAAAAAAATGCAACCACTCACATTATGGGAAATATTTAAATAGTTTTGTCCTCTCCTCTTTTTGTGTGTCTTCCCACTTTTCTATTTGAATTTGTCTTTGAAGTAGTTCCCGTCTAAGGATTTATGATGATTGTTAATTGGTGTGTTTGAATATATGGATTAACAGCAGTCATTGAAACAATAAAAAAAAAAACTTAGTATATAGCCCTGGTATTTTTTGTTGTTACTACTATGATCTTACACATACATAGATACACATCTACTATGATTCAACAAAAAAGGATTTCCTTTTTAGAATTTCTTTTTTTGACATGGAAATATTAATTCTTTAAATTAATTAGTTTAACTTCAAACTGTCTTTTAACCTAGAATTCCTCAAAATAGTAAAAATGTTCACTAACTGTGGTATTTTGTTGGGGCAGAGGGTATTATGTTAACAGCACCAGAAGGAAAATTCCTGTAATTCTATAATAGAAATAATAAACAAACAAACATTGCCTCAGTAAAAGAATGAGGATTTAGAATTTTTTAAGTATTAATTTGTATACTGCCTTGTAAAAAAGGTGAATTTTCTACTATGACCAATTATTTTTTCTTTTCTAACTATCAGGGATATGACCACCTAGGATGAATTCAGAAATTTAATAATACCTTTATTCCACTTTCATGTCTTTTTATTTAGCATGTAATTCTGTATTAGAAGAAACCATTTATGAGCCCAAATCCCAGAGTCCTACTTTCAGGTCTACCACTAAGTAGCCATTTCCTTCACCAAGTCACTTCAACGTCTCCCATAGGCTTCAGAAACAAAATTAGAGTCCTTTACTAAATTATTAGAGTTCTGGACACAATTATTATAGAGTCTTAAAATGCTATCTTCTGATTATATTGTGAGATTATGATGTCTTGTTTATCATGAAATTATACACTGGATGTTAAATATGACTTTTTCTCCTTCTGCCTAAATAGATAATACATGTTAGTAATATATGACTATTAGAAGTACAGTATTCATTTGGAAGAACAACTACCATATTGAGATGAAATAAAGATCATCTGAATAAGGAAAAAAGAAATGGGCATGTATATGAAAGATAAAAAATAGAAGGCCCATAAATAGAGTATAGTATAGATATATATGTGGAGAATGGTGGAGTAGGAAAAAGGACTGTTTGACCATCTCTCAGTATGATAAAGTCTCAGATTTAAGGATGAGCATGTTTATTTCCTCATGACAGTAATTTCACTTGAAGCATTTAACCAAAATGAAATGCATGTATATGCATATCAAAGAACAGACACATGAATGTGTGTATTCATTATCTGTAAGTGCTTACTACTGAAAATAACCAAATATACGTCAACAATGAAATTAATAAAATTTTGTGTTACATTAACCCAATGCAATTCTATTCTGTAGTGAAAATGTACAAGTTACAGCTATACACACTTGGATGACTGTCATAAACATGCTATGATTTTAAATCAGAAAGCAATTTTAGCACAAGAAAACTAGTATTAGAAATCAAGATGGCAGTCAACAGTGAAAACAGTGTCTTGGACACATTATTTTGTGTGGTGACTGGTAATATTTATTAGTTGGCCTGTCAGATAGTTACATTAATGTATTCATTGAAGATGATGCATATACTTTAGATTTTTGCAGGTTTTTCTTCTGCAAGTCATTCACCTACACAAAAGCTTAAACTATTTCTAAACTTCACCAATGTGCATAAGGAGACTAAGTATAGACACATAATAATCACAATCAGACTTATTTTGGAGTCATTCAACATTTGATATTTATGGAACACCTAATATATTGAAGAATCTTGAAGAGACAGAAGACTAGTCCTTGTTCAGTACAAATCCAACAAGTTAGTAGAGGTGACACACACATATAGAATGATCATAATATAATGTGATAGAATTTAGAATAGCCTCAACACTGCTAATATCTTGGGCCTGATCATTTCTTAGGGTGGAAACCTGATGTCTGCACTGCAGACTGGTTAGTGTTTGTGTCCCACCCACCCCACAGTGATGACAGTCAAAAATTTCTTCAGTATCGCCAAGTTCTCTTCTCTGGGGAAGAGAATAATGGCTGGTTGAAAATTCCTGAGTTAGAGTCACATTTGGCAGTTGGGGATAATAGAGGAGAGGGTAGCTAACTGCATAATCAAAGAATGAGGTGTCGTCTTCTGGGCAGGAAACCAATATAATTTCTTCTTCATTTCATAAAATTTTGGAGCAAAAGAGGTTATTCCATATCCACCAGGCAAAAGTCCAATTCCCCTTGTTGTACTCTGATCCCAGGACAAAAATGAACTTTGAAGAGAGCTTTGAAATTGCTAAAGGAAGACATTTATTGGTAATGTTAAAGCTTTCAGACTAAAATCTCTGCCTTAACTGGGTTTAATAAATATGAAAGAATTCATTTTACATTGCCATTTATCTCCTGTACATAACCAGAAAAAATATTTTTTTCATTTCTTTTACTCACTTTGGGCAGTAAATACTCATGACCTAGAATTATGTTTTCACAATCATGTGTTTTAGCACTACACTAAATCAACCTCATGCTACTATATTAAACCTTTAAAAATGTAGTGCTGCAAACATCAGAATGTCAGGAGAACAAATATTTTCATTTCAAATAAGAAAGGCTAAATCAAGCGATGCTCCACCTGATCGCTCTCATGACCCCTTTGTTGGTTAGCTGAAAGAGGCTACAGAGAAAAAGAGAGCAGAGGCAGGACTTTTTTTTCAGCCTATTTATTTGAAATCTGCAGTAGCTAAATATTCAGCAAAGGTAGCAAGCCCTTAAAAGAATATTTGCAATTGGCATATTTTCTTGGCAAAAAAACACTGAACACAATATAACAATTCTAATATACAATTCTGTGATATCTTGATATGTATACACTTCAAAGAAGGGCAATTTCAGGAACAAATCTCCACATCTTGCAATGGTCATCCCATCAGAATGAAAACCTCTGCTTATATAGGTAAAGATTGCCCCATTTCTCAGCATGGTAATCTACATTGTGAGGTTTAGATTACTAATGGCAAGAAAGTTTTCTGTACGGAGGATATTATGATTCTGACAAGTGTGTAAAGGAAATGGGTTAAACTACCGAGTATTTCACACTGTTGGCATTTTTCTCTGAAATTCTTGGAGAGCACAGAATGATTTTAGGCTCACACCACTATTAGGAGCATCCACTGGGCTTTCATGTTCATCAACATCTCATTAATAATAGCTTTCCATTTTTAAATATATCATGGATAAACTGAAAGATGATGGAAAAAATTCACACAGCCTGGAAACATTGACTTTGATCTCAGCTTCTTCAACCAGAGTGAGAACTTAAAACTCTCAATCCATAGCCTGTTTCATTTGTACTAGAAAGACCAGACTCCTTAATAGGTATTTAACAGGATTACATTTTTCCATACTTATAATTTATACATCACTTATAATTTAAAACTAATAAAAGTCAATCAGACATTTAACTCTGAAAAAAAAATTCAAGTGAAATCCAAACAAAATATTCTCTCTATATACTTAGACAAAACAACTGAATAAGTAAATAGATTTTTTCTAACACTGGAAATACATTCATTATAAATACTTTAATAATGACATTTTTAAATGTATAAGATATTCAAATGCAAAATAACATTGAAACAAAAGTTCCTAAGAAGTAATAAATAATACAGTATCATAAGTGGACTAAGTGTCTGCAAATGAGTATATTAGTTGAACTGCATTTAGTTTATGAAGCATACATTTTAGAAATTTGGGAATAACTAAAAATCATTTATACTAAAGCCTTCAATTGACAAGTAATGATAATAAAAGAGCTAAGTGCAGAAAGTAATGAATTGTCTGTGGCATTTCATAGACAGTTATTGTTATTATGTTCAAGTGTTTATCATAAGACAAAAAGTACTATATGATTAATTGCTCAGCTTCATGATTAAAAGATTCTAACCATCACCTTAAGCAGTCATGTTATACCTGCATGCATACATCACTAGGGAATCAGAACCAAGAGAGTGGGGGTGAATCAAAGAAAAGTAATTACCTCTACCGGAAAAACAACTCAAGATTGTGCAATGATGATGATGCATCATTAAAGGCGTCATCCTCACATACAAAGAACAGCAATTTGAGTGCCTAAGGTGTGGCTGTCATGTAATACAACTGATTTTGTAGACAGTCCATGAATCTTTGTATCCCTCTTGTTTTCTCTCTCCTTTCCTTGCTACTCTGCAAATACCTTTCATAATCAAGAAAATCTTCTAGTCACACACTCCATAAGTCAATTGAAATGTAGTATATTCAATATACTTAAAAATATGTAGCTCACAGAAAGGGTTTTTTATTAAATGATTTTGATACAGAAACATACTATTTAAATGGCATCCAAATGATTCAATTCAAAAACAGATGATATCATCATCATAGCTAGAGAATTGAAGACAGCTATAAGATGATTTCTTTCTTCCATGAACTTCCCAGCTAATGATCAAAACTGAAATAAACCTTTAATAAATCACATATTAAATTTTGAAAGGTTAAAAAAAACAGCTTTGTTTTTATACATTCATGCTAAGATCTACATACAAATTTTAATATAGATTTCATCAACTCAAAATTTGAACCCCTTTAAAGTGCAGATTATGTTGGTTTGGGGTGTGCAGCAAATTGTGCAGAACAGGTGATCCCTTGGAAAGAGAAGATCTTAATCAAATAAGCTGAATACTAGAAGCTTATGTACTTGTTCATATAGACTTTCAAAATATGTGAGGAGTAATACATGATCTTAAAATCACAAGAGCAGTCAAGCCAACTGAGGAAATTAACCTGAAACTTTCAAATTTGAAATTATACATGATACTGAGTGGAAACTAATAAGAAAACATTTCACTTATTTAGATAAATGAACATTCATAAAAATTGTTCTTTTATTCCTGCCAATATTCCATCTGCTCTACTTCCTCAGGGTAACTCAAAAAGATTCTTTCTAGTTCATAATATTCACGTTGATATTTTTGTTCCTCTTGGGCATTTTCTTTTCTTCTAGGACCCTCACTGAAAACAGTAATGCAATGCTTTGAAATAGGGAGGTTCTGTGCTCCACTACTACTACTAACATAGCAAAGTAGTTGACCTTTTACCTTTGTATTTGAGGTCATTTTCCTAACTGTAACATAGAATTATTGAGAGCAATTAATCATATACCCTTGTATTTGAGGTCATTTTCCTATCTGTAACACAGAATTATTGAGCTCTGAAAAATCAATGTTTTATTGATATTTATGCTTGAAAACAATGTAACATATGGTAGATGATTCAAGATATATTTTTTATAATTTGTGTCACTAATCTCCTTATTCACCCTTCAAAAAACCTGAAAGATTTCAGCCTCAGTCATAGTTTCATAAAAGTTATTTCTCTTATTGGTTTTCTCATTCAATTATAGTTCAAAGCACCAAGTCATTGATAGATTTTTTTCTTATTTCTTTGCCTTTACTCAATCTTTAAATTTTCCTGTACCACTTAGAAGATAAATCTTGCTAGTTTTTTGTTTGTTTCTTTTTTCAATAATCTCAATTCTCTTCTTTTTTAACTAGGAAAGATTTCACCTTTTAAGTAATCAGAACTATCTCCACAACTTATACAAGGGAACAAAATAAAGGCTTACAGTTTTGAAAATATAACACAGACAGAAAGCAATGATGTACAAGTATAAGGCCAGAATTACTGACTACAGTTGATGGTAACAGGATCTTAAAATTATACCCACAGTTAGTTAAAATCTTAAAAATATGTAAATATTACTTATTTTACACACTGACCACGTATTTGTCACCTAGCTTTCAAATTGATTTCACTGGTGTTTGAAGGAGATCAAGATGAAAAACAACAGTTTTGTATAGGCAACTAGCAATCCCTACAAAATATAGTGCACTATATTAAAAATTACATAAAACTATATAGAAAATGAAAGACAACAACAAACAAAAGTGGTGACAGTGAAAAACAAGGCGAACAAAGGAAAAACAAAAGATGATTCCTTAAGAAACACACATTTTTTAAGCCTCAGAACTCAAGATGAAGGAGCACACGAACTGCTCACCAAATACATCTAACCAAACTGCAAAATTCCTTCAGGTAAATTAGCATATTTCTACTACTCAATGATAAAATAGCATATGACAATTCAGAAGAATTTAAGGCAGGAATTTAATATATTTAGCTCAGAAACTACTCTCACACAGGACACAGTTAAGGTTTAAACAAAAAAGAAAGCTTCATATAGTGTGTCTACACAATAACAAGATGAGTGAAATGCCCAGGGGATACTAACCCAATGGTAGGGAATCAGTAAACAGCTAATTAGTTGGCTACATATTAAAGCTATTGCTATTCTTGCCTAATGAAAGACCCTCTCATTGCTACTGAGATATTACTAAGTACTTACTTCTGCAGAAAGATATGTGTAACACACTTTACAGTGCTATATCTTATTAACCTGCTTTGCTATTAGACCTACCTTTGCCTATAATTATAGTAACTAACTACTCGCACAGTTTGGAAAATTAATTTGTCTTCAAAAAAAAATAGAAAGCAGAAAAACAAATAAAACCAACAAGGAAAGATGTAAGAACTAAAAAGAAATGAATTAACACTGACAAATGCCAAATGCTTATAAAATACACAGAATGCCCACATAGATGAGAGATTCTTGCAAATCAGCAAAGAACCAAAAGAAGAAGGTTATGGTTGTGATGATATAAATATGAACAGAGTTCTGATGAGAAGTTTATATTGTAAGGATGTCCTCTCTGATAGTAGGTTTTGAGTTAAACACATTAAATTTCTGTCTTGAATTTTTCTAAGTTGTCACATGCTCTTTTATCATTGAATAGTGGAAATAAGGTTATTGAAAAATAAGACTTGTAAAATGTAGATGAGAATGGTGAAACTTTTAAAAATGACAAAGATATGCATTGGCTGTTTTAAAGGAAATGGTGGAAGCAGGTGCTACTGATGTTGTCTATGAGATGAACTAAGGGATAAATCAATCTTCATGCAGAGATATACTTGGAAGCATGTTTGCCAAAACTGAGTTTAAATGGTGGGTGTGCTTTTTGTTTCTTTTTTCACTATTGTCTTGATTTTCTTGTATGCCATTTTAAATTTACACACAAGTATGTATTATTTTTACAAAAGCAATATTGTTCTTTCTGTAATGAACTGCATTGTTCAGGTTTGAGTTATGCCTGGATTAAGGCACAAAGGAGAAGGCTGGGTGTGTGCTGGGATCCCACACTAACAAAGGAGAGATAATCCAGAAAAAAAGGACTAAAATAAATCACCTGTTTTTTCAGCTCCCAAAATACAGAACTAACACAGATAAGATTGCCGCAAAAGGGCAGGGTGAGGAAGAGGAAAAATAAACTCAAAACTCAAAGAACTATCAGGATATTCATAATAAGCCTTGTTATGTTGATGCTGCTTGACAGGACAACCTGAGTTTCAGCTCCCTGGTGCCCAAAATGAAGAGTCTGGGCCTTCAGAACTCAGATATGTTAAAGAGCTTAAGTCCTTAGAGCACCTTTTCCCTATCCAGCCATGCTTTTCTGACACAAAAAGCCTTGTAAGTTTTGCAGGAAGCACTGCAGACAGACATAAACTGAAATTATAAGGGAAAACAGCACCACTTAAAAAGTTAACGTAGTGAAACCACATCCTTTATAAAGGTTAAAAGGTTGTGGTTTTTAACAAATCAGATGCTCTGAGTGAGGGGAGATAACTTCCTTGTGTCACCCTCAATAATAATGTTAATGACTTGATGAAAACAGCATCCAGACAGTCTAAAATGGTTAGATTTCCACAGCATAGCTGATCTGAGGCAGACAGCGAAATTAGATTTCAAAAATATGCCTATTAAATGAAAAGCATTCGAAAACACACCCCAAAAGGGAAATTTCTGTAAAAAGTAGCAAGGTTGCCATGAAATTCAAACAAGAGGGGCAATGAAGTTGTGTTTTGACAGTGGGTTTGAAAAGGTTTCATTCAAACATCACTATTAACCTTGTTTTCAAATTTCAGAATGTATTTCATTACCTCTCTATTTCAACCTTCACATTGACTCACCACCACCACCGCTGTTCCTTGAGAATGGAAATACCTGACAAAGTGGAGTCACTTGAAGTTTAAAAAAAAAATCCAAAATCATTCTCAGTAAAAAATTAGGTGTACAATTTCACAGTCAAATACTGCAGGATCTTTTATTCACAAAATAATTGTTTTTCATTTTAAGAACGGAAGTATAAATCTGGAAAATCACTGAACTCATTTCCAGTGCTTATATGAATAAGCATCTTGGTTTACACTGATTTAAAGATATATTTCAGCGTTTTTAAATTTAACTTGCAAAATATTCTGTAATCTCTTTAGTAATTCACCTTTAAGCCATTATTGGTGGTATATATACACACATATATCTCAAATTGTGATCTTATGTGTCATACATATAAAACATGGGATCAAGCTCACATTGGCATAAGCAAATGTAGAATATGTTCTCTTTATTTATATATGATCTTTAAGATTTCGTAACATTTTATAATCTTGAAAGTAAAACAAATAACAATTTAAAAAGCTAAAAGTTTTCTTCATTTTTTAAAGCCTACCTATATTCTCAGCCTAAAAAGTAAAATGAAGGAGAATATCTTATCATGAAATGTTGACTCAAGCTATATCAAGGATTAATACAACTTCTGTACATCCATATAGAGAAAGAACTCTCCTCTGCTCAGAATGAAATGCAAATACTCTGAAAGACTTCTATAAAAATAATGATTTAGCAGAAGACAGAAGAATAGAGTTCTTTAAATCTGGTAAACTTATTCCTTTTCTTTGTTGGAAATCTGTTTTCATTCTTCTTGGTGTAAAAATCTAAGGGAATTTAGGTATAAGGTGGTGAAAAATATTTTGTTTAAAACTAGCATAGCACTCACTGTATTTTCTAAAAATAGCCTCATTCCATCAAAAGTAAGGAAAGGGGTTCACAGGGAAAAAAATCCCTGGGTTAAATTCTCATTTGGTCCCTCGATAAAATTACTTGTCACTGTGTTCAGCTGATGACTAGCCAGACCATGCCCCTTACATTAACAATGCCGACAGGTCTGACATTTTACTGATGCCACTGGCATCCAGCAGATTAAAGCACAATGTAGATTTAATCTCCCAAATGACTTGATAGCCTCCAATGAAGGATTCTAAAATTTCATGGTTCTGACCTATTCACGGTGAATAAGTGTATAATAAATTACCTGTCCCCTAGCTTTGTAACAGGAAAAGAAAAAAAAAAACGCAAAGAAAAAAGAGCTAAACTGGACTATCCCTGTCCTAACCCCTGCGTGCTACTAAGTGTGCCATCATAATCTGCACGCCACAGAGCAAAAGATCATCCTATTTAACAGATTTCAAGAAATTACCTTGCACTGATATATGACCCTGCCTGGTGCCAATGCAGTAAGGTGGTAGCAGCAGGTTACAGAGAAGCCAGATTTCAGAGGCTCATTTGACTGGTGATTAAAGATAACTTCCAGTCAAAGTGATTTCTCATCAGGGAGGAAGATTGTGCTTGCTGCAAAGAGCAACTATGCCCACTGGCCAGCCTGAGCGTTTATCACAGTCACACCGTCTTGTTTGGAGAGACTGGCAGAAAGGGAAAGTGGGTAACAGAATTCTTAGGGAGGAGAGGAGTGTAAAAACAATAAAGCACAACAATTAATGAAAAAGAAGCAGTTTTACCGCCATGTTCTGTTTTGAGCATGACAAAGCAAGAATCTTTAGAAAGCTTGTTTTTATGCTGTGCTTTCCTGATCTCAGGGTGGTTAAATTAGGATCTCCATGATCCAGCAATAGCAGTGCCTATGTATAGGCATTTCACCAAAGTGCAGCTTCCTGCCCTTGTCAGCAGACCTAGAAATACCTCCACAGCAGATTTTGTGGACTTTTGAAAATTAACTATGAGCCTTCTGGCGTCAATAGGCAAATTCTTGACCTCCATTTCTTAAACTGAAGAAAAGATGTTAGAGCTGATTTTGGTGAGTCATCTGTTTCAGAACTACAGAAATTCCAGCCACAGCAATAAAAGTAGGAATATTTGCTTATACCTGAAAGTACCTATAAAACATCATAAACATGACACTGAATGTGAGCTACTTGAATACCTCTAGAAGTGTATTGCTCCTCACTTACCCACAATGAGTGGTTACCTTCCCCTTCCACTTCTTCCAGTTCCTTCAAACTGATTGTCAAGGTAATCAAGAAAAACTTTGAAAATTCAGACTCCTGGGTGATATGTATAAAAAATATTCATGGGTGGATTCATAATTTTGCTTTTGCTACACAAATTTTAATCTATTACTCCACAACTCTCTCTGTTTAACCCTCATATATCCACCTCAAGGACTTTCAGTATCTGATTATTTTTGTCTCTAATAAAATAGGTGATCAATCAGAGCATTTTAAAACTAAATATTATGTTCAAAATTAATGTAAAGTAGAAATTTTGTCTAAAAAGCATAGGCAAACACAAAATGTTACTCAATCAGTGAGTTTTAGAGCTAGTGAGTGATAATCCAATAATGTTAATCCCCAAATCCATGTTTGGTATCTGGGGACCTTTTTGGTGATCACAGTTGCCAAGGGTAGGAGGAAACAAGAGGATATTGGCATCTAGGATAGAGTCCAGGGATGTTACAAAGCACCCTACAATGCATAGACAATGCCTAAAGAAAGAATTATACAGTCAAAAATGTCATCTTGCCAAGATTGAGAAACTCTTATCTCATTTATAATGTGAAGAAATTGAGATTTTTAAATAGAAGTTATAATCAAGTTTAAATTGTATCTTGAAATGTCAAAGCTGGAGTGTTAATAATGGTTTTCCTTTCAAATTTATATTCTCTGCCCAAATACACCATGAAACAGAATATGTTTCCAATTCTGCATAGAACTGGTATTTACTATTATCACATTTCATTTTACCTTGAAATGTTAATTGCTGTACAGCAGGGCTCCATGGTTGATTTAAATTTAGATTTGCTTTTAAATTTGATTAATCTAGTCTCTTAGGAGTCCATTCTTTCATAGCTACAAAAAAAGGAAAATACTTTTGAGTACACAATCCTTTTTTTAAGCATTGCTGATTTGGTAGTTACACTTTTACATCTAAAGTAATTTTTAACTCTAAGCAGAAAAAATAAGAGAAGCTAATCAAAGAATAATAGATGTAATCGTTTACACTGAACGTTCTGAATGTCTTAGGCATGCTATCACAAAGTAGTAAATAAAAGAGAAAATATAACTTCAACCTAGTTTTTGTATACCATGAAATATGTAACTTTTTATGAATATCTGATAAAATATATATTATATATGTATACTTGCATACTTTCTTTTTAGAGTCAATATGGTATATATACACACACACTTTTTGCATATGTACACACATACATACACACATGCACATGCACATGTGTGTGTATATATAGAGCATATATATATATATATATATATGAATATAAATTTCTGTCTAGTTTCCAGATCAACTCCCATTTCTGTGCTCTGGGATGCACCAGTTAAGCATTGTTGAACATAGCCAGTGGCCCACTGTAAGAAGGTTTTTTTGTGAATTACATTAATAATTAATACAAGAGAAAAAACCTGTATTAAGTATATAACACTAACTACATATTTTCCTAGAAATGTTATTTCTAACCCCAAAGTGGCAAATATTAGCAAGCATCCTCTGCCTGCTATTGTAAGGTAAGCTGTGCTAATCATTCATGTCACTTTCTCAATAACATGGATTTATCATAAAGTCCATCCCAAGGTAGCACTCCAGGAATCCACTGTCAATCAATTATTTTGCAGCAATGGGCTGAAGAAACCCATTTGCCAGCACTGATAAATGCTAAGCACATAAGTAACACTCTGCTCTTCAGTGAAATTGGAACAACATTTTTAAACAGAGACATCCCCCAGCCCTGCTGGGTGTAGTAGACCTGAGTTTAATTCCTGGTCTGACAGTTCCACATCAATTTCTGCAGATGATCTTAGTCCCCTACCTCAGGCCAGAGGAGCTTGAATTTTGTGAGGAAGCTTTTAAATTTGGATGACACAACATTATTCAATAAGTGCTTTATGTGCAAAGTTTTAAAATCTTTTCCCCTTCAGGGATTTTCCAGAAGGACTATTATGATTCAACAAAGATCTTCAAGCAGTGTGTTTGATTTGAACACCAAGAGGTTTTCTACTCTATCACCATTTTGGTTACATATTAATAACTTGGGACTGCTTCAAGGAGTCTCAAGGGAAGTTTAGGATTCTGGCTGCTTAGGTGAAGTAGTATTGTTGAAGAGCAGATTCTCCTCTGACATTTCTGAAACAATTAGTAGCTTGGACTACTGTCTCAGATCTAGAATAATTCTTTCTCCCATCCTCTCTAATCCACCCACTGCTACCTTTGCCTTTTGCTTTTCTGACTTTGACATAATTGCTAAATTGCATAGTAATTAATTCTATATATATGTCTACATATAAACAAATGGTTTTAATTGAATCCAGTGTGCTTCTGTAGCTTGCTAAATTGTGCTATAACATGGCATTATATGTTTTACCATAGTCTTTTAAATATAAAGTATTAAAATGGCTCAGAAATAGCTCTCTAACCAGAAATAGAGATGCTTAGATCACAACACTTTTTGAATAGGAAAACACTATTCTTAGGTGTTTTGTTTAGGTAGACAACATAAAATACCACAGAGCATTACATGGCAGTTATTGCATATTTTATCTGTTACTTTCCTTCAACAAATATATTTTCCTATATTATAACTAAGGATTTCTCTGAAGGAAACATGTTAAGTTTCATTACCTCTATGTAGCCATAATATATGAGCTAAACATTTGTTAGTTTTTAGGAGTAAGTAATTATGAATTACCATTTTTATGCAACTAGTACCTCAATAGTGATCCGTTTGACATCAGTGGCCATCAAATTTGCCATATAGAATAAATATTTGAAGAAAGCTTAATGGAAACAGTATAGCTGAATATTTGTGTTTCCCAAAACTCACATGTTGGAACCTTAAGATAGTAGGAAGTAGAACCACTAGGGAGTGACCAGGTCATGGAGGTGGCAGATTCAGGAATAGAATTTGTACTGTTATAAAAGAGATACCACAGGGTTCCTCAACCCCTTCTGTGAAGTGAGAATATAATGTGAAATTCATGATTCATAAATGGGTCCTCTTCTGACAAAAGTCATACCATGATCTAGGACTTCAAGTCTTCAGAACTATGAGAAATAAACTTTTACTCTTTATAAACTATCCTGCCTGTGCCATTTTATTGTAACAATCCAAGAAAACTAAGAGGCAATTATTTATTATGCAAAACCATACCCTGTTCAGTTTCTCAGAGTGAAGAAAGCAACAATGATTGTCTTATTATTGCTATTTCAAAAATATATCTTTCACATGAAGCTCTTACTTTAGCTTATATGACTACTTTCATCTAATGTTACAACTGATGAAACTGAATCTCAAAGATGTTAAATAATTAGACCAATTTTTCAGTTCTCAATCATTTATGTATAGGTAAGATAAAGCCCATTAGCCTTTTCCACTAAAGACAGAAAAGTGGAAACAATCTTTTCTTCAGCTATATTAAAGGAACGTTTTCAAGGAGAAAATAGCTTATGTCTGGTTCATGAAAAACATAGATTTTTAGATCCTGGTAAACATAATTCCAACTGTGACTAGCATTTATATAATTTTCCCAAGGTCATAGATTTAGTAGTTGATGGAAATGGCTCCAAAAGAAGTGAATTTGATCGCAGGTCAAAATGCATCTCATTGTATACAGTCATTATGAAGAAATTCCTCTAGTCACTTTATGTTCTGATCACTTGTGTGATACACTACCACATACACACAATTTACTTTCTCGATCTCATAGAAACAGAAATAAAACTTCAAGATCATGGAAAACATTTTCATCACCCTAAGTAGGAACCTATGTCAATTATAGGATCACAATAGGAAGAAATTCCAGGGAAGTAACTCTTAGCCTCCTTCGATATCTCTGTTAGAAAAAGAGCTCAATCAGAAGCAGACACCAGAATGTATACTATTTACAGGCAACTGGAGAGGAAGCAAGAAGTCAAGGAAGCCCATCTGAAGCCCATCCTAGCAATACTAGGAAAAAAGCAAAAACAAAACAAAACTCTTGGAGTCCACATAATCAAGCAGGAAGGCAAAGCCTGGGTACTCAGATAAACAGGCAATGGATATAGGACTAGTCTGGGGGTTGATGGTGAGTACCTGGCCATGGGAAAGGGACCTGGCATAGATTCTCAGTCCCTGAGAAGCCTTAAAAATGCCAGGCCTCAAAACAGATGCACTGATAGAGACCTAGTTAGGCAACTGGATGCAATGTGAGAATAGAGTAAAAAATTCTAGCAATAGCAACAACAACAAAAGAAATCTTGATTTTAGTAGTAACTGTGAATGGACACATCATATCTATTCTCAGGATCTTGATTATCCATACATAAATGTTATGAGATAAGATTAAATTATCCTAAGTACTATTTCTAGCACAAATTATCTGTGCTTTAGTCAGAGGAAAAGAGCAGTTATTATAATTAAAGGTAGAGTATAAAATAATCAATATCAAAACAGATTTCATACTCAGTCATCAGGTTGTAGTTTAAAAGTCCATTCCCATTTCTTCCTAGGGTAGACATGGAGATACCATAAAAGGATGCCCACCAACCACAAGTGATATGCATGTACATCGAGATTTCTAAGTTGAAGTCTTCACCAAAAAATACAATATAATTGTACTTGTAATAACGCATGATTATGTGAGAGGACATAATAGCTAGTGTCTGTGGAGAAAGATAACTTGGGGCTGTCTGAAGAACTAGGCAAGATAAAGATAAAGGATCTAAGGGAGAAGGGACAGGCACAGGAACAGAAGAGACTGATTCTTTTCCAGAAGAAAGGAGACTAAGATTCAGTCAGAGGAATGTTATAAACTAATACTAGGGACTACTGTTGACTTGCAACTCAAAAAATACAGGCCTAGATCCCCAACTAACACACACATGTGTGTGTGTACTCTTAAAGTTTAGAGAACCTATTTCACATTGGACTTCAAGGAATAGATGGAAAAAAAAAAAAAAGAGGAAAAGGGTGACCTCATTAAGATTGTGACTTGAGGAAGAGAGAATAGCAGAGAAATAGTGTAGAAAAAATGACAAATGCTTTGAATTTTGAATGATCTCTTTCAGAGCAAGAAGCAGGACTATATTTTACACCCACATACACACCTACCCCCCCCACACACACATAAACTTCCAAAGATAAAATAAGTTAACAAAATGTTATGTATCTATAACTAAACTAAGTCACATAAACAGGGTACGGTACTCTTATTACAGTTTGTGTCTCTACCAGTAGTGAAAAAAATACTTTTAAAGGTTTAATATCCATCCTATGGTACCTGGGCACTCAGAACTTTGAAAGTAAGGTGAAACAGACAAAGATCTTGCCTTATTAGTTTCCTTGACGGAGATAAGGCAATGCCTACTGTGTTGGGGCAACCAGCAAGATGTGATCTGTGTGAGCAAGAGGAAATCACCTCAATTGAAAATAAGGAAATGAAACTAACACTGCAAGTCTATGATTTACCCAAATCTGATTTTTTTCCTGCCAAAACGCCAAGTTTATCTAAAGGCAAGCTCTCTTTGACAACTGGTATTCTATGACCATTTCAATTACAAAAGCATAAACACCACCATACCTTTTTTCTCCACTACAAACTGCACATAAATTAGTGATTTTTGTCAGGATAGAATGTTAAAGGTCAATAAGTGTTATTAACAAGGCAAAAGAATGTTTCAACAACTTCATTTTTAAATCTATAAAGTATCTAATGTGATTTCTCTAAAGAGTTCAACCTCAGCGGTGTGCTTTTTCGTTTTATAATTAGTTACCAGATGAGGTCTTGAGGAAAGAAAACAGTATTTCCAAAGCTCCATGTTGAAGACCAGTTTATCACCTAGCTAGAAAAGTACAATTTTAATTGCATATTTAGGTCATTGGCTGTAACTGCTGATAAGCTGTTACCATGACGCATTCTAAAATCAATAAAGAAAATGTTAGAAGGAGAGGGAAGTTGTAAATGGAAATGTTAAGAGATTCTTAACTATGCTGTCTTAAATGTTACTGTTAGAATGCAAACTGAACTTTAAGCATGATTTAGCAGAACTATGAAAAGAAAGACCTCTGAACCCCAGCACTTATTTTCAATTGTACTGAAAGCTAACAGTGTTGTGTTTATGCCAGACTAATTTAGTCAAGAGTAAAAGTATTCATTTAGGCACCCAGTCTTCATTGCATCTGTCCTCATCTGAAAAGAAGAAAAACTAAGTGAAAAAAAGGAAGGAATGCTCTTTGCTACAGAATATTTTAAAATGCTGAAAAACTACAATTTAGCCTGCCTAAGATGATAAATACACATTAAAAACAATTATGCAAAAAATCACCTGATGATGTATTACTACAACAACATTTGATTTCCCTTTGGACCCCATAGTTCATGTAAAATCCTTCAAGTTTTAACAGGTATCTAGAGTCACTACATAGTCAAAGGTTAGCTACCTGCACAATTGTATGTTGTAGGAAATATTTCAGGTTGTCATTGCTACACTCAAACTATTTTAGAAAGCAGTTGGTGTGCAGAAGACAATATAATTGCACAATTGCATAAGTTTGTGTGTAGAGTGAATGCAACTAATCCATCTCTATAAAACTGATGTGATGTATATTTTATAGAAGTGAAAATAAAATTGCTTGTTAAAGATGACGAGTAGGTATATGCCAAAGCAATTCATAAATAAATATTAATGGCAACAAAATGGAAATAGGTTTGCATTTTTTCTCATATAGAATATTTTAAGTAGTATGCTTCCTTTATTGCTTGTCAGCTCTAAATTTCAATGATTAGGTTTAGAGGCACAAGACAGTAGCATATATGAACAAAGTAATGAAAGAAGGGTAGGGGAGTAGAAATTGCCAGGAGAAAAGATAAAAACTGAAACGTTTTTTATAAAATATATCATGTAATTATTAAAAAATTAACTAAAAATCTACTATAATTTATTTATAAATACCTTTTGTATTATTAAATCCACTGTACAATTAATTTAGAATTACAACTTTTAGCAAATGTCAGCTAGTAGTTTTCATCATTCTTAAAAAAAAATTGGTTCACTAAACCATATATCTTATATATGGAAAAATTCCAAGTTCACTTGCTTGGCTAAAACAGAGATAATTTACCAGTGTGCTATTCGCATTTGCATTGTGCCTTTGTCTCTGTGAAGGCAAACATTTTGGCAAGTCATACATTAATGCATGCAAGTGTGGGCAACAGTTCCTTCACAGGACAGCTGGATGAATTCTATAAAGACGTTTCAGCCAAATGTTTATTCTAGAGCCTTCTGGTGTGAAGCACAAGGGGAGTCCTGCAGCACAACTAGTTTAAATTAGCTCCTAAAGCGGAAAACTAACTAATAGAGGGTCTCATTCTCGTATGTTATTTGAGCAAGAGGAAGTGAATCTGCCTCCATTCTTTGTCAATTCACCGCATGAAAAAGGCAGGTAAAAACACAAAATCTGATAATAGCACTGAAAATTATGGACAAAGTTAATGTATTTCTTTAAATACTGTACTCTGTCACTTAAAAAACAGATTTCTACAGATAATACAGGGAGGTTCAGCAACCCCCCCCCACCAACAAACACTAACTATTGTGAGTGTTATAACATACAGTTGTGCTCATTTGCCTTATAAGCAATAGATCCCAACAGAAGGTACTTTCCCCTCAGGTGACATCTGGCAACTTCTGGAGATATTCTTGATTGTTATAAGCTTGTGTTGGCACTATTGGCATCTAATGAATAGTTACTGAGGCTACAGCTAAATATCCAACAACAAACAGGAGAGTCACTTGTGAAAAGATAAGAGAATTATCTGATACAAAATATCAATGGCGATGAGCTTGAAACAGCCCGCTCTAGATATAGCTAGCCCCTCCCATTCAAGTGTAGAAAGGTTCTGTGCAATATTTCCTAAACTGAAATGGTATAAAGTAAAAAAAAAAAAAAAAAAAAAAACAGTTGTCCTGGATGTACTTGTAAAAAATGTTGAGCATTCCAAGACTTTGCAAAAAAATCACTTACCAAACTATACCAAACAATACATGAAACCTAAAACCACACTAACATGAATTAAAAGCAGGGATATAATAAACATATGCAGTGTGTATAAAGTAGTGCCCTGGGAAGGGCAGAACTTGAGCATCACTTTTGATGCTCAGGGAATGCTCTGCCTTCTAAAACCATTGATGCAGTGAACACTATTTACCCTTTTTATCTTTTGTCATAAAAGTGAAAATCCTCTTTGGATCTATTTCAGTTAGCAAAAAGAGCTCCCAATTTAGGTCTTTCCTAAAAGCAAAATGGCACAAAGCAAATTTTCCAAAAGTGGGAGATACCTGAGTTTAGGCTACATATCTCTCAGAATTTAAGTAATAGCTTCATGTGTTAACAAAAATATCTGTTAATCAAACTACCATTTACAAGATAATTCCAAGGTGAAAATTAAAATTTTAAGTGTTACATTTCTAAAGGACTTTACAGTTTAAGGAAATCCATGGTATTCAAATGAGAATAGATGATAAATCATTCGATCCCATTCAACTTTAACACAACACAGACCTTTTAAAAACTTTTCTGTTCCTTTATTCAATAGATTTTTATTTTTGAAACAGTACTACATTCCCTGCAAAATGGAACAGAATGTACAGAGTTCACCCTACATCCTTACACACACACATACTTGCTGTACACATGCGCGCACATGCACACACACACACACACACACACACACACACACACACCCTACCTCCACTGCCATCAACTTCCTGTACCAGCATGTTACATTTCTTAAAGACACTGAACTTTATGAACACATCATCATGATCCAACATCCATGGTTTACATTAATTGCATTATTGGTGTTATATAGCCTATGGGTTTTGGCAAACATATTATGTCACATATCCACCACTGAACTATTTCAGAGAATGTTTTCAATAGACTAAAAATATTCATTTTCTTTTGAATGCACAGATTTATGTTTTTTACATTTACCACATGATATAAGTAGTATAAACACATATAAAATAGATTTGAGGCTGGATTACTTTCTCAAGAAAATTGTATCATTATTAATTTTTATCATAAAAAACTAGAGCTGAGACTTCAAGACTTATAACAAAAGATATTGATTAAATATTTTAAAAATTTTCCAAATTACATTTCTATGGGAAAATAAAAAACTCACACTACTACTTAAAGTAAATATAATAGGCAATATTTTCATCATTACAGTATTTGAAAAGGTTTAACCTCCTGTTGAAAGAACCAATATGCTTTTAATGTGTTTCACCTTTGGAGACCAATGTGTAATAAAACCCTCAAATTAAGTAGATTGCATTTTAGCTTAGATAAACTAATAGCACAATTAGGGCACCACATAATTCACCATTACAGCTCCAAGGGAAATCATTTAAGTATTTAAGCTCTTTAGAAGGACTTCACTGATAAAGTAATGACTATCTAGAAAACTCTCCTGAAGATTAGTGCTATTGGTGTTTGTGGTAAAAGAAAAAAGTGTGGAGCGAACACTTCATATTGTATAGTGCACTTATCCCATTCAAAATTATACTAGACAATCACTGTTGTATCACAGTTCCATCCCCTTCATATTGCAGGAGAGAGCTTGGTTACTACTGCATGATTTTAACCAGGTAGAGAACAATTAGAACAACTTTATCTTAGTTATTAACTGTATTAACTTCTATTTTTTCTTATATTCTCCACCACCATCCCATCAAAACACAGATTTGCTTATTTCATTAATACACAAATCACAGTATACTCATGCTTTTAGCAAAAAAAAATATTTAAAACTATATAAATATAATTTTAATTTATTTATACATGATAATGTTATTTATGTAAATTCTTGATTTAAGATTTGGAGCTTATAGCTATATAAATATACAACTATATATTTCCATAACTTCCTTCCATATATCCTAAATTTACAGCTTCCTCAAAAATAATTGTAGCCATTAGGCTCTACAAAGTTATAGAAGACAGAATATGAAATAGAAAACAGACAATGAAAGCATGTGAAAGTCAATATATATTAGAAATCCAGAGTTCATAGTGACTGATTAAAAAGAAAACATTTAAAAACTATTTTTGGTCATTATAGCTAAGCATCTAAGAAAGCATGAAATTTGCTCATTTTACTTTTTAATTCCCATAAAGTTAATTCTGCAATGATAGGCTGAGTGATTGTATGTATGTATGTATGTATGTATGTATGTATGTATGTATGTATGTATGTATTTTGCTTTTTGGTAACAACACAAGTTAGGAAAACTACACGAATTGTTAGTTTTTAATATCATTTTATAGACATTTAACCTCTGTATTCATTTAGTAAAAGCTAATTAGCATGTTTGCATGTTACATGCAAATAACTGATTTTCTTGATATTCCAGTCAGGACAGCACCTGGACACTGAAGAAAAAAGAACTACATGGGGTAGTAATTTTTAAAAGGAAATACAAGTTGGATTTCAAGATTATTTATCTACTCCAGTATACTATAAATTACTTCAGAGATACACAAGATTACTATCACCCTGAATTTTTGTCTGAGATTTTGAAACTATTTTAAATGCCTAGATGCAGGGAAGTATTTTTTACCACTAAGAGAAAATGCAGTCCATGTAAACCTTTTAAAATAGATTCTTGTACAGGCAAGAAGAAGCCATTCTAATCTTGATGAAATGGTAAATTGCATGCTCAGTCCCAATGTACTACCAATCTTGAAAGAACAAATATCTGGGGGCAGAGTGTGGAAATTTATTCTTAAGATTATGCATTTAAATTTGCTCAGATAGATTTTTCCTTGTTGGCTTACCTCATGTCTAATAGAACACAGGCTGACAAAGGTAAAGACAAGAAATAAGAAAATGGGACAATCAGTGAAAATAATTGATACATTCTCAGCTAGAAAAATTATGTCAAATTTATTTAAAGTCCCAGACACCCAAAGATAGAAGGTTGACTAAAAAAGTTAGTATCCAGTAAAAAGGTAAGTAAAGAAATAAAATATAAGATAAAGTTCAAATGATAGTGCCAATAATCAATAATCCATATATATATATGTCAATTAAGAACCTACCCTATGGCAGCAATTGTAATTGCTGGGGCTGGATCCTTGAATGAAGATGCACTTTTTTTCTTTAAAGGAATGATAGTAGAAGTTGAAATATAATAAATGTACAAATATGCAAATACTGTTATGAGAAACAGTACTATGAAAAGTGAATGAAGATATCCAATATGCTTCCTGCTACCCTTTTTATCATGATTCGTCCTCCATGCAACCTTTGTATTGATCTGCTAAGCCATAAGTGTTACTTATGGCTTCTGTTAAGGGTTTCTGTTAAAACCCTTTCATTGTGTCCGACAGAAAATAAGGTAATACCTGATACAGGGTAGTGACACAGTTAAAAACTGTATTGGCATCAAAATGCACTGGTGAGCAGAGTCTGAAAGAACAGTGAGAGAAAGGGGCAGTGGGAAAATAGGGTGTATAAAAGGGGAGGAGGGAGAAGAGAAAAACAAACGTAAGGAAGGAAGGAGATGAGAATGGTGGACTGAGGGAAAAGGTCCACGTAACCTGCCAGGGGAAACCCCCTAGAAGAGAGGGTTGGTGGTAGCAAGGAACCATGGAGGCTGGCAGAAGAGTAGCCGATGTGGAAAGTGTGGTATCGCGGCAAGATGGAATAGTGAGCTGGTACCTGGAAAGGACCATGGTTTGGGAAAGTTGATTTGTACATCAGCAATTTTGGAAGAAATTTGAAGAAACTTGGAGAAGTAGAGCAGAGTGGAATGCTGGAAAAGTAACATTGGAATTTGCAGAGTGTCTGCCTCAGTGTTGGATGGACAAAGGGACACCATCTTGGATATGTGTCTTTGGGACATTTGGTACATATAATGATGACTAGGGTAAGATAACTGGTCACTTGTGGCTTTAAGGACTTTTTCAAATTCCTTGTTAATAAAACCCTATGGTTTAAACTGCTTTTGTCTGGTAACTGCTATGCCTGGGTGATGCAAACCTGTGGCTTTTTGGCTAGAAGCTTCTGTACCCTTTTGACCCAATTTCATACCCATAAACTAGCTCTTCCCCAAACTGTTCCTATACCAATCTAGTTTTCCATTCCAAATATACAATGTTACATTGCATAAAGTTTTCATTTATTCACATATTTATCATTTATTAATCACAGACATTAATACCCTTTCAGAGGTATTTTAGGGGATGACTTTATGTTAGACTCAAATGTTGACTATAAATATCCATGGTCCTTCTTTACAATAACTCAATATCTAGTCTAGAAAAGAGGTATTAATCAAATTAACTGCCATTATTAATCAAAAAAACTGCCAGTTGCAAATGTGAGGAGGGTTTCAAAAGAGAGAAACATGTCATCCCCAGAATAAATGAAAATAATACATACTCCTCAGACTATAGGGCATGACATGTATCTTAAGTCTTTGTTATGTTTATATAAGGTTAACCAATTTGTATAATTCTCAAGGACAATCTATTTTTGATTTCCCAACTCAGTATATAGAGCACTATGGATACTATTTTAAGTGATTAAAGAACTATTTGAAATGGTCATATATTTCTTCCTAACATATTTTATATATAGATAACTGGGATTGTTGCTAAAAGCAGTAACAATAGACCAGAGCCCAGCTTTTATTATCAACACCTTTGTTTTTCACAACAAACTCTCCCCAATGGCCTTTGCCTTTCTTCTTCCAACTCTCTATGAAACTGTTCTCAGACTCAATATTCTCAAAGGAATTATATTTACCTGTTGACACCTCCCTTAGGGGATAAGGTCTTAAATGTATAGGTAGGGAAATTTTCTGTCTGAAAATAGAAAACTCTGGAGACAATTGAACTTGTTCCTCTTTTTGCAGTTTGTGTACATTCTCTTTATGGACACTATTCTTACATGTTGATCAAAATCCGCTGAAAAATTTAAAGAGAGAAAGAATTATGAGTTAGAGAATCGTGACCTAACCCAAAGT
Organism: Uropsilus gracilis; assembly: GCA_004024945.1. Lineage (NCBI taxonomy): Eukaryota > Metazoa > Chordata > Mammalia > Eulipotyphla > Talpidae > Uropsilus > Uropsilus gracilis. Next base: position 338,376 of record PVHY01000031.1, read on the forward strand.
GGCATTTATTTGTATGCTTATATTTCTGCTCTTTGCTTCACTTTATAATTTCCCATATTTAGTAAGGTAACTCCAAACCCATATGTAGAAGTCAAAGACTTCAACTCCACTTATTTCCAACAAAGGGATTATAAAAACCACATCACATCAGAAGAACAACTGTCTTGGAAAGTCTAGAATGTAGTATTTAGGAATGATTAAACTAAAACATCATATCAAGGAAGTTTCTTTTCTATAAAACATAATGTTCTTTTGAGTAGAGAGATAGAGTACCAAGCTGTGGAACAAGGATGGCAGAATCATTTAGTCTAGTTTTGTTTTTTTCCTTAATATATAAACAGCTTAGCTCCTTGAACTCATTATATCATGATGAAATTTGAGAAATAATTTTTCCTTATAAAAGTACTTGAATAATCTTACTGGGAAGCAAATTTTGAAGTCTCAAGGTAAAAATATATGGCTTCTTTCATTGTCTTTGCGCTTGTCTTAATCAAAGACTATTATCTTGAAAAGAACCAAATTATACCAGAAAATTAATGTTTCTAACTTCAATTTATGTTTTTTTTCCCCAGTACTTTAGAGCTATTCTAAAGTATTCTTGGCAGGTATGGTACTTCAGTGCATATATACCAAGATTAGTTGCATTTATTTAAATTCTAATCATCATGCTTTAAGAGTTTTTGTTGTTGTCATTTTAAATGTTTTAGCAAAGGAATTTGAATTCCCCAAAACTGGGTCCTTATGCATGGCAGTGTTTCCTTGTATATGAGAAAGCAAACTCTTGATTTTGCAGAAAAAAGGGCCAAAGAAATTATATGAGAGCAACTGTATGTCCTTTTACAGCTAGAAGTTGGCTTTACACATTCCACGACTCATAAATAAACAGAAGAGTTCTGTGAACTATATGCAGATGGCTGGGTCTACACTGGGAGCCTTTTGTGATGACTTTGGTTTGCTTCCCTGTTTTGCCATCTCTTAAAATATCTGCAAAAAGAATTTTTGCTATACTCCTCAGAAATAAGACAAGTAGAATCTTGTAACTTGAGAATTTGCCCTTTGCTCCATTGAAGCTTTATAAAGCTTGAAGAAAGCCATTTTTCTCCTAACTATTGCTCGCATAAAAATATCTGCCCCCACTACTGACATTAAAAAGGTTTTATGTTTTAAATATTTATTGTTTTATTTTTAAAGAATAACACAATAACGGAAGTACAATGAGAAAGAATCTACAAGGTGGCAAGAGGAAGTAATAAGCCAAAGAGGGAAAAATCCCACAAACCACATAAAGGAAGAGATGAGATCAGCCACTTAAGTAAGCGAGTTTAAAGTTACCACACTGGCACTGAGCGAAAGTGTTCCTGCCAAACCCAAATGAGAAAAGGAGTGGGAAGAATAAGAGCATCCGACAGAGCAAGGCAGGGAGACAAGGCACCAAAGTCAAGTGGAAATGCTAAGACAGTAGTTTTGTATCTTTTTTCTTTTTCACCTGAATGTGGTACAAAAAAATCTAGCAGGATGATAAGAACATGCAATGTAAAAACAGAACTGAAATAATATAGACCAATATTTGTATTATTTAAATGTTTTAAATATTTTTACTCAACTCTCCCCATTCTTCCAGTGTGTGAGCAGACACACATATATGCACACACACACACACACACACACACACAACTATATCCATTACCACTGTAGCAACAATCATTTGCTTGCTAATCATAAAACTTCCTTCTGAACAGCAAAAGCCTAAAGACTTTGGCAATGTAGAAAGTATTGGCATTTCTCTGATGTATATTCAAAAATCTATATTACAATTCTTAATTCAGCGTGCATGAGTCAGCAAGAGATATACTGTATCTTTAAAAAAGACATGAAGGTTTCCAGTCAAGCCTTTTAAGGCTTCACAAATAACATTTCAAGAGAGTTGAGAATGTGAACTAAGATAGCAGATGGCTTTTAGTACAATACTGCTCCAGGATCCTTTGATTTTATTACTTTTGCTTTTTGATGGTGCTCTTTTCTGGTTTGTTTTGATGACTTTGTGGCCTAATGGACTGAAATCAGACAGCAAAGCTGAAAACCTTTAAGTCCTAATGACAGAGTGACTTATTGGGTGACCTTGAGTAAGTGTTACATTTCCTACACTTCAGTCTCTATGGTAGAGAATAAAAATTACCCTGACCCTCCCGCTAAGGATGGTGAAGAAAACTAGTAATTATTACTCTACTTACATAATCTAAAATAATAATCTTTGCTGTAATTTATTAAGTATTTCTAAAAGTCAGATTAATTTCAGGTACTTACCATATTTTGCAGCTTCCTGTCCACACAATAGCCATATAACTGTGAATAACCACATTTTACACTCACATGAAGAAATGAGGACCAAGAAGTTTGAGAACTTGGCAATAAGTCTACTAAAGCACAACATCCCGACTTTCCCTTCTCTTTGAAGGGCCCAATTTCTGCTCAAATAATAATTAAAACCAAAACATTTAATCACAAATTTGCTATAATATATAGTAGCTAAATATAATATATAGCAATTACTATCAATATATTGTATATTGAAGTAATGCATGATTTTGTGTATGTATATTCACATACATATATACACGCGTGGTCATGATTCATTGGTGAAGCAATACTGTGAATTCATGATTGTTTTTCAGCACTAGAGTTCCATTGTTAGATGATTTTATCTAATCTATATCTATTACTGTGGTATTAATGCAGTGTAGTACCCAGAAGAAAAAAGAGATGAGGGAGGGAGGAAGGGAAAGGTCTTGTCCCCATTGCCTGTAAATTACTATTAGATTTCTAAATGCTTGAATGGTGAATTGCTTTGCCAAAAGGTTGCCCCTGATTCATGAGTGAAATCTTGGATGCTAGACTTTAATAATTAATTGGTTATATGATATACATTTATTTGGTGGTCCTTGATTGAATTATGTTTCCAGGAAATCACTGTTCTCCAACAGAAAATAAGATCCACAGTGCTTTACAGTTTCAGGGAGCATGTAAAAAGAATAGAGCAAAATTGTTGTGGAAAAATAAAAAGCAACAAAAGGAAGACAACCTGAAATGAAGGAACAGAAGGAAAGAAAGAAGGGGAGGAAGGGGAGGAGGAAGAGGAGGAGGAGGAGGAGGAGGAGGAAGATCAGGATGAGGATGAAGAGCAAGAAGGGTGGGAGAGAGGGGAGGAAGGGGAGCAGGAAGAATCTTGGACTGTCAAAGACTATTATACCAGCCTAGGGACTCACTTGTTAAATAAGTGATTGGGTTTTTCCTTTTCTTCCCTGCCCCCCCCTCCCATGAGCCTTGTTAGATCACTTCTATGTGACTAATTCCTTTTCTGTTTTTATTTAAAATGGCAAAGAAAAGAAAATGCCTTCAAAATATGCTTTAAAAATGATGACAGGTAAAGGTGAGGCAAGGAGCTTGATTGGAATGACTGCAGGCATTTCTGCAAGCTAAAATATCAAGAAACAATCTAATTTCCATACTTCTCCTAAAGTTTAATTCCAGAAATGGAAGGATCAACTCCTTGAGTCTATTCAAACTCCTAATTCCGGTGCCTGGGGAGAACCACATGCCTATAGTTTCTTCAAAAAAATATGTTTTTCTTTTTCTTTTCATTTTGCCTGCCATTTATTCAGCAAGGGCCTCAAAGCACATTAGAACATTAATTTATAATACTTATGCATATGTAGCGGAATCCCCTAAGATTCTAAGGACTAACTTGCCAATGGAAAATAGGCCATATGGAGCGCCCAGGGATCCTGAACATAACTGAAGTCGATTATCTCCCCTAGCCCCCAGCCCCAGCATGATGAAGAGGATATTTGGCTACAATATTTTGGAAGCTAAGACGCTCTTGTGGATTGTGGATGCCAAATTGGAACGGAATTGGTCTCCTATAAGACAGTAATGGATTCAAACACAATAATATTATACATAGCTCTAATCCATAATTTTTAAAGTATGTGCTTTGTTTAGTGCCCTATATTACAATTTCATTTTACAGAAGCATTAATAATAGAGTGAAAATTACTTTGGAGAAATTGGAGAAAATAAATTTATAGCTGGCAAATATATTCAACTTATAAAGGATACCTTTTCCAAGATTTTGTGCAAATTTATCAAAAAGTAACAGTAAGAGGGCTTAAAATCTAAGTTTATCAGCTTGAAAAGTTGGTGAATATTAGTAGGTGTACCCTATCCTCTTTCAACAATTCTGTAGAATCATATATATATATATATATACATATATATATACTTGTCCACTCTGCATTATCCATTATTTTCTAATTTCCTTTTGTATGTGTCACAAACCTCATTTGTGTCTACAGTCTGCCATATGCATGTATGTATTTATTTGATGACATTGTTAGACAAAGTAGGCAATATGTCTGGAGTGCCTCAGGAAAGAATTCCTTAAACCTCTGACTCATTGCAGAAGGGCTGTCATTAATCACTCCTCTCTGCATGCTTGTCTCCTCTTAACAGTGTCCAGTGTCAGGCCAGTCAGCCCATGCAGGCTCCTGGATGCAACATTAAAAGGGCATTACCCCAGGCTGTGGGTGGTCAGAGGGAACAAAGTCCTGAGTCCTGAGTAATTTCAATAATTTCTGCACAGGTTTAATCCACTGCCGTTCTTAAAATCCTCCTTTTTTTACTTATCATACAATTGCTGACTCAACATTAACAAAAAAGTGGATGTTTATGTTTCAAGCTACTCCACATTTTGAGTTTCTATCATCTGGTACTTTCTACTTGAAAACACCTACATCATAAATCAGCTTCTCCTTGTTCATGGTTTTATGTGTCTTGTGGAGAATTCCAAACTGCCCTTCTCCATTAGCCAGGATGGCTTAAAGTGAGTCATCTATAATGAACTTTAAGGCATTTAGCTTAGCAAATAAAGTTAAACTGTGAGTAATTTTGACAAGCTCTCAAGATCACACACACACAAAAAATAAATGGAAATATTCTCAGGGGGACTTTGTCTGGGGTTTGAAATGATATGAACCAGTTAGAGTTGGATATTTTCCAATTATCATAACCTTTGATATCAAATATCATTTTATTCCTGGATATACTGTTTGTTTTCAAAGCTATCACTTTTCACAAAAATATTAAGGCATTGAATACATATTTTCATAAGCCACAGTAAATACTGCTATGAAAAAATTCCCCAACATATAAAATCTCTTGAACAGCACTGATTATCCTTTGTAAAATAGCAGAAATTTTCAATAGCATGATAATATACTATGTGCTGTTCTTCTACATTGCTTCATTTTAAATATCATTTTCATAACACAATGAATATTTCATATATATGTGTATATATGTATATAATTCAGACTGTTCGTAATACAGTTTTCCATTTTATATATACACTCCTCAGCACTCCATACATTTAGTCTTACATACATTCATTTTATATCTGTATTCCCTTTAACTCCATAGATTACAACTTATTTATCATATTCATCTCTCCTTAGTTACAACAACTTATAAATAATAAAGGCTCAACGAAAAGATGAAAAGAATCAAATGAACTAATTTGTTAATTAACTTATTTGCTTTATATTTTATTTTGACTTCTTTATTAACTATCTGATCCAATTACATACTGATTGTATAAAATGGTAAAATCAAGCAAGATCAGAATAAGTTATAACATTACTAACATCTTCAACGTTCTTTTTTTTTTTTTTTTTTTTTGAGGCTACATCTACCATCTGCCTGGGGTACTGTAGACTCAGGTTGCTCAGGATACTGCAGACTAAAGCTATCGCCAGCCTCAGCCTCCCAGGTAGGTAGCTGGGATTACAGATGCCCGCCACGGTGTCTGGCTGCTTTTTCAAGACTAGGTCTCTCTATATTGCCTAGGGTAGTCTCGAACCCACAAACTCAAGTGATTCCAAGTCTCTTGCCTCCTAGTGTTTGGACAACAGATGCATGCCACCACACCCAGCTTTCATCCTCAATATTCTTGTTTGGATCCAATAAGTATCCCAAGCAACCAAATGTGGCTTGCGTACCATAGTTAAGTAGATATTAAAATAATGTCTATGTGCTTAATACCATATAAGACTTCTGCTTTATGGTTTGTATTTATTGCTGGTACCTTGGTTGGAACCAAGAAAACACCTTCATTTAATTCCTCCCTTCTCTTTTTTGAAAATAAATTCAAAATGCATTCATATTCATCATGTACACATTAAGCATTGACATCATTTCTTGAAGTAGGTAGAACAGATACTACTAACTCCACTTTACAGATGTTGAAATGAAAATACAGATGCCCATGAGCTGTTCAAGGTGGCAGTGACATAGGTGATTCATTGTAAGAGAAAAGTTAAAATACCCACATCCTGGCTTGAACTTATATTATGCCTTCTCTTCCAGCCCTTACCATGAGCGCTATGCATGACTATCTCTCAGTCCCCATATACATCTTTTCTCCCCCAGGGTAACTATTATTAATATTACTTATGAAATTATTACTAAATTCCCCTCAAATAGTCTAGCGCATGACACACAACAGAACCCAGAAATTGCATGCTAAATTGACTTGAAGTCTAACAATCAACAAACTCTCTCATTAGTCTCTTCTACCCTTCAGATTTTTTATATATGCCTTATTACTTCCCACGCTACTGAATATACATGTAATTATACTTCTGAAAGTAACTACATTAATGGATTTATATAAAAACATTGTCCTAAAGTTTGTTTCTTAAGAATAAACTAGAAAAGAGGTAAATTATTAACTATCATGTTTTTTATCAGATCTGCATATTCTCTAATAGAAATAAACTAATAATAATTATGAACCTCAAACAAGAGAATCTGCTTAATATATATTTATGCGAACAGTAAAAAGCTGATTTTGACCTGTTGGAACAAATACCTTGGAAGGTGTTTAAGTTTTATTTTTTTACTTCCACCTGTATTATTTGAAAAAATAAACATTTTCAACAAAGATGTAAAATATAATTCAGTTCAACAAGCACTGACTGAATTAACCATGCAACCAAAAGCTCATATTCGAGAAAAAGACATATAAGAAGACAGCGTTTCTGTCTTCACAGAAATAGACAGATGAAGTGGGTTTGAACTCTACTCCTTGCCTCAGATCCCGGCTCTCTTATTGAGCAACTTATTGAGTTGCTCCCACTCTTATTGAGTGTGATTTTGATATCTTAGAACTTCTTTATCAGTTTCTCTCCTACAGAATGTTGACAATAGTTTTACCCAGTGCAGAACTTTGTTACAAGACCAGGCAACATACAGGTCCTAGTGAGAAAGGAAAAATATAATGGCCCCTTGTTGGAAAAATAAAAAGTATTTTAGGAAGTAGAATTGTGGCTAACAGTCAATTGACAGTTACATAGAAGATTATCTAAGAGTTCTCTAAGTGGACCAAGATTAAATTGTGGGAGAAAGTAACAAAAGATCAATGCTAGAGTGACAAAGTGAGGACACGTCTAGGCATCTCCGACTTTGAAGACAAAAAGGGACTGCCAGCCAAGGAATGCCAGAATGTTCTAGAAACCAGAAAAGTTTCTAGAATCTCTAGAACAGTATCGCTACCAGAGTATCCAAAGCCTTCATTTCAATCCATTGAGAATAATTTTGGATCTGACACCTAGAACTATAGAATAATAAATCTGGTATGCTTTAAAACACTCAATATGTACAAATTTGCAATAGCAACACTAGAAGGATAATATAGCATCCATATACATATGTGTGTACATCTATGCTTTGGAATACTAAATGTTCCTTCTTTAAGGTCTAATAAAAATACTCTCAAAATTGCAATGTTCTTGTTTGAAGTCAGCAGGGAATCTCCCTCCACACAGGATGCTAAACTAGTTTTCAGCTTTCTGCTGCAGAGATCTTATAGTAGAAAATTCAAATAGCCTGTCTTCCTTTATCTAGATGGAGTACATTAAGCCTCCACACTGGTTTCCCTGTGCCAATTCTACTCTTCCATTATTGTTTCAATCATATTAGATGGAGGATAAAATACTTAACCTTTCTCACTAAATAGAGACAGGCTGCAGGAAAGGACTGGGTTCTTATTCATATCCACATATCCAGCATCTAGATAATGCAGGACATACTATAGTCCATCAATATTTTTTGAATTTAAATTAATGAACAGATAGCTTGAAAATCTATTTAAGAATAAACACACACACTGGGGCAAATGTGAAATTTTAATTTAAATATTCTTAACAAAAAATGTTAGAAGACAGGCCCTATATAGTTAATGATGGTGGAACCAGAGAATAACATATAATAATACAACTGTGACCACAACTCATTGGCTTCTGAACTCTGATGAATGAAAGAGCATTGCTGAAACCAGTTCATATAATGTCACACCAAGAGTCTGTTGATTTTCACAAGATATCTAATCTCAGAATATGTGGGATATGTCCTATAGAGCAAATGGAAGTAAAGATAGATAGATAGATAGATAGATAGATAGATAGATAGATAGATAGATAGATAGATAGAGAGATAGATAGATAGAGAGATAGATAGATAGACAGACCGACAGACTGATTGATTGAATGATTGATTGATTGATTGATAATTATTTGGGAGTCTAAAACTTTTCCTAATTCTCAGAGTATTTGTGATGCATGTGGACAGATAAATGGGATTACTTTTCTCACTGAAGTCATCGGGTTTATTTTTATGTTATTATAAGGTTATATGCTTTCTAGTTAAAATGCAGTTTCATTCATTTACTGCAAGAAAAAAGCTCACAATTCTGCTTCAACTTGTGATGCTGATCTCATTTCTAGGTGTAAATGCATTTTTACTTTTTCAGAAGAAATTTAACAAATTCCATTTAGTTCATGTGTAGTTACCATATTTTCTAGAGTGCCACTTGGGAGATTACTAAAATAACAAATGACTTAAATGCTGATTCATATATGCCTAGAAAACTCACACATTAAAGATATAAAATTTTAAGACATCTGAAATACCAACCTTCCATATAACTTTAATTTTAGCAAAAAACTCATTAACAGAAAGAAAGAATGCTTGCTGAGCAGAGCCTGACAAAGAAGTTATATCCACGACAGCATATGCATCAATAATAACCATATGATTGTGTTTTATGCCCCATTTTGCAGATGTGGCTTTGTCCCTTTGCTAATAAGGAAGATGGATCTTTACCCTAACTTTGGTGGATAATTATAGCTAACTTTATCTCTAATGCCTCTCTTCCTGATTTATAAGGGAGGACTTTCTGTCTTTTTTGTTTTTATCTTGATAAGTCAATTAAAAATGTTTCATCAAATATTCATATGGGAAAAGAAATATGGTGTTTAAGTCTGTTTCATGTATATCCATGATCTTGTTGTACCAGAAACTTTGCGCCTTGCACTTTACTGACATTGCCTAAATATTAATATCATTGTACGTGTAGCTGTTATACCCATTGTAGAGATAAGATTCTTGTCCCACAGTAATACGACGCCAGAATTCAGAGTTGAATTACTCAGTACTGTTAAATAACGAAGTTTCTACTCCTATTCTCTTTTTCCCTGGCATATTTCTCAAGATGGTGGCACAGAGCAGGGTTGCCCTGTGTGATTTAATTCCAGTTATCACTATCCTCTTTTGTACTTTTAATTACATGGATATAAATGGATTAAGTTTATGAGGGACAAGATCTGGCTTACCGGAGAGGAAGCTGAAATGTCACAGATAAACTATGTATCCACTAGAGAAAAGCAGCGCACTTGAGAGCAAAGAAAAGCATAAATATTAAGGTAAGGCCACTTGTGGGAAACTGCTAAATACTGGGTTATCTGAACAAATACTTTCATTTCTGAACAATATCTTACTTTACTAAGAAATGATTAGCCTTTTTACATATATAACAGGAATTCAAGAATTTACACAAATAGGGAAAAGAGAAACAGAAAGCTTGAGGGTATTCAAAAGAAATAAGAATTAGAGAAGATGTATTTTTTTCAGGAACGGTAATTTATAATTCAGAAAAATATGATCATACAATTTGGAAAATGCAAGTAATCTGTAGTGATGTTGATAAGAGTATAGTCTTCATTCTAGAATGGCTAAAAACTAACTAAAATCGGAGAAATAACCTCAATGACCTCTGAAATCCCCCCAGATCTAGGTCCAAAATTTCTATTGTTATTAATAGTGTTAACACTACTATTCAGGAAAGAGTAAAGATAAATGAAGAAAAACAAGTTCTATCTAAACTGGGGAAATGAGAGCCAGACACGGAAGGAAAGCAAAAGAAGCGTGAAGGATGATTAAAAAGGAACTGAAATAAAGAAAACATGTTATTTTATTTTTATCTTTTTTTAGTCCAAAATAATGAAATAGAAAATGTGCAAGATGTGGTACCTAAATCCATCAACAGCAGGATGTACAAAATTATAATGTCTCTATTGCATCACCATATGTAGTACTTTTTGATTGCTAATTACACCATCAGATGTATAGATGTATGTGATGTGAATAATTTATTTTCTGGATTTTTTTTAAGCCTAACTTTGGTTCTTGCATACATTGACAAGATTCAACTCTACAACATACATAATGTGGAAATGTAGTTTTAAGCAATTATGATATAAGTATATGCTTTTCAAAGCATTCATATTTAATTTAAATAACGTGCATTTAGGTATCTTAGTTGAATTGGATTTGACATGTGGTGCATTTTAAAATGTCTCCAGATGAGAGTCTTTTAAAGAAAAGATTGCTATAAAATAAAGACTGATAAAGAGAAAAATGAGAGGAAGCAAAATAAAAAAAAAAAGTTTAAAGCATTAAAATCACCACCAAACCAGGGCAGATTCTGATTAGCTAGATAAACAACAGTGATCTACCAGTCTGTTCACTCTGTTATTCACTATATAGGATAGTGTCTCTGGAGAAACTTGCACATTATAAAAAACATAGGTCATAAAGTGTACCACAGGACAAGTTATCATTAATATGTTATTTTATGTTTCAATTTTAGAGCAAACTGTGTGTGATACAATAGCAATCTCATTGCTTTGAAAATCTTATTTCCAAAAACTGTAGATCATGCAAATTGTTTGGCTCTTTTTTGTTCCAGTTTATTGATAAAACTGCTCACACTGAAATACTCTTATCTATCTAAAACAATGGCGTGTGGTAAGATCTATCTAGAAAGCTGGTGGTGGAAGAATTGTTCTGCATTGCTGTTAAGAGAGTTCTGAGCATATTTTTTTTTTTTAACAGTTGGCATTTACAGAAGTACTTTATGGACATTAATAAGCTAGTGCTAACAATTGTTTTGTGAACTAGAGCTACATCTGTGGGCCCAGGCTTGTTTCTTAATATTGATATATTGATACCCTATCCACCAAACATGTTGCTCTAAAGAGCAAAATCTCACAGATTAATAGAGATTTTACTCCCCAGGTTTGCTCAAAATTTGGGAAATCTTTAAAATTAACCCTCAATGTCCTCTCTGCTGATCCATATATTCTGCTTTCTGTTTATTGAATATATCTGGATTTTACCTATTTGCTCACCAGGAAAATGAAGGGAGAAATTTTCATACACAGATATTTATCTATATCTCTATATAAACAGACATAATTTGCATTTGATGTTCAATGAATGCAATGAAGTATTGAATTAAATATCTGAAACTAGTTCATTTTTCTGCTTACAACATAGTTCCAAGCATAGAATCTTCTCTGTTTCATCACATACAAACCTCAACATCAGTTCCTCAAAGCCCTCTTTCTCTTCAGAAATAAACAGAATGGTAACTGCATGGATTGCCCCAGTTTGAAAAGATAAAATGTTTGAAAAGACACATCTACAGTTACATGTGGGTTAGATCTGGATTAAAGTCAGGTACAAACCTTCATGTCCAGGTTGGTTTACCCAAAATAAAACATGGTAACAGCAATATTCAAAAAGCACTCAAAAAGACCATTAAAAGCTTTTGTAAAATATAGTCAACTGACTATTACAAACAAGAAGAAATGTATTGATTAAATTTCTCTATTAATATCTATGGTTTAAAAAAAAAAACACAAAACCTAAGGGTCAAGGTAAAGGGTACAAGGTAGAAAAGAGCTTTGTGAATGGCTAGAAAATACGATGGAATTTACAATAGTGTATGGAAAATACACTAGAAAATATCATGGACCACACTAGTTTTATACATTCAAAATAGAGAATGTGTCTATTGTGGGTAGCAAAAAGTGAATGAACACTTTAAAACAGAAACACCCTAATGAGAGAACCATGATCTTGAAAATGGTCACCAGTTTCTTTTTCCATATTTTGTTTTATTTCCCACAAATCATCAGAAAAGCATGCATGTTTTTTCCCACATTTTTTGGCATCACTGTGATAAGCTCCTGATAAGTACAGATGTTCTTTTACCTGAAGGGAGAGTGAAACCAGGGGTGTGATAAATATAAGAGATCAAGATGAATGTTCATGGATGACATGGTGGTAGGAGAACATATATGTGACCATATATGTGTTTGTTTTGTTTTTATATATTTTATAACTTTTTGTTTTATATATGCTTATATTTAAAACATTTTGCATGTTTATACATACACATACACAAACATGCACACAGATAATATATAAAGAAAAAACAAAACTAAAAATGAATGAATTAGTGGCATTTTTAAGTCACTATAATATGAATAAACAAGCATATATCAAATATTGACAATAAAAATTGAGAAGTGCCACCATCCACTAAGATTTTCTCTTTATTGGGCAGCAGAACCAAATTCATAAGTGTGGTTTCCACAAGCAGAAATGATGCATTTACTTTTGCCTTTGTAGTTTATGCACATGACATTTCCTTTGCTTACCTTATTGTTTCCCACTTCTTTGGTAAAGATTACATTTATTGAACTAGCATTTACTGAGTATTTACTGTTTGCCAGTTATCACTCTAAATACTTTATACACATCAACTGTTTCTATCTGCTCAATGTTAATACTGATAGCACATAGTACTTCTGAGAATTCATTAACTTAGTATTCATAGATCACTTAGGACAACACAAGGCCAATCGCAAGTGCCACACACGTTTGTCATATGAAACAGCCTGTATTTGTTATTCTTATTTTGCAGATGTGGCAATGGAAGTAGCACTAGATTAAGGAAGTCTCAGGGATCACAAACTATTAAACGATGAAGTTGATCTTCAAACAACAGCCAAGGTAATTCCAAAATCTTTATTCTTAACCATTATTAACTATTAGTTGCTGTTGCCTCACAAATATATGTGTCAGCTGCTCCCTCAACAATTTGCTTCTAAACATATCCTTCAAGAACTTTATGGGATTTATATCTAAAGTGACATTGGATTATAGTTTAATTGAGAATACAAACCATATTCTATCAGGCAGTCTCTTCCTGCAAGGCACTTCACTGATTCACAACTGAGGTGGCCCAGAAGCAGCAATGCCCATTCAGATGGATGGCCTTATAAGTATAATGTAAGCGATAATGTTTTAACTTTAAAATTTTAACAACTATGTGCTGAATATTTAATGTCTAAAGACATGAATATCCATCCAGTTTAATTATCCTTTTATTTTTTATTTCTGAGTAGATGACACCCAGTAACAATTCATGACCACTCTTTCTGTATTTACCATTTCCCAAATGATTCTTTAGAAATATTCCAGTTGCTATGTATTAAAAATTTTGTACTTTCCAAAAAGCAAATAATGACAACATCATCACAGATTTATGTTTATGACTCAGTTTTGATACTATGATTTATACTGATTTTGAGTTCTGGAAAAAAAGTGATTTACCACTCTGAGTCTCAATTGCCTCAGTTATTTCAGTGGGAAGTCTAGTATCCCTTTCATATAATTGCAAGAAGGGATAAATAAGAGAAAATAATCTTTTGCACAGAAGTAAATAGATTTCTATACAAAATGAAGTGGAAACTGAAAGGCAACAAACATATTAATGACACTGCTATCTACCTTGTGTGGGATATGGAAATATTTTTGAGTTTTGATCTTGTTAATTTTAAAATAAAATGCAATGGCATCTTCTATATACACATTGCTCCTTAGAGTCACTGGGACTTCAAGTTGAAATTTAATGTTTCTTAACAGTAGTTTTACAGATAACAATACAACCAAATAACAGAATCCCCAAGACTTCTCAGATGATAGCCTCTTGTAAGCAGAATGATTTGTACCCATTGGTAATTTGGAAATCTCTAGATGTTCTTGGATGAGATGTATCCACTTCTGGGTACAGTTCCAAGAAAAGAAGCTTCCTGGTTTCTATTCCAAGCATGGTACTAAGGTCAATATTGCCTAAAGTAGAGCATGCCGGGAATAAGCCCCAGAATGGCTTTTAATATACTAGATATGCAAGAGGCTCAGATAGACTAATGATGGATTATTGACAAACTGTATTACTGTGATGCATTTTTTAAAAGCATACGTTTACTCCTATAAGGCATTGTTCCAAGTTTGTCTCAATGTTCAGTGCATTTGCTTTATGTACATATATTACCCCTTATACCAGCAAATCCTAACACAGTATGACAGAATGCACTGACTTTCTATCAGTCCTACTTCCATTTCACAAAATTTAGAATGAATATTTATGACTCTGAACTCAATATAGGTTCTCAAAATAAATTAATAAATAAATGATAGTGCAGCTATGACTTTAATGAAGTTATCAAATGGAGTAGAATTTCAGATTTGCCATTAGGTTTTAAAGAATGGTTAGCTAAGAGTGAAGTCTTCTTTGGGACATGAATAATGAGAAGCAACACTAATGCTCAAAGAAAAGATAGAAGGAAAATGGAAGATGATGGAGAGAAAAGAAGAAAGGATAGAAGAGGGGCAAAGAAACCAGCTTTTCTAGCCAGATACAAACCAGAAGCCATTTTGAAAAAAAAAAAAAAAAAAAAAAAAGACTTTATTTATCCAAGTCACATTTTCTACTCTGTTAAAGTACTGGAAGTTACTCCACCTAATTAAACATTAACTTTATAAGTCATTCATTGCTTGGCCTAGCCTGACCTGCCATCTTAATATTTTTAAAGGGAAAAAAGTACTTATATGAAAACAATCATAATTTGTTATATGTTAGAAATGATCCAAGGACTGAAACACTTAAACCACTATAGCTCTTTCTCAAAGCTCTCCAATGAAGTCTTGACTGTCATCGCCACATGCATTCTCTGTGCTTTTATAAAGAAGCAGGTACTCAGATTCACTGGGATGACAAAGCAGTGGTTAAGCAGGAGGCAACAATAACAACAATACAGATCTGACATGTTTTCTTTTACTGGCTTACTGACAATCCTCAGGAAATGAAGCATGTGGTTTTGATGAAGTAGTTCCTTAAAATTTAATGTGGCATTGATCTATCTTAGGATTCCTAAAGGTTCATGGGCAATACTCTAAGGAAGGAGGACAATCAGCTAAAATGAAAAACAAACTGAAAATTTAGTTATATAAAAACATTTAATCAGGTGCAAATTTGAAGTGCTACTACATTATAACAAAACATAGTATCATAGATAATCTTTCGATTCATAGTACAGATTTTCAATGTCAGTACTGAAAAGTGAATCACATAAATAATATGTCTGAACCATCAGCCCAGACATGATTCAATAAGGCTGAGGAAGTAGAATGAAAAAGAAATGAACTGATGATTCTACCTATTGTCTAGTGTGGTGTCTTTTATCACAGTTACTGGCATCACAGCCTACTCCATTATTCAAAACAGGAGCCACAGAATCATCTAGATGCCACCATCTTCATTAACATAACCTGTTCAAATCTATTTAACAAGGTTTATCAATTGTCTTCATAAATGTACATATATGAAGACAAATATATATATTTTTAAATAAATAAATATATATATTTATATATTTAAATGTATATATATTTAAATGAATACATAAATAAATATATATTTTGAATAAAATAAATATATATGTATATATGTATGTGTGTGTATCTCCCTGTTGCTTCTTTGCCACTACCACTTGATTGGTAAAGGTCTCGTACTCTCTACTCCACTCACTTTGCCACTGATTTTGTCCTCTCCATCCATTTGCTGCCAGAATTGCATTCCTATGGCACATATGTTGAAATATTACTCTTTATGCCCGTTGATGACCTCCATTTCCTGAAGTATAAAGTCAAAAAACATTCTATGACACTTAGATATAGCTTCAAACTGCTGGTCATCTCAGTTATCATGCCCGAATATTCTGCCTTATGCT
Source organism: Uropsilus gracilis (assembly GCA_004024945.1). Classification (NCBI taxonomy): domain Eukaryota; kingdom Metazoa; phylum Chordata; class Mammalia; order Eulipotyphla; family Talpidae; genus Uropsilus; species Uropsilus gracilis. The sequence goes on from PVHY01000031.1 coordinate 354,692, forward strand.
TCTGCCACTTCAACAACAGCAGAACATTGATAGTTCAAACCATTTTCATGCATCTTCCCTGTTTAGTGCTGTTTCTTTCTCTGCCTGATAAAATTTTATACCTAGTCAGGGTCAAACATTCTTTCCATTCTGGAACAAACCCTCCTTTTGAGGACAGCAATTGCTTACTTTGCCTTCAGGGACTCTTGACATATCTCTCTATAAACCACTTGTGTTAGGTTTAGGGAGATTTATCATTGACTGCAAGGTCACTATATACTAACTATATACAGGAATTAAGTTCTTCAATTTTTTTAAGAAAAAAAAAAATGTCTCACTACAAAATTCCATAACAAAGTTACCCAATAAAATGCTCAGATTTCTGAGCATGTAGTAGCATTTTGTGCACAATGTGGAGTGTAGAGAGAACACACAGCTACACTTGATGTGCAATGACCTAGAGAAAAGATAATGAAGGCTTTGAAAGCTATCAAGAAAAAGCTAAAAGAAAAAGATTTCCCAGATGGTGGAAGAGGATGCAAGTATATGAGAAAAGCAAAAAGAAAAAAAAAAGAAACCTCATTTTAATTACAAACCCCATCAGACAGACATCAAGAGAACTTTTCTGTGACTATATTTCTTCAAAAAAAAAAAAAATCCTGACTGCCCCCCTCAGTGTCTGAATTCTTTATTCCCAATTTTCTGAAGAATAAAAGGAAACTGCTTTTCCTGTACCAAACAAGAATAAAAGCACTTTTTTGGAGTGAGATGTGATAACCCTAAAATTAGACAAATTGGAAATTCCCATTTTAGGTTGGACACTTTTCAATCTGCAGAGACTGCACTCTTAGCCTTGCTCTGAGTTAGTCTGCTCCATCTGGGATCATTGGAGGATTTTAGATTTTTGATTACTCTTAACACCAAGATTTTAGTTCCTGTTATTATCAATCTAATAAGAACCAGATTTTTCACAATATTATTTAAAACAACCCTCTCACTCATATTCTATTCTTTCAAAGGCATGTTCCAAAAAGATCTTGGTAACAGGGCCCCAGTAGCCCCCCAGGTAACATCATATTTAAAGTCGCAGGAACGTTTTGTCATCTCAGCAGTATCGGGCTGTCAGCTAGAAGGTGGCATAATGGACTGTAATCTTTTTGCACAGAGTAAGGACAGGTCTAGCAGAAAATGTTTAATTCTAGGTGATGGCTCCTGCAGAGTCAGTAAAGGGCACGTACTCATGAGGCAGCGCAAAAAAGTAGTGGTGACGACATGCTTGCCTCAAAAAGCAAACTCAGCACATTTGCTGCAACTAATAGAACCATTACTGCTGCATGTCAAACTATGAAAAATACCGAAGGACAGACGCATCAGAGTGAAAGTACGAAAACGATCGCAACAACAAACCGAGATAAATCACGGTACCCAAATTATGCCTCCTGACCTTTACCAGCTAAAAGTTAAGTTACCCGTATTATTATGGTAAGTCTAGAAGCTTACATAGGTCAGTCTCCATGTACTGATTTATCGTAAATATCACAAGAGTGTAACCGAATTCTTCGCTATATTAATATTAGTTCCATGTTCCTTTTTAACCATGTCTACACTATCATCGGTTACTGTATCCAAACGCCATGATTTAACTTTGCTATTGTAATGCCTATATTTCTTTTTATGTATAAAATGCAAAACACTGCAAATGAAGATAAGGATACAGCCTGAAGAGCATCCTTTTGTTTTTTAAAAGGAATTCTTACTATTTCTAAAGACTTCTGTTATTGTTGAATGACTGAGGGTCAAAGTGAGTTTACAAAAACTGGAAGACAGCTAGGACTAATGCCAGAGTCCTAAAGGCCTGGTACTTTGCTCTCTGTTCACAAGCACACCCCAGTTTTGCAACCTGCAGTAAAGGACAGTGCTTGTGCAATGACCACAAGAAGCAGCGAAGCTTAAAAGTCACCTACTTGAATATCTAACTGAAAAATATAAATTTTTAATATAAAGAGGTGGAAGCACAAACAAGTGAACCAAGATGGATTCATAAAAATGCACAGAATATCCCCACAGGAATGCAAAATTGCTACTTAAGACTTGCAATACCATTTGTCAGCTTGGAAAATAATAACACAAACAAAAGATGAAAACACAACACCTGACCTTTTACACTGCTCACTGTTAGTCTGGGCCTGGCTGTGACTGTTTAATGCAACATAGCAATGAAAAAATGGTTCTGAATGCAGCGTGTGACATTCCAAGCCCAACATTCACTGACATCCTATACGGTGAAACATTTATAGCATCTAGTTCTCCATTAGGCAGGAATTCAAATTTATTCATTTTTTAAAAATAAAAGTAATATTTAATAATGGAAGCATCTGCAAATAAATTTAAAAGCAAGGATCTTTGAAAATGGAATTACTTGGTCTTAGGATGGGGTCGGGAGTTCTCTAATGACCTCACTGTCAGAGTTTTAATTAATCATGGCTTGAGGAGGGAAGAAACTCTCAGGTTACTCCCCTGTCCTTTCAGAACTTACTCTGTGTTATCATCCAGTATCTGAGATTCTGATCTGTTGCTATCACCCATTACTGTGCTGCTATGTTATGGAGTTTAACTCAATTTATCTAACTCTTAATTTAACCGTTAATAAAAACTGAGCATCGAGGAACATAGCTCAGAAGATTCTGAATAGTGCCTCTGGGATACACATTTTATCCTTCCCACTGTTTCTATTCTAGTTACATCAATATGCAGAAGCCATTTGAACTGAATATTCCTAGACACAACAAAACTGTATACAGAAGGATGGGGTTGGGTTTAAATAAAATGTTTCAAATTTGGGCTATTCACCTGCCATGTGCTGTGCACAATATCAGGACATGAGGATTTCTGGTCAGAAGAGAGTACAGGACCATTTGTTGCTGGGATTACAGAGGAACTCTATGAAAGAGCAAGGGCATCTCTGTCTAAACTTTGGAAGATAAGTACATTCCAACTAGAGGATGTGTCTTATCTAATTCAGGGCTGCTTAAGCAGGGAAGTCTTGGGTGAACAGGATTATCCAGGTGCAGCATCTGAATTAGACCTTGAGAAAACTATAGTCCTTCATTTTATCTCGGAGCCAGTGTAACTTCATTTGTATTTTCTGAATATATGCCAAGCTAGAGACACAACAAACACCATAAGTCAACAGTGAACATTCACATCCTCTTTAATATTGAAACTGGACTGATCTCTTTCCTCTGCCTGATATCAGTGTTTTTAGAAACCTGACATAACAAGGAAATATATGAAAATCTTATTTTGGATGAGTGTTTGACTGATAATGATGAGAAAATAATTTTAGTGAGTTCCCAGTATCAATAGAGGGACATAGATTGGTTGGTAGGTGATTCTTAGAATTAGACAGACCTGCGTCCAGATCCAGCGTTCTCATTTATGAGCTACTAGGCCATAGACTCCTTGCTCAAATTCCCTAAGTCTCAGCCTCCTCCTCTAAAAACTGGATCAAATAATAATACATGTCTCAAAAAGTCATTGTAATGACCCAAAGGCCTTTAAAATAGGATCTAGAAAAATTGCTTGAGAAATGTTACATGTTGTGATGATGTCACATTGTCACAACTGAAGCCATTTGCCCATATTTTTGAAACATATAGAGAAATATTTAATTGTATAGAGGGTGGTGGTGGGAGCTTATGATTAAAATAATCTATAAATTCAATAACAACTTCTTCAGTTTTCTTCACTAGAGTTCCTTTTTATAAATATTGTGTTTTTCTCATTTCATCACCTGTAAATCCCTGGAGTCCTTTGTGTTTTAACAAATGCATCAAATAATAAAAAGTTGATATTTAAAATGCTCACATTCAAAGTAAAATGTACTGTTCCCTCTAACTCCGTTTTCTTCTCTATAAACTGTATGCTTTTTTGGTTAATAGCCATTTTTATATAAGATGATGTTATGTTGGCCATAATCTACACTCTCAGAGCTTCTTTATTCTTAAGAAAAAAGAGTGTTGTTGACTATGCATACTTGCCACATTAATAGCTTGACTTCTTATCAGAATAATACATTACTATTTTAAAATCCTTGTGAATATGATTTATCCTCTTTCATATATTACTGGCCATATGGCTTCACACAGGGAAGTACTGGTCAAATATTCTTATTCATATAGAGCAAACTGTTTTCTCAAGGATCAAACTTAAAATAAATATGAACTATTGTTTGCATTAATATGTCACTTTTACATATTCCTAAAGAGTACAAAAATAATTGTTTTTATTTTTTAAAACATCTAAGTCAAAAGTGTGAAAACAGAGATAAAGTAGGGACCCACAGCCCTTCTGGGAATTTTTACACATGCTGACATTCTCTGAACAAGAAATTTTATTATTTCTTTTGCAACTATGGACATGTTTTGAAAGTGTTGATACCATTTTCTCTCTTTTTCTATTTTCTGTGCTGTTTTATTTGTTATGCTTTTATAGCAAAAATATTTTTCTATTATCAGGCTGCTGAAAATGGTTAATTGAATAAGTCCCAAAGTATATTTAAGCATTGACACTTGTCCTAAATTATTTTTATTCTGGTCAATGATTTTATGAGAATTTAAGATGCTGTTTGCATATTTAGAGCCCCCTTTAAAAAGAAAGGATGTGTTTCATATCTACTTCATCTAGTCTTTAGTCAGAACTAATTTATGCAAACCATCTCCTCTAAGTTCTTTTTTGGATAGAAGAGATCCTGTTGCCCATAATCACCCCCAATCCCTCTCATAGATCTATAAGATAATTTTCAATATGATTTATTTCTCAAAAGAGGTTGTTGATCAAGACTATTTTAAGAATTAATTCAACATACCTTGCTAGAGAAAAATTCTACACTTTGAAGATTATCTGCACAAAATTCACCAAACAAATGATTTCATAACCAATTTTAACTTAATTATTCAAGGAACTATCATAACATAACACCCCCATTAAATTAATGGCAGGGATAGACAATCTGAAGATGAATCATTTAACTCGTCCTTAGCAAAATGGCAACAGAATCTATTTTTACATTATCTATTCAATTTTCCCCTAACAATGTAAAATTCTTGTACAAGCACAAAGCCATCTGCGCTTAATTAATCACACAATCCACCCAAACATTATCAGATCCCAAGAGAATGAATATATATACATATATATTTTTAGTTAAATAGAGTCTTCATGTAATACATTTAAACCAGAGCATACTGAAATGATCTAAATAAGATAGCATTGTTCTGCCCAACTAGCAAAATCCCTAATTTCGAACCAGCAACACAAAGAAACACAGATTTCCCATCATAGCATTTTATCCTCTCAATATTGTTTTTTCCCCCTAGAAAACAGAGTTTTTATTGAAGTTTTTGGTACAAATGATAGAAAAATCCTAAAGGACCTTGTCTATTGTGGGGCCTGGTTTCCGTACTCTCAGGATGAACAAGGAATACAGCACCTTAAGATAAAGCCATTCCCCGTTTTCTGTGGGCCACAGTGTCTCATTCTGTATAGCAGGGATGATAGAGTCTGAAAAGTGTCCTTCCTTTTATAGTCAGGAGATGGAAACCCAAAATGGTTAGCAGTAGGAATAATTACAGAGAAAATCAATAACATTAAATTTAGGACTGTGGGTGTAAAGCAAAGGAAGAGATTATAAATCTCACTGGCAGACTTTGTTTCATAATCTTTCTGCCAGTAATCCTTTGATTTTCAGGTTTTGTCATGTTTATTTATTTGATAGTTATGTTATTCTTTCTGGTGAATTTCTTGAAATCATTAAGTTATAGTATTGGAAAGAAGATTGCCTTGGGAACTTGGTATTATAGATTCTAAGTCAAACTCTGGTGGGCAGAAAAGTCCTGATTTTCAAATTCTATGGGGCAAATCTGAGGGTTATTATGTTTATCTAGTTGCATATATCTATCTATCTATCTATATATATATACATATATATACACACACATATATATGGAATTAGTTGCTATAGCTGGAATTATTTGATACTTTTCAAGGAAGAAAATGTTTTCTCATTACAGAAAGAGAATCTGATGCTGAGGACTTAACCACAGACAGTTTCATATTATTGTGGATGGTTGGAGGATTTTGCTCATTTTGTGGCTCCTGAAACTCCCTTTGAGTTGAGAAATGAAGAAATGCAAACTCAGAAATTTTTTGAGTCTGTAGACTCAGAAATTCTCATTAATGCCTAAATAGGCAAGGATGCATCAATAGATATTAGTTTTCCTATTCAATTCTACTAGGCATTATGAGACAGAGAGAGGGAGAGAGAGAGATAAAATGAACACACACATACAATAGTAGGAAAAACATACATTCATGGAATTTACATTCTAGTAGATAAGAAAGGCATAAGCCAAATAAAGAGGTAAAGATTACACTACAAATGCACACATGAACACTATCTTAGTGCCTATGTGAATACATCATACATGCATACATACTTTAATACACATTGGAAGTAAAATTAAGAGGGGCAAAAAATTGGGTATTTGGGAACCTAGTGGAAGTAAAAAATTTAAATCAGATATTTTGGAAGGCCTCACTACTCAGAGGCCAGAAAAGATGGAAAACATTGCTTTATGTGGGACTTTGGGAAAACATTTCAGAAAACACAGCGGGGGGAAAAAAGATCCTGATCTAGAAATGGTTGAAGTCGAGTGAATAAAAGGAAGACTTAGAGGTATCTTGAGAAAGGTGAAGAAATCAATAAAACAGGGACTAAAGGTGTCTGTGTTAAGTTTGAAATGAATAGTGAAGTCACTGATGGTTTCTAATCTGTTGAGTTATTTGAATTGTATTTGAGAAAAAAAGTTTTTTTTTTTTAAATAGGCTCCTATAGGTAGAAGAATTCGAAACAAAAAGGCTTACTAAGTTCTTACATTCTTCTAGACAGAAGAAATAGCAGGAAACTAAGCACATCACATTAGCATAGTTGTTCCTTTACAAAAACAAAGCCAAACACAAAAGTCCTTTTCCCAAATTCACAGTATACTGAAAAATGTAATCACTGATCAGTTAATTTTCACATATTATGGACAGTCATCTCAAAAGGGAAAAAATAAAGATGAAAAAAATCCATGTTCCATAACAAATTATATGTCCCTAAGCATCATTTATATCATTCATATGTATATTTCTCACATCAATTTGGTGAAATACATAGAAATGATAAACACAGGGAAAAGAATGATATATAATACAGTCTCTTTCAGGAACCACTAGGCTAATTAGACAAAGAACTAAAAGCTATATATTCAATATTTAAATAATATAACTCAGTATTTTGAAACACAGATAAAGAATCTTTAAAGATCTCCAAAATCCTATTTTATTGAGCCCTCACAACCCTGTAAGATGGATGGAGATGAAAAAGTTGTGTTTAGTGATGACAGAGGACCTATACCAGGTCCCAAAGCTAATAAATACCAGACATCGATTCAGATCCTGGTTACTAATTTTAGGTCCCCTGTTCTTTCCTTACATCACAGCAACCATGGTCTTACTTGAACATTTTTTTCCCTTAAAATCCTCAAAATAGGCATTACATGGCTAAATAATCAAACATCTAAATATGTTCTGTACTGTCAACAACTTGTTGATATGACCAAATTCTACTCTGTTAGTTTGTTCTCTGAATCCTGGCAAAGCAATGCAGGACTAGTGTAGGATATAACTGATGATGTGTACTGATGAGGTTCTTCTGAATTTGAGTAAAAGCAAAAAGTATGTAATTAAAGACTAAAAAACAACTCCAAAACTGTGTTCTCTTATTGCCTTCGGATCAATCCATCCCCATCAGTAATTTCTGTCACCTTCATTATAATAAAATCTTGATTCAAGGCAGGAATACATTTTTGTAGAATATGCAATCACTAGAGAACACACCAAACGTGCAAAAAAGAGAGAAAACTGTTTCAAAAACAATTCTAAAATATCCTTAAAAATATGCAGTTTCTACTCCCCAATTCTATGAGAAGTAAAATGAATCTCACTTAAGATTTCACCTTATTTAATAAAGAATTACATTATAGATTTAATTTAATTTAAAAGAAGCTATGTATTAAAAAGTCCCTGCCTACATTTTTTAAAAGGTCAGTGTCAAAAGTTGATGCAAGAAAATGTATTTGAAATCATAACTTTTAAATTCAAATTCCACTTTTAACATCTCTCTCAAAGTCAATCACTGTAAGAGTGAAATACTTTGGGGATTTTAGAACTGAAAATATATCTTAAAGCAAAATATGCCACTATCAGCATTATAAAAAACTCAAGAGGGAATCTGCTATCATTTTAATTTCTTTAAATGTGTAAATATTTTAAAATACATTGATATTCATTGGCCAGGTTTAACTGTATCTTTCTAAATTTTCCGTAAAGACAAAAGATATTTTTAAAAAGATGAAAAAACCCAATTAATCTACAAACACAGCAAATTAATAATTTATTAGAGCACTTACTAGATAAGTGTCTTATGTAATTTAGAGATCTATTCCATAACTTAATAAATGAATACACTCACAATGTTTTAATTTTTTCTCAAACTTCTGTCTTAGTGAAATACAAGATATATATCCTTTCGATTGTTTTCATTGTATTTTATACACAAAAGCATATATGTGTAGTATGTATAATCTGTATTCACAAATAAAATGAATGTGCGTATTTATAGTCTTAACAAATAGCTAAAAGTTAGCTCTTATAATTTTCTATTAAGATAGTCTATTATTTGTGTTTATCAGGCTATTGCAAAGCTGTATTAAATCCACTTTAGCACTAGATTAGAATACTATACTATTTTTACATTCCTATCATGTTAAACACAATTTAGGAAAGCAGATACTCAACTCAGTCTTAGTTAACATATTTCATTAATTAACGTTATGGAAAAAATAAACTGACTCACATTTATGCATTTATAATAAGAATTAAATATGGGGAGATACTAACGTCTTTCAAAACTTAAAAAAATGCATAGTCAATAAATTATATAAATTTTATATCAACATTTTAATAGCTAGCAATCACGCACAAGGAAAAGACTTCTGTGATTTCCCTTCATATATCTTTGTATAAACTATTAAGAGTTAGTACAATGTGTGGTGAACAAAAGTCAATAGAGATTGTTCGTCTAAAGGGACTTTCTCATATTAGAAAATAAAACAATAAAGGAAATACTATTTTTAGACCAGAACAAGGTAAAAAAAAGCACACCAACCATGACAATCAAAGAAGGAAGAGTAAATAAATTAGAGTTGGTGTTGAATTTCATATAGTTTTAAAACAATATATTAAAGACTAAAAAACTAAAGGACAACACAATGAAGTGATCAAACAAGAGAAATTCATAAGATAAATAAAATTTTACTGTGAACTTGCTATGAAATTAAAACTAGGGAGAAACTTGAAAAGTCATCCTCAAAGGAGAGGTGAAAAGTATATATACATAATCTATTCACTAATTAGTCTGTACCTATGTTTTCTATATGTAAGTGTATATAATGAATATGCATGTGTAGATAATATCTATATGTATGTACATGTTTCCTATATGTAAAAACAGTTGATAAGAAACTAACATTAAGGCATATTGGCTTTTATTTTATTTTATTTTTTCCTTTTTTGAGACTAGGTCTCGCTATTTTTGCCCATGGAATCGCAGGCTCACTTTGCCCGTGGTACCAGACTCAAGTAATCCCCAGCCTCAGCTTCCCAGGTAGCTGAGATAACAGGCGCTTGCCACCACACCCAGGTATTTTTGGGGGACAAGATCTCGCTACGTTGCCCCGAGCAGGACTCGAATCGCGATCCCCAGTCCCAGCCCCTTTCCATAGGCTGTTGCTTCCACGCATGAGCCACCGTGCCCAGCAGCATATTTGCTTAGTTAAATATGAAAAACAAGGTGTATGGTAAACATATCATCCTAATATTAGATATAGATAAATCTAAGTTTATCACTTTGAATAATTTATTCAATTAGCAAAATTGTGAGCAAGCTGAAAGTTGCTTTCTTAAAATAACCTTCATTGCTCTCTCATTCTGAGTTCAGTGCTTTTTCTCTACACTATAGCGTGAAATATTAGACATGTCATAGTGTGTTTATTTTTCCTCTACTAAAGTATACAATTCTTGCAGACATGGGTTGTGTCTTTTACAGACCTACCATGCCTTTACCATAATGTTTTGCAAAGTTAGTCTTTTTTTGAGTGAATAAGTGGCATTTATTTGGAGGGATTCAGTGATTAGTGGAAAACTTACAAATCAGTCAATGAATGAATGATATTCCAAAATGAATAATTTGAGTTGCATTAATGCCTTTGACTGCTTTTTCTTGAGTTCAGAATTTCAATAGATATGCAACAAATGAAAAAAAAATTCAAAAACTAGATTTTCTCCATATTTAAAAGCACATTTATATAGAACTCAATAAAATCAGACTTTAATTTGTTTTTTTAAAGCATAGATTTTAGTATCCCAGAATCCAACTATATTTCCATAGGAGGAGCTAGTATCCTTCAGGTTTAAAGATACTGCTACAACCTACCATGAAAAATCCAATAGTTCTGTGCTCTCAGTATGATAGATTTGCAAAAGTTGTATTCTGGGCAGAGCTATATGTGGCTTTCTGATTGAGTTACCTACCTCCCTAGATGCATTAACCACCAGAAGCCCAATATATCTTCCTAATGCTTAGAATCATATTTCCTTCATTTTCTAATTAAAGGCCTGATTATATTTATGACAGTTAGAGAATTTAATATGTGCATGTTTACTTGTTGAAAAATTAAATTCATCAGTTCACCTACTATTCTCTACAGCCTTTATAATAACAAGAAAAATGTAAGTAGAATTTTTTTCTAAGTAGTCTTAATGTTATTCTGGCAATATAAATTAGATGAATAACATTTTCCCTTCACTACATGAGAATTCAAATATACCCATTTGTCCAAATTGGGTATATTTGAACAATTCAAATATTCAAATATTCCCAAATACTACATGGGGATTCAAATATACCCAATTGTCCAAATTGCAGTTTTGCCACAAAATGCATAGATAGTTAAGATTGACCTATCACAATAATCCAACATGAAACATCAACATTGGATTCTATGAGTTGTCTCTTTATCTTGCTTTAGTGTCTCTACATTTTTGAGGATTAACCATAAATGTCAAGGTGAAAATACTTTATATAGAACAAACAAAAGAACTAAGAAAGTCTTGGAAATGATATTTACAAGCACTTCATCATTTATTTGCTTTTAATAATGGTGATTTTTTCATCTATTATTTCCACTGAATATAAAATCACAAACTAAAGTAGGAAATGTATGTTGGCTATTATAGTAGCTCCAGATCTAATTATTAGATATTTAAAATTGACCTATATCTACTTAGCAAATTAGAATGAACTAAATACATAAAATATATATTCACTTATTCCACTGACATAATATAAATATCTATTATAGGCATTAAGAACTTTATCACAGAAGATCTCTGTCTAGTGAGAAAGACAAATGGCTCAGTTTATTATACTTAGGTAATTATTTGAAGAAGTGAGTACCTACTTAGAAAAAACTTTTTTACAGGGGCTCTTAACCCTGATTCAGTTTGTAAGTGCGGTACTTCAAATTTTTGTTAGTAAAAGTTTATAGTTCTTCTAACTATGAAAGTAATGAAAGAGAGCTAAAAACGTAAAGTATCAAAAAGGTAAAAATACAAGTCACCTATAATCACACCACCAGAGTTTAGCTGCCTGTTGAAGAACAGGAAAATGTAGCCAGATCACAAAGAGAGTGTGCAATACAGGCATGTACAAAGTAAAATAGGAGTGAGAAGGCCTCACAAAATCATAAAAAAGATAATAAATTGTGGGGGTCAGGCACACAGTGTGTGTCATATAGAATGTCAACCAGACCAGCCCATGTGCATCTTTAGAGAGGGTCACTGAGACATCAAAGGCAGAAGAGAAGCAGGAGAAACGTTTTCTTCCTGTACACCTACACACCCTGATTGAACCCCCATGAAGCAGGAGGTACAAAGTGAGTGGAGTCATCAATCTTCAAGGGACAGAGGCTCAGAAGAAAACAAGTCTGCATGGTCTTTCTCCTCAGAGATAAAATATTTTACCCCTCACTTAGGCAATAAAGCTTGACTTATTTCAGAAGCCTGCATGGTGATAATTATCTCTGCTTCCTATGCAGGGTTTACTTTTACAAACTATTTTCACCTTCTTCATATTTTAATTCTTCATAACAGCATCTAAGATTAGCAGAGAAATTTCACACATGTGACCACCACGCAGCAAAGTCTCAGATACTTTTGCTCAAGGTCAAAGTGCTTCCAAATATCAAGATTAGAACTAAAACTTCCATTTTCCTCTTTACCGTAGACAGATGTAGGTATTTTAAATCCCATTAGTTCTATAACCAGCAACACAGATATTTGCAGATTAGGAAGTGTGAAGTGAGTTGAATTTTGTGTGTGTGTTCATATATCCAAATATTACTTTAATTTTCCATTTTTTAGCAGTCACATCATTATGTATATGTATATATGTAGCTATATCATTAAACCAATTTTATTTTTTAAAAGCTTATAGGTTTAATAATGAAAGAGAAACAGAATGATAAACTCTGTTTTTCCAGATACATTTGTAAGCCTTTCAATATTGACATGAATATGGATATTTCATAATTGTATATTTTCTTTTTGAGAGCCAATAACCATTTTAATACAGAAATCTTTAATAGAATTACCAGATGGGCACTTTATTTGCTTTTAAAGTGGGTTACATATAGTAGCAATTAGTCAGTGATGAAGACCTCTAAGTTGAGAGGTTTTCATAATTCAACACCATGATGATTTTTGGTATCATCTGGAAAACAATAAATACAGAAACATTTGTAAAAAGCAGCATATGTCTTGACAATTTTCTAATTATCTGTGTGTAAAATAGTCAATTCTTTTGCACAGACGGAGCTTTTTCACATGACACATTTGTACTCCAAAGCCTGCAGAAGATTACTAGAAATTAGTGAGCCCATATTTCCACAATTTGTTTTCATCTGATTCTCTCCAGTTAAAGCACAGAGATATATTTATTTTTTCCACAAAAAGAGGTACTGCTTATACAAAAAAACAGGGAGGAGGATGGGTGTTGAATTGAATGCTGAATTTATTCAGAAATAGCATTAAAAACTAGATTCTACACTTCTCAGTGAAAATAAGAGGAAGGATGCCAGATGGAAATTGGCCAAATGGTGTTCTTTTAGGAATCGTTGCTACATTATCCTGAAAAAAGGGAAAAAATAAAAGAAGAGAGGGATATTTCAGCAGGATGCCTTGAAAGTTTTTTGGTTTTACTTACCAATAATAAAAATAAAGAAGATAGATATTATTCAAACATCTTGTTATCAACGAATTCATCAGAAAAAATATTGAATGCTTTGGAATAGGAAATACAATTTATATTGTCTTTGCTATGATATTTGGAATTCATCAACTATATTGATTTTCCAAAGTCAGGAACTAATAAATGCTTTTAAACCCCTTTCAACACAATTGTTCATTTAGTCAGTACTGGCACCTGTTCAGTCCATCCCACAGTCTTTGTACATGTTTGGATCGCACTCATCTTCTGCAGACACCAACACAGAGATGAATCTACATGCCCACCTCTCCCTCCTACATCAGCTAAGAAAAGGAGCCTCCTATGTCACTGTAGACTCCTCCAGATAGTCCTGTGACTGTGTGAGGTTTGTTTCTTCAGAAAAACAGAAAATTTGCTTGAGATTTTGTTTGAGAGATAAATAAATTTACATTCTAACTAAACTCACTATGCTGATTTATATTTTAAGAACAGATAACCTACTTAATAACCATAAGCTACAATTTTGCCAATAATTATCAAGTTTTCATTTTTTGAAATATATGATGTGACAACATGTATTGGGTCAGGAATATGATATTTAGTTAAGAAGCATTATTTTGCCATACATTTAAATGCATCAAGATCCAGAAATATATTTGTGGGTTTGTGCTGCATATAGAAATTTTAGTTTTACATCCAAATCTTAAGTAATTATAAGAAGTTAGTTGGGGCTGCAAAAATAACATTATCTTTACATTTGATTATTAAAAATCTATTCTAATAGAGTGGCAATTTAATGACTGCCATTCATTCATATTTAATTTATGATATATTTTCCTTAAGACAGTAATTTCCAAGCATATGGTCAATAATTTAACCTGAGGTGACATTTATTATATATATACATAATATATATATACATTATATATACATATACATGATATATGTATATACATGATATATGTATACACATGATATATGTATATTCATGTATTCATGGATCTTGGATTTCCCTGTTTCAGAAACAATAAGAAGAATGTCTTGCATTGCTTTGCTTTACAGATATGTGAGTGTAAGAAGAATGTCCCGTTTTCTTTGTATTTCATCGTTTACACTTCGGAGAACTACTGATTAGTCAACTAGAAAACTCTGATGTGTTAATCCATTAATAGAATAATTTCATGATTGAAGTGAATTACTCCTAGATTTAAGCATGACACCCAGTTCATTTTAAACATTCTTTATATATCAAAAACAGATATACTTATACAAATATATGAAAAAATTAACTCACATCTCCAAAACTTGTAGATATCTAAGAGAAACCCAAATCTAAAACATGCTATTCATGTCATCACCTACAAATGTGAAGAGGAGATGCAAACAACATTCAGCATTTCATTTCCACTTCATCAGCAACACAAGTGTGTCATTGAATAATCACTGAAGTTATATGTGTAAACCTTATGTAAAAATAAACTTGAAGTAATCTGATAACCACAATATAAATAATCAGGTGAAACAAATAAAAGTCTGCAATGTATCCTTGGGTTTTGCCGTGTTTAAGTATCAGCCATTTGGACTTAGAGTGGGGGCAGAGATTGCAGTACTCCGAATGAGTACAAGCATAATAATATAGAGTAAGACATTGGACAGTGGTTGAGTTCTGTGAGAACTTGAAACTTGATGTGAGACTTAATTAATGATGAGATAGCAGGCATATGAAGTTCTGAAGGGAGAAGGTTTTCTAAACATAAAGAAGAACAGGCCCAACAGCTATGAAAAGCAAAAACTCTGGGCATGTTTGAGTGGCAGAAAACCTTTCAGAGTGTCTTTGGTTTAGTGAAAAATAAATACTGAGAGGGAAAGAAGCTGAGGTCCCAGAGGCAGGCTGATACCCAGTTAGGGAATGCTTGCAGGCCACTTTGGAAGACTGGATTTTATTCTAAATGTCATAAAAACTACTGAAGGATGAATGTGCTTAAATTAACACTTTAGAAAGATCACTCCATGAAAAATGTCTTGTAAGGAGCATAGTAGAATCAGAGTTATAACAGATGCTTATGGCTTGAATCATGGTTTAGAAGACTAAGTGTTGATTAGTGGTCAGGTTTGGTATAGATTTTTGAGGTTAAAGGTTAAAAATTTCCACATTTTAATGTAGAAATCGCTGATAGACTAATACATCATATAAAGAAAAAGAGTTACTACTCCGAACAAAGTGAATGCATATCAATGCTATTCATTTATATGAAAGGTTTATGAAAACATGGAAGGTATTTGAGGGAAAAGTCAATAGTTCTGCTGTTGTTTTGTTATATTTGTGATAACATTAAAAACTAACATGTATTAAGTACTTGTTCTGTGCCCAGCATATTTATAAACAGTTTTATTTATGTTTTTCTCATTTCTTTCTCCCAACCACTCCATAAAAGAGCTCTTATTTTTATCCTAACTTTAGAAATAATAAAACTGAAGTAAAAGAGATTTGTCTTAGACAATCAGCTAACAAAGTCATGGTGAACCTGACACCAGAACTGGAAAATTGACAATTGCCTGTTACTGCCACTACTGAGGAAAAGCCATGTAGGCAGAGTTTATGGAATCCAGGTGAGATGATGACAACACAAATTTCTGCAGCACTTCACAATGCAGATGTCTAGGAGAAACAATATAGAATACTAAGAAGCCATAATGAACAATGGAGGTGGAAAATCAAGTGAATATGGAGACTGGACAGCCATGCAAATGCCAAAATTTAAATGAGACAATATTGGACTCAGTAAAATTCACTGGACTCAAGAAAATGAGTTCAGGTTAGCTTGATAAGAATCTTTTCAGAGGAATGGCAAAGACTGAAATTCTATAAACATATGCTTTTCATTCAAGCATGTGGAGAATAACCACACAGAGAACTCTGCTAAGGTTTGGTGAAGATCAGAAACATGGGGTTATAATTGTAGGGAGCAGCAAGTCAAAGATCTTATTTTGTGGTTTATTAGCATTTTGGGTTTAAGATAGCTGTATTATCACATTTAAATGTAAATATTCATGACTTAATTGACAGCAAGAAATTTGTCCCCTAGAATGTATCTTGGCAATAAATACAAATTAAGATGGGAATAACTTGCAAAAGATTTTGTTTTGTTTTTATAGGTTACACTACCTGAAGAAATGCTGTGAAAAAAGAGTAATCTTTCTATCTCAAGGCAAGGAAAAGGGACATTCTCTCAGACTTTCTTTTCTAATTTGGAACGTTCTTCTATTATCTTAGTTCAGTAATTCTTGTTTCTACAAACCCAAACAATCAAGTTATCTAATGCTTTTATAAATCTTGTCATCCATAAGGTCTTCATCAAATTCATTTGAATAATTTGTCATTTATCATGTTGTTTTCTCTTTCTTTTACTTGTCATTATTCTAGAGAACTTGGATGACTCATTCTCTTATTGAGCTTCAAATTCTTTTGCCAATCACTTGTCAAAATTCCTTTGACAACCACTTTCACTCAGTCTTGGCAAGCCACAATCTTTTATACAAAATGGATTATATCTAAAGAAAAAATGCTCTTTTGCAATATCCATAACTGAAGTTCTCCTTTAATTCTCCATGCCACTTGGTGAGGCCACAAAAGCTCTTCTCAGATTCTTTCCAAAGCTGATGATCTGTTTCATTTCATTCTTCCATTTTCTAAATCGACAACCCTAGCTTGACTGCTATCTCTCCATAATTCTGAGGGCCCTGATAACAATTTTAACACACTTTGATGGGTGTAATTGATTCTTCATTCTTTGACCTTCTCTCACAGCTGGCTTGACAACCCTATTACCACATCGATCATACCATCTGTTCCTCCTCCTCCTCCTTTTCATCTCCATTTCCTCCTTTCCCCCTCCTTCTCCCACTCTTCTTCCACCTCCTTGTCTTCCTTATCTTTGTCCTCCCCTCTTCATGTTTTCCTCCTCCTTTTTTTCATTTTCTCTCTCCTGTTCCTCTCCTGGATTGCTTAGACTTACTGAGAAAAACGAATAGCCATGCTGATTGACTGCCACAAATTCATGATTTCCAATGTCAGCTGAATTCTCAGAGCTGCTCAGCGTTCCTATTACTCATTCTTATTTGGCTGGTCTTCCCATTCCACACAACAGCTGTTCCCACCACACCCTCCTCATATCCCCACTCTTATCCTCATTCCCCTCATCCTCAACACATGACTTCACCTCCTACTGCCAAGAACACTAAGGCTATCAACTGTGAACATGTCTGTTCTCTCCTCTCCAAATTTATCTGTATCTTTGACTCATTGGTTCTTCATTCTGTCTCAGAACAATCATTGTTTTGAACCTCTAACCTTTTAATTCTACCAATCTTGTCCCTGCCTAGATTGTTTTATGAACATTTCTGTTTTCTTTTCAACCTCTTTTTTTTCAACCTAATAATATATTCAAATATCCCTATTTTGTAAAAAAGATGCTTCCTCATCTCTCCAGCCAAAAAATATTGCTAATTCCATTTCTTTTCTGCAAAAATTCTTGGCAAAATACTATGTATCCCATGGTTCAGCTTACATAAAACTGAGGCCACAAACCTGATGTCATCTTGATTGGCTGCCATGCTGATGAAGCTATTAGAAATGCTGCATCAAAGAGTCCTTCTCACTCTTCAGTGTTCTTGATCTGAATGTTGGCTTTGACTTTATATGCAGTCATTCATCTACTAAGTCTTTTAATTTAGGTGAGTTATTTAACTTCTGTATGATCTGACTCTCATCTCACTTTTAAGAAAACCCTAGTTCCCTTCAAGTAAATTATTTTCACCCAGTGAATTTAATCTGGTAATACTGTTTTTCAAAAGGTGATGTTCTTTACTAACCAAAATTTAAGTTAGTTCAATTATCCCAGTGAGATATTTAACACTGCCTTTCCAGAGTTTGAAAAGTGAGCATAGTGATAAAATAATTTAACAGAATTGAATTTAAGTGATTCTAGCAATAGTGTTTGAAAGAGATAATAAATTCTGAATTTGTCTCTATCCTGTGGATCTATCATAAACCCTTTCTTTTCTAAAAGTCTTTCTTGTTTTATCACTAGTAGTTGTGACATCTACTTCATGGTTCCTATAGTTATCTTCAGCTTAAAATATGAAGTTATACAACCAAATAATACAGTAAATAAAAATTGAGCAAAAACACAAGTAGAGCTCTAACTAACACTAGTTAGAATGGTTATTAGCAAAAAAAAGTAGAAATAATAAACACTGGGAGAAAAAGGAACACATATCTAATCTGCAGTGGGAAGTAAATTGGTACAGTCATTATGGAATACAGGTCGGGGTTCCTCAAAAACTTAAAAAATCAATCTGCCATAGGATGCACTAATATCACTCTGGCTTTTTACCTAAAGAGTTAAAAAATACTAAACCAAAATGACATGATACACTCCTATTTTCATTATAGAGTGGTTCAAAATAACTAAGATAATGTAAATATCCTAGGTGTCAACTGATGGATGAATGGAAAACAGAAGATATGAATACAATGGCAAATTACTCAGACATCTAAAAAAAGATGAAATTTTATTATTTACAACAACAGGAATGGAATTGAAGGGAATTATGCTAATGAAATAACTCAAAAGGAGAAAGAGGAATGTGGTTTCATGCCTAATTAGAATGTAAAGAAATAAAAAGGGTTTTAAAGTGAATAAAAAACCATAGATATTTGATTATAGAACAGAGGCAACCAGAGGGTAAGAAGCAAGAGAGAGAGAAATTTGGGGAATTGGCTCAATGGACAATGATAGAGAACTATGGGTGCCTTGATGGTAGGTGTGATGTGATAATATACGTGGTAGTGTGATGTTATATAACCTTAAATTAAATACAGTATTGTAAGCCAATATTAATTCAATAAGAAAATTACTAAATAAAGTGACTATATAGTTTTAGATATATGCTTTAATATTTAATGATATAGAATAAGTTGCTTTTGGATAAAGTCTGAAGTAAAAATCAGTTCATAGTTTGATAAATTAGTTCATACTATGGTAGAGGTAGAACTGTGAGTCCTTGAATTTGATGAATGATGATTTTTTAAGCTTCAAACTCCAAATAGCCTCACAGGCATGAGTTCATTTGAGATTACAACTTAACATCTAGGAAATTTTCTTTTGACAGTCAGCATTGCAGCAAAGGGATTTTATATTAAATAAATGCATTGGATCTATCCCCAGACATCATAAAACTTTGCCATGTCACCATAGGAAAACCTCTTAAGCCCAACTGAACTCTACATTCAAAGAAAGGTTGTATATGTATGGTTTTTAGAAACCTTGCATTAATGTATATTTCGTTTGTTAATAACTACCCTAACTCCTCTACTGTAGGAATAAGTTGGAAAGGCAGAGAAAGCATGTACTGATGCTGAGAAATGACCAAATGTGGTTGCCTCTACTTTTTATTCCACATAAAGTGTGGCCACTAGTGCCAGAGGATTCAAAATCTAAGAGATAAATAAATGCCTTAGTTAAAAAAAGCATCCCAAATTCCCTTAGGGTTATTTGCTTAATGCATCTTTGCTGTATCTTTGCTCTGCTAGGAAAGTTATTCCCCAAACAAATCAGGGCCTCCACTCCTCTTCCTTAAAGTCCTCTGCTGCCTGACTCCCATTTCTCCTGGGATAGAGCTGAATCTTCTTAATATAAAACTGAAAACCTTATATGTTCTGATTTATTTCACAATCTGTTTTCATATCATCCTACCTGGTTCTCCACATCTTTGTTACTTTCTCCCTTACCCATGACAACATATAGCAACTCCAACTGGGTAACTTACCACAGAGTTTCTGCGATAGATAAGATCTTCAGTAACAAACAAGAATGTGAACTCTAATAACTGGTGTAATCTGTGATATTTGTGTACGTAAGTATGTTCATATTGTTTCAGCAATCTTTGATATATTCCATGACTAAATATCCTTAGTAACTCATATATTTATTGAAAGATTCATATTTATAATTTTTACTAATGCCCCAGACTCACATTTGCCTATAAAATAAAAAAAATAAATTATATTACAAATAACTTCATATTTGAATCATCAAATACGTCCAAACATGGTTTAATGAGCAACTACTCTAAGCAAGGTACTCTGCTAAGAACAGGGGGCAGATAGTAAGTATGGAGCAGACATGAACTGTACCAGTGAAGAGATTATGGTGCAAAAGTAAAGACACATATATTCTTAATGATATATTCTTAACATAAAAAAAGTTCCATGTGTCATAAAATCATCCAAAGTAACTTAAAATTAACATTAAAACTTAATAAGTAGGGAAAAAACATAATAAAAGGGGAATCAAGGAAGGATTCATTCATACAAAATTAAACAAACAACCTTAATTCCTAGAGGAGATAACAGTAAGGATTAAAATAAAGTCACAAGAAAATTGTAATTAGGCAAGCACTTGAGTCTCTAGGTATAACTGAGCATAACTTGTGAAAAGGAAGAATGCAAAGCAAAGATGAGCTGAGATTAGAGTCAGAGAAATATATTTCTAAATCAAGGAATTTGAAATTTATTTCTTAGAAATGAGCAAACCAAGATATATCTGAGCATTATCTAAGAGGGAACAAGTTCTTTCTTTGCACATTTGGTGCAACAGCATATGGGATGTTTTAACCTTATGTAATATCTGAATCTACTATATATAATGTGCACATGAAATGGAACAGCAGTTCAACTACAGTCTTCATACATAACTTTTACCTATTTTGTTTTTGTAGTGTTTATCCACTACTAGAAGTGCAAAGAGATAATGAAAGGGTCTTTTGTCTTTTAACACATTCTTATGACCCAATTTTGCTGGTTGGCACTATGAGCGGGATAACTTTTAATAACAATCATCAAAGCATATTAATTGAAAAATTGACAGTAGGGAGACAACTGGAAAACAGTGCCAGATTTTAACCACATATATGAAAAGTAGTTATGTAAAGATTAAATTATAATGTGTCCTTCAATACAAATGAAGGGAAAAAAACTTGAAGCAAAATATTTATTGAAGAAAATGGAAATAAAACTTCCTGGAACCTTACAACTAATGGAAAGTGAATGGAAGCACCAAGGATATAGTGATAACTAAAAAAGAGACTGTGGCTGTTTTGAAGTTGCATCTGGGTAACATTTGACAAGATTTCAAATATTCAAAAAAAATGAAAGTGGGAGTGAAAATAGGAGTTTGCTTAATTGCTTTGCTGAATTCTAGAAATAAATGTGGTCCAGTGCTTGTTTTAATAGTTCTTTAAACTAAAAATACACTTGTGAAAATATTTTAAAGGCTGCATTGATAATTGATCATCATTATTACATTCTGATTTATAAATATGACCATGTTTTATAAGCATGTTTGAATTCTCTAAATATTTTTTTAAATAACTTTTCAAAAATACACTGAACATATGTATAGTTATAAAGGCAGTGAGGTTGTACCAACAACTATTTCTAGAATCAAGTTTAAATTTCTCAAGAGGCTTAAGGAAATTTAGTTTTAAATCATGCATGTTTATTGTCTGAACCCTTGTGTAACTGACAACTAGTGTGAAACCTTTGTTAGGCATAGTAGACAGTTTTTAAAAGCAGTTAACACTGACAAGCACCTGGTTGGTAGACATTGATAATTAATTTGAAAGGATGAGTAATGGGCCTCAAATCTCCAAGACTAATCCAAAATTAGTGCTAATTATACTTTTTACTTCATTAATTATATGTACATTTAAATAATATATTTTTATATTCAAATACTTAATAAATGTATATGAGGAGAAAATTACTCTCAGATCAGATAGATCATTATCAGTCCACAAATTGAACTGCGGTTCCTAATTGTCTGAATATATAATACCACCAAGCTAAAATGAAAGGAGTATATCACATATCTTTGTGTTCTCCTAGCACAAATATCGACTCAATTATTTTAATTACAAATTCAAATTTGTTCTTATTTTAGGAAATGCCTATCCAATACCACAAATAAAAAGTTTGTAATTTTTTACAATATTTCAATTTCACTTGTTACAAATTTTGACTAAGATAAGAGGAGAGAATAAGAGGAGATAAGAGGAGATAAATTAGAGTCAATTTCTCCAATTTCTGAATGACTTTCTTCTTATAAGGTTCCACATAGTGACTTTAGTTTTCTATGAACACTCAGTTCTGTGTAAAACAAAAGATCTGTGAGTAGCATAACAACCAAAGTTATGCTCCAAATGGCATCCATACATTAACTGTGGAAAGAGACTACAGCATAATTTTTGAAAAGAATCAAAGATCTATGTGGACCTAATGTCATATGCAAACTCAAAGGAAACTAATAAGCTAATTATATCTCCACGAAGTAGGAAACTAATAGATCTCAGTGACTGGCAAAGAAAGCTTGAAAATGTCCAATAATATTAGCCATATACTTTATTTTATTTCTTTCCAGGTTCTTAATTGTCAGTCCCATAAAATAAAAAGAATAATGCCTCCAGACGGTTTGGTGTGTTTTTTGATTCAATATACATCAGTACTGTGGCCATTTTTTTCCCCTATTCTGAAAACTGACCAATCTGCAGGCAGAAGATTGATTTTGGCTGGGCAGAAATTTCCATTTCATAGAATGATGACTAACATGTACAATCTGAATATGTTGTCACTGGGGAGGGGAGGAGGGGTGAGAGACCCCTTTCATGTCATGCACATGACAAATTCTTTCTAAAATGCATATTTTTTGTCTTCAGTCCTGTCCAAAGGCACAGTTTCATTGTGGCTTTCAAAAATATAGTCTTTGTAAGTAATTTCAATGGCCTTTAATAGAATACTATGAACGCATTATGTATTCAGAAATAAGATCACCCTAACATGTATGCATGTGTATGGTATGTGTGTGTATTTATTAATTTATTTATTTAATGCTTTTTCCCAAAGTCATGAGAGTTCTTTTCCACTGAGTCCTTTAGACATTTATTTGTGGTCACTTAAAATTAAAAATACACTTCATTGTATGTACAGGTACTGATAAACTTTTAATTTGTGAAACTATTTCATGCAATAAATGTGCCTTTAAAAATATTCTGATGTCAGAGGAAAAATGTGTCAGGGATGTGTATATACCCCTTTATTCTTAAATGACAAAAAATATGTTTAATTCTGATTTGATATGATGTCTGTGAAAGATTTGAAGTTTTCTTTCTATTGTCTCCATTAGACCCATCGTGGGCGGGGGAGAGTAGTTTAATTCACAATATGAGCATTATGCTAATTAAACTGCTAATTAACTGGAATAAAGAATATATTGGATAAAATAGATTGCCATAGCATTTTGTTTTAACTTTTATGCCATTTTCACTTAGCAATCACAAATTCAGAGCCCTCTAATCACAATCTTTAATCCAAATGCTAATCAGATCACAGGAGCATATGACTGTCCTCATGCAGATACAGACTGTATTTCTTCCTGGTATTACACGTGGTTTAGTAATAATCAAATAGATCCTAGACTTACAGAATTGCTATTCATTTGAATACACCTCTTTGCAGGTAGGACTAATGAAAGTGGTCTTCATAAACATTTTTGCAAATGTCTAACTAGTGACATTTTATGTAACTTTTTCATTAAAGGGTCTCCTGAAAAAGGTCCAGGTGTTACTTCCTTAATATTATCAGTGCCTTACCACATTTTTTTTTCAATTACATGACTTAGCAATCTAGTTCCAATTTGGGGTTAAAAGATATGCTGTACTTTGATTTGATAAATATGCAGGGTGTGGGGTTAAAAGTCAACCTGCAGAAAGTGAGAATACACTAGACCCTTTTGAAATGTATTATCAGGAGGTAGCAGTTTCTGATCTCTCTGGACTGCATATACCGAAAGTCAGCTTCTTTCATGAGCTTGACACATTGAACAGAAAAAAATCCTTGCTGACCTGCCTTTAACAGCAAGACACAGAGAGAAGAAAGATTAGAGACCCGGGTCCTCTTGGCTTCCACTGGGACAGAAACTTCACTGACACCACAGGGCAGCAGCAATTAGAAAACAGGTTGAATTGTACCTGATCTCACCGATCCAATCTCTTAAAATAGGAAATGTTCATTTTCCTCCACTCTCTAAGACTATAGTCTAGAAAGATATTCATTTTTAATCACATTAATTTTCACTTCTCATTAGGAATTCACCAAGAGCAGCACAAGATAGGTGCTTTTGATGATATTAGCAACCACAAAAGTGTAGCCTGGCCAGCTCTTTCATTATGACATATAAAATTCTCAAAAGACGGGGCCTCATAAACCTTTGCAGTTTATTTCTTTTCAGATACTCAGTCACTTAACTGTGATGAGAAATTAAAATATAATTTTCTTTTATATGTGGACTACAGAGAAATAAAAGAAGAAAAAGACAAGACTAACCTAAAAACACATCTTAGAGATCTTCACAAGTTATTAGAGGAGGTGGGAGGATTTGGGGAGCAAAGGGAGTTGGGGTTCCAATTATGTGTGCCTTGGTGGTGGGTGTGGTTGTGATTATGGTTAGTAATATACATCTGAAGATGTGGAATTTTGTACATCTGAGTTACATACATTGCCCAATATTACCTCAATAAAAATATATATAATAAAAAGTAGCCAACCCTCTGAATGAAAGTAAAATGTAACTTTCTCAAGTTTTCAAAACAATGGTATTGTGTTTCAAGAACACAGAGCTAATTCCTAGGCTTGTATTTTCCATAGTCAATTATTATTCAATATATTTCATCCAGAAAGTAGTTTCAAACAGGCAAAACGGAGTAGTTAGTTGTTTTGCCTCTTCAATATACCTAGTTAACCAATTACTAAGTTTACTGTGAAATTCACTGACTTCAGATTTTATATAATACCCAGTTCAGCTGAAAAAGTGTATATTATATTTATATTTCATACATTAAATTGTATCACTGAATAAATTCAGTGCATCTTCTCTTTAATGTGGGACTTTAAAAATAAAGCTATCTTCATACATAATAGAAACTTATCAAATATTTACAAAGAATAACAAGTACTTATTTGTGGATTAGTTATTATAATCAGCATTATCCTTAGTTTTTATGATAATCTTAAAAATAATTTATCGCCCGAAGATTCACAATTTTTGAGCTACTAGTAGTCAGAGAAAGTGTATTCCCTCATGATTGTAGATAAAATGATTTTCAAAACATTGTTCTTTGACCTTTTAGAAAGTTTCATCATTGGATTTGTGTGTATGTGGGTGACAAAGGTTTGATTTCAACTTTCACAGCTTCTTTCACTTGTCTATGCCTGAAAAAATTATATCTCACAGACTTCCAAGATTTAAATTGTAGCAGACCAGAAATGGATGAATTTCCCTGGAGAACCCATACTTGAAAACATTTGCTGAGTTTCACACCATAGTAAATGGAGACAATTGAAGGCCCAGCATTATCTTTTCTGTGAAGTGCCATTTATTTCACTTGTGACAGTGATATTCGGTTTACTTTGGCCCACCTGCTAGCATCTCAGCCCACAACTCTAAAATTACAAAGAAAACAATAACCTTAGAATTACCAGGGTTTATTGAGTTTTGTTATGTCAAATGTTGCACGTTGCTTAAATAATATGCATTTTCTAATCCGAACTAATGTATGTGTTAGATATTGTTATAAGCTTCTTACACATACGAAGAAATGGAGGCATAGAGACATAATTTATGGAAAGACCAGTCTATTTGTATAGTGTATGAACCCAGGCAACCTGAAGCAGACACTGCAGTGTACTCTGATAGCTTATCTTTTAGTTGTAATCATTAGCTTGCATGGCTGCAATTCCCATTTGACTCAGAGCTCTCCCTCTTTGGAGAACACAGCTTCCATTTTCCCCAGACCAACCCAGATTCCAGGAGCAAAGCCTTCATTTAAAAAAAAAAAAATGTAAACAGTACATTGTTAAAGTAATAATCTCTGTGCCTACAATGCATTCCCTTAAGAGAAGGATCTCTCTTCTTCCCTGTTTACTGTATTTAAAACTTTCTACCAAGGATTCCATCTTTACCCAGCATATCTTAGTGCTACAACACCTGAATATTATTAATATTTAAATCATGTGTGCTTGACTCAGCCTCACGCCGGTTAATAGATGTGTGATCTACACACCTTGAAATCTATCTCCCAGTTTCAGAACTTAACTATATCTATCCATGATACATTCTGGAATGAAAGTTCTTTGTCCTATGAGACAAAGGTACTGAGGAAAATTTCCTCTTGCCTCTTGGTTCTTCTGGGTATAGATAGGAAAACAAGGTAACAACAGATTACTAAGAATATGACCAAATTTAATTACACATGTGTGAAGAATTTACATGACTAGACTTCTAAAGCAAGTGGGACTAATTGGCTGTGCTAAAGAACAAAATAAGGATCTAAGGTATTGAGTAGTGAGAAGTGGGTCTCATATAACAGGGAGGAAATAATTTCAAAGCCTTAAGGCTAGATGTTTGTCTTGTTTTAAGACAGTTTCTCAGAGAAAAGTTATTTCTGGAAAGATCACTAAATCTAGGTATTCTTTATGTAATGGAAACAGTTTTCTCCAAGTCCCGCAGGGCTTGATTGAATAATGTTCTATATACCGCCATAATGAGCATTATAAAAAGCCACCTCCAGACATCTTTAAAAAAAAATGTCTGAATGATTCGAGGAGAGCAACCTTATACCCATCACCTGTCTATTGCAGCCTCTGGAACCCATGTGACAGGGCTCAAAGGCCAATTATGGGCTGCTAATTCTGTAGCTTTCAAAATGACCAAATTCAACTCAAATTTCAAACTCCCTGTGCTTTATTTTCCTGATCTACAGAATGGTGACAGAGTATTGCTATATCTTCATGAGATTGTTATGGACACTGAATAAAACCATTGATAAAGCACTTGTACAGAGATGATATGCTAAATTAAATTTTAAAAGCTATCAAAGAAACATCAGAATCAATTCAAGTAAATGTTATTTACCAAAACAGGGGAGTTGAATAATTGCCTTTTTAAAAGAACAAAAAAAACTAAGCCAAAAACATGTACTTTGATTCTCAATAATACTTGTCAATGTTCATATTTTTTGTAAAATATTTACTCATGTGAATCCAATCTGAGGATGAATGTAAGCGTAACTTTTAATTGGTATACTGGCATTCACAATGGTAGCACTGGTCTTTAGAACTATTTCTTGGATAAAGTCCAGTTGTTTGTCGTTTGTTTTATTTTAGTAGAAACAAGAGGCAAGGTTTTAAAGTTTTTTTAGAGATAGTGAATGTTGGGAGAGGTTTAGTAGGTGGAAGTCTAAAGTCTCCCATCTAAACTTCTAATCTTGTAAAATAAAGATAAAATAGCAAAATTAAACAGTGTTTTCTAAATTAATTCCATTAATGGTCAATATCTTGCTTAAATTAAAAAAAAGTTTTGTGTGAAACAGCTCTCTATGTTAGATGCATAAAGATATTCCTGCTAGCTTTACATTTTTTGAAAGTCAGTATTCTACAATAAATAATCTACATAATATATGTGCTTTTATTTTGCATCTCACTGTTTCTCTGACCTTTCTCAGTTGAAGTAGTAGCAGGAAACTAAAATGAAAGTACTGATTTTCTGTGTAAGGTTACTTCGCCACTAAACATTAATGGTGGAATTATAACAGTTGCAAAACTCCTCTGCCTGTTGCTTCTTTTAAGCAGGGAATTACTATTAGATGAAAGACATTCAGCAATAAACATCAGGGGTTAGTGTTTCCTTCTCCCCTAAATCCAACCAGGCTGATCCAAGTCCAGAGATGTCTTTGAAGTCTCAGCAACCTTCACATGCTGATCAATCCTAAGGTAGTAAAGAGCAAGATAAACTGATTCTAGTACTTTAATATTCAGCCAGGGAGTGCATTCAACTCAGTGCTGACAAAAAGGTTTTCTTTGCTACAAATTGAGTGATTTTTGTACTTGGGTGCCACTGGTTCAGTTAACTGAGAGAAAGCTATTGATTACAATACATGATTATTTATACCTCATTCTATATTTCCATTAAGTTCAAGTAGAGATGAGTCAGTAGCAACTGTAAATTCATGCATTCCCTCATTCTGAAGTCATATATTGGGTTTTGGGTCAATTTCAGTGGAAAACAGCATGTGATTCTCTGTAACACTAGTAATCAATATTGATCAGAAATATGACCTAATCAACTATCTCACTGCAATATTTTCTAGTTAGCACTACCTTTGAATCTAGAATTTAAATGATCTTGAAATCCATATGGGAGCCAACCCATCATTTATGGATGAAAAAATGAGAGCAACTGGGAACTCAAAAAATTCATTCATCAGGTCTGGCTGTTCAGTAGCAGAGAAAAATTTGATATCAAGACTGTTGACTCAGTCCAGTGTGCTTTTAATCACACATTCGGGAAATTATCCCTGTCAAATCTTTTTTTCTTTATCTTAAGTGACTAAGCATTACATTCAAATTATAAAGATGAGGAAAATGTATCTTAATGTCCAGCAATGTGAAAATATATTATTTTCCTTGAGTTTCAAGACACTATTAAAAGAGGAAATAGAGACTTTTTTTTTTAAAGTAGTTACTTCTTTTTCTTTATTTTGGTCACATAAAAATATTCAATGCCATAGAATTATACAGTGTATAGACATAATTTCTTATCATAGCATAAATAAAGACAGAAATCCCTGTAATAAATAGGGTACCAACTTTGGTTGATTGTCACATAGAAAGAAGAGGTAAAAATTTCAATTATAAATTTAATCATCAAGATAAAGAAAAATAATATAAATACCAGAACAATAGTTTTAAAATTGTTATGGCACATGGTGACTACAAAAAAAATAGGTCAACCTGTTTTAAATATTAATTATCGTATCTATGTTAATAACACTCACTTATTACAGAATTTAGATTCAAGTGAAAAAAATACAACGTATTGGTAAGGTTAAAAGGTTATAGATAAAACACAAATATTTCCCAAGTGAATATCTTCCTTATAAGAACATTCATGAGTCACATCCTGTCACTAAGTGAAATAGTTTGAAGGAATATAATATGACTTCCCAACTACCTTCAAACTGATTTCACAGAATTCTACTCTCATTATTTTCAGACATTGGTACCATCCTAATTTAAATGGTTCAATTACATGAAATATTATATATAATTAGAAACCCTTTGCAGTAGTCATTCTATTTTAAATTGCCTCTTAGTGAATAGCAACCTTTAATAAAGATAATAACACATATGAGATGGCTTAAGACAGTTTACTCTACCTCTTTACATTCTAAGTAACAAACCAAAGTGCAGCAAATGTAAATTATTATGGTTTTACCCCTTCCACATATATAAGCATACACGTAAGTGCATACACATATATTCACACCCCTACAAAAATTAGACTTTTTACAGTGTCTTCAATTGAACAAGTATCTGTAATGCAAAGAGGTACTTCTTGCATGCAAGTCAATCTTAATAAAATCTAAGAAAAGCCCTCTCCTGCATACATAAATGCATAGGACCACAAATTTAAAAGGCCAGTTTCCTATTTATATAATGGCCATACATTCCTTGAACATTTAAGTGGTTTAATTTACACTAAATTCAACCAGAAATAGTGTAAATATCTGTGAGATACACTGTGATTATCTTCTGCTTTAATACCATAATGAATTATGTTTCAACATGTGTCAGAATGGCCTAAATTTTATTTTATCTCATGTCCACTAGTTTCCACTTTCCCTGATCGGCAATAGCTTTTCTACTTAGTGCCTTATTAAATAGCATTCAACAGTCTAATTTTCTCGGAATTCAGTCCTGAGGTATACATTTCCATATTCTTTGTTGATCTAGCACAGGCTCAGGTGATTTCTACATAATACATCCAATTAGTTCCAGCAAAGCACATGAAATCACATCTATAGTAATCTCCACCTTATTAACTATAAACAGTAACCGAATACAAGTCTCCACTCTGCTGGAGTCCATCAAGTGCAAACTGAAGAAAAAGAATTTCCAGTTCTTCTTTTCATACTCCTGAGTATATCTGAAAGCACTTCTCCATAGTCATTGATAAGATTGCAAAACCTCTCTCACATCCCTCTTTTTTTTTCCATATTGAGAGCTTGTATTTTTTTCCATTTGCTTGCAAAGTATAGTTTGATTCCTTTTGGCAGAGATCATATTTTAAAGCCATTTTTTTTTGTTTTCTTCAAAATCGAAGCTTCATTTTAATCAACTAGTGCTCCTGCCCCTTGGGAATCGATTTCTTTTTACCCAAGATAATCCAGGTCTATTTGGATCCAACACATGGCGTTGGAACATTGCATGTATTTCACTTACGAGCACATATATTCATTTTACACGATTCCTCAATGTGGCCAGGGGGGTTCGTGGTCTGCACTGTATCCACCTACAAAAAATACAAAAATATATGTCTGCTTTACAGGGATGTGAGTAAGGTTTTGCTAACTTAGTTCCAAAGCTTGGATTCACATCTTGCTGATAATAGTCTTTCCTTCTTTAAGATGTATTTGCAATGGTCATCACCTCTTTCAGAAGTCAGGGAGACATAATAGTTCTCACTATAATTAACAACCCTGAAGCATCAAAATCAATACAACTAGCTTATCTTCTAGGAGCCTATCTCTAATGAGAGATATCTGCATGGTAAAAGAAACACTGAATTAATTATGTGTCAGGCTTCAAGCTTTTCAAGGCTATGAAGTGTTGTAGGAAAGGAATGAGAATAGGAGGGAGAGTACTGGCTTTGTTTACCATACAAATTCACATAAAAATGAAATGATAATCGTTGTTGTCCATGCTTTCACAACTTACACGCCCTAAGATCTCAGAGACATGAACTTGATCTGAACGTTCTCACCCTTCAAAGTAGCTCTCTCAAATGCAATCGCTAGTAAGACACTGACTCTATAGAAACCTGAGCAATCTGCATGCTCTCAAAAAATGGCTGCTATTCTCTGGTCAACGATAAATTACTATTCCCTTTAAAGGTGTGACCTGTAAAAGGGCAGTGTTTTCCAACTCTGTATCTAGTTGTACAAGTAAAAGGGATGATGATGATGTTCCTTCAAAATGATTTGGTGCAATATTCAGTTTAAATAGTTTTAAATATTTCTCTGAACTTGAATTCTGACAATAGACCCACTTCTGTTCTCAGTACCAGCAAGTACAAGCAATATTCTTTTCCAGTTTGATGCTAAACTTTAAGTTAACAAAATCTTTAGTAAGTTTAAATATTATCAAAAATGGTAATAATCACTTCCATAGAAAACATACCACAGTTCATTACCAACAGGACTTCTAACTAGCATCAAAAAGTTAAAGTATTCCACTGACTTTTCAAGGTAACAATGTATCAATGTAAAAGTATCAAAGCTGGAATGATTCCTTCTACTGAATGTTTGACCAACTCATTTTAAAAAGGTGGTTTAAAATAAATCTACTTTAAAAAGTATTATATTCAAGAGCAAAAACCATTTAAAATTTGCTTGGCAGATGATCATTAACTCCAAATTTAAGTGGCTTTAAAATGTTTTTAATTATTAAAATAAATATTATTCCTTAAAAAAAATAAAATATTTTTTACCTTCTCTCGTAGTTCTAAAAATAATGGTAACTTGCTATGTTCTAGCCCATTACATAAGCAGCACATATTTGACAAGACATTTAAGTGAATCTTCCTGATTTAAACTGCAGGGTTAAGATGAACCGTTCATCTTATTTTATAAAAAAAAACTATCATCACATATTTCAGTTAAAAAATGTTCATATACAAGTGAAAGTGGTCACTAGGGAAAGGGGACTGATAAAACCTATTTAGAACCGGCTAGCTTGGGGGCTCCAGGGAACCCCTCCACCTCTATAACAATAAAAACTAAATATTTGAACAGTTTAGGATTTTTTTTTTCATTTATGAACTATCTGCACCCAAGGAATATTAATGTATGTCAACACTCCATTAGATCAGATACTTCTTATATAATCTTATTACATATGATATACTGTCAGGGCTATTGTAAAATTGTCACTATTTTTATTAAGTTATTCATTTAATTCTCATATCCTTCGCAAAGCAACAATGTGCTGTATAAGCAAACATCATGTTTATTGCATCTGTTTATTATCTGTTTATTGCATCTTTCTAAATGTCAAAACAGAGTTGGCCTCAATGAAAATTGGTTTAATGAAGGAGTGCGTGTTTGGGAATAATCAACTAAAGATATTGCATTACTCATCACACACAAATATCATTTTTATCTAATTTTAACATATCAAAATCATGAAACTATCTTTGACTCCCTATTATTTATCATATGACATTAGATTATGGGATAGACCTTTTTCATATCACATTAAATGCTCTTTATTTTAGAATCATATTCTTTCCTATTCTTCCTCTACATTTTTCCTTAAATTTCTCTCTATAAAATTTTCTTAAGCCTCTCTTTTTAATCTTTCCCATACAATAACCATTCTCTATTTGCCTTAAAAGAAAGACATCTGTAAAATAGCCTACAAAGTTTTAAAGCAAAAACACCAGGTAAAATAATTTAGTAATATATAGAATATCACTTTACAATTGTTTCATTTTCTCTTTTTAAGACCTCATATACTTTTAATTTAAAAACAAGCCTAAAAAATGTAACAGTAAACAAAAAAAATAATTTATTTGAGTAGTAGAGTCACCACACTATCAAGCAACACAATAAAATCTCTAATTAAAATGTCGAGGAACAGAACAAACGCTTTCATTTTGTATGTTAATTTTATGAGAGCAGTTTTGAGTTTTTCATAGTCTTATATTTTGGTGAACTGAAAAAATACATTGTCAATGCATTTAAAATGGAAACCACACTGATATTTACCTGTTACTAATGTCAAGATAAGTGGATTTTTTTTCTCATCACCGAAGATAAATATTTGAAAAGTGCGTATCTGAAATCATTTGCTGATCATGGGGAACTACTTAGGAATCAACATTCGGAAAAATGTTATTGGTGAGGGTCAGAGTAGAAATGGATATAACCAGGATGTGTTTGTTTTGATTTGAATCAGCTAATTAAATGGCCCTGGAAGCAATATTCAGATCACTGCCAC